>NW_022638144.1:227500-302006 GCF_010993605.1 Petromyzon marinus
CACAGCAGGTTGGCACAGTAGGGGGCACAGGTGGTGCACCAGCCAGTCATCTCAGTCAGTCGACCCGTGGCACCTGGGTCTGCCCCGTGACCTGCCGTTCGACACTTCACGTGGCCTCAGGGTGCACATAGCCTGGCACAAGCGTCGTGGTGACGTCACCGCCACTTAGTGGCGAATGGCGGTTGTTGTTGTGCGTGTGTGTGCGTGCGTGTGTGTGTGTGTGAATACCGTGCCGGCCTTTGTAGGCACCGCTCACAGCACTTGCCCCAACAGTCCGTGAAGGCTACACGGCGGGTGGGGGGGGGGGGATCTTTATCTTTGTGTGAATACAAACATCGCATCCCCGTCAGGTTTACACTGTCCCATCGGCCTCCCTCTAGGTCGACTCGGCCTCAAATGAGTTACCCTTCTGCGGTGTGTAGCAGTAAACATCACCGCCACCAGGGGAGACAAAGGCGGCCGGGCGTGGTGGCGCTTCCACCCCACCCCCCTCGCGTCCAACGGTGCCGGCAGCCTTCGTAGGCGCTGCTGCTGCTGCTGCTGCTTCTCGTCTCCCGACAGCACTTGCCCCAGCCCCTGCCGGAGGCTGACTGGGACACCTTTGCCTTTGTCTCGTGTGCACTTGAAGGGCGCGAGGAGCTGTGAGCGTCAACGGAGGAGGAGGAGGTGGAGGAGGTGGAAGAGGAGGAGGAGGTGGAAGAGGAGGAGGAGGTGGAAGAGGAGGAGGTGGAAGAGAGGAGGCATCGCATCGGGACAGCCGGATCGACGGTGGATTTAATTTTATTTTGTGGAAGCGAACGGACAGAAATTTAACGGCACGGAGGTGACAGAAGATAAAAAAACCTCACGACGTTTCTCAGGCTTCTCGGGAGTCCGATTCGCCGACGACGCCGACGGACCAATCGGGACGACCGATGCTGCGGGGGAGGGCGGGGATGGGGGGCGGAGCGTGCCGGGACGCCCGGCCAATCGCGCGCGAGCATTCGCAGGGAGGTTTGACGCTGCGGTGACGGCCGTTGCGTGGCGCGGTTTACGTACGTCACGGCCGAGGGGAAGTGACGTCACGGCCGAGGGGAAGTGACGTCACGGCCGAGGGGAAGTGACGTCACGGCCGAGGGGAAGTGACGTCACGGCCGAGGGGGAAGTGACGTCACGGCCGAGGGGAAGTGACGTCACGGCCGAGGGGGGGTGACGTCACGGCCGAGGGGAAGTGGCGTCACGGCCGAGGGGAAGTGACGTCACGGCCGAGGGGAAGTGACGTCACGGCCGAGGGTAGTGACGTCACGGCCGAGGGGAAGTGACGTCACGGCCGGAGGGGAAGTGACGTCACGGCCGAAGGGGAAGTGACGTCACGGCCGAGGGGAAGTGACGTCGCGGCCGAGGGGAAGTGACGTCGCGGCCGAGGGGAAGTGACGTCGCGGCCGAGGGGAAGTGACGTCGCGGCCGAGGGGAAGTGACTTCGCGGCCGAGGGGAAGTGACGTCGCGGCCGAGGGGAAGTGACGTCGCGGCCGAGGGGAAGTGACGTCGCGGCCGAGGGGAAGTGACGTCGCGGCCGAGGGGAAGTGACGTCGCGGCCGAGGGGAAGTGACGTCGCGGCCGAGGGGAAGTGACGTCGCGGCCGAGTGGAAGTGACGTCGCGGCCGAGGGGAAGTGACGTCGCGGCCGAGGGGAAGTGACGTCGCGGCCGAGGGGAAGTGACGTCGCGGCCGAGGGGAAGTGACGTCGCGGCCGAGGGGAAGTGACGTCGCGGCCGAGGGGAAGTGACGTCGCATAAGCGATGTAATTTGAACCAACCGGGTGCCTTCAGTCTCCAGCGGTGGCGCCCCCCCCCCCCCCCCCCCCCCTTTTTCGCGCGTCGGGGCATCCGATTGGTCGAGGCGCGTGCGCCGAGTGATCGCGAACGCTCGCCCGTCATTGGTCCCCTGCCCGGCCAGCGGCTACAACAATAACGGAAATAACGACGCGCTTTGATTGGTCCTCGAGGGGTAGGGGGAAGCTGTTTACCGATTGGTCGGCAGGGCTTGGGCGAAGCTGTTTACCGATTGGTCGGTAGGGGTAGGGGGAAGCTGTTTACCGATTGGTCGGTAAGGCTTGGGCGAAGCTGTTTACCGATTGGTCGGTAGGGGTAGGGGGAAGCTGTTTACCGATTGGTCGGCAGGGCTTGGGCGAAGCTGTTTACCGATTGGTCGGCAGGGGTAGGGGGAAGCTTTTTACCGATTGGTCGGTAGGGGGGGGAAGCTCTTTACCGATTGGTCGATAGTGGGAAGCTCTTTACCGATTGGTCGGTAGGGGGAAGCTCTTTACCGATTGGTCGGTTTTGCACGCGTTAATATTTTTATTTTTCACCGATAAATTTGGACCCCCCCCCCCCCTCTCTCTCTCTCTCTTTTGTTTTCTTTAAAAAATTTATTTTCAAGATTAATGTCTCCAGGTTGGCAGTGGCTGTTTTTGTCGTTGTTGTCGGCGTTTTACGATTTTGCGATTCGCGTTTTGCTCGCCGAAGAGAAAATAATAATAAAAATAATGGGATGTTTACATTCGATTATTGAAGCGTGATGGTGATTGGTCGATTTTTTTTTAAAAGTAGATTCCTCTTACATTGTGAGACCTCCTTTGCCAGAAACAAGATATAGGAATAGGTTTTACCCTTTTAACTGGCACAAAAACTGACACCTTTATTCAAGGCATCATGTCTGCAATAACCACAACACAAGCAGTCAAAATGCAAACAAAAAAGACAACTCTGATAATAATATGCACTGTCCTTGAATTTGATTGGTCCACACCCGAGACAGCCTTGAATAAAGGTGTCAGTTTTTGTTTCTGGCAAAGGAGGTCTCATGTAAATGCTCACCCCGAGCCCTCAATACTCTGATAGTGCACTGTTTTTTTGAGTTGTACGCCTTTTGGCGTCTTCTGGTCCAACACCAATGGAGACTAGGCTCTAAGAAAAGCCGTCTCGGGTGTGGACCAATCAAATTCAAGGACAGTGCCAATATTATTATCAGAGTTGTCTTTTTTGTTTGCATTTTGACTGCTTGTGTTGTGGTTATTGCAAACATGATGCCTTGAATAAAGGTGTCAGTTTTTGTGCCAGTTAAAAGGGTAAAACCTATTCCTATAGATTCCTCTTCTGCTGCTGCTGCCTCTGGTTCTTCTTCATCTGATTCTTCTTCATCTGATTCATCATCTGATTCTTCATCTGCTTCATCTGATTCTTCATCTGCTTTTTCATCTGCTTCTTCATCTGATTCTTCATCTGCTTCATCTGATTCTTCATCTGATTCTTCTTCATCTTCATCTGATTATTCATCTGCATCTTCATCTGATTCTTCATCTGATTCTTCATCTGATTCTTCATCTGCATCTTCATCTGATTCTTCGTCTGCTTCTTCATCTGATTCTTCATCTTAATCTGACTCTTCATCTGATTCTTAATCTGATTCTTTATCTGCTTCATCTGCTTCTTCATCTGATTCTTCATCTGCTTCTTTATCTGCTTCTGCTGCTTCTTCATCTGCTGCTTCATCATGTGCTTTATCTGATTTTTACATCTGCTTTATCTGATTCGTCATCTGCTTCACCATCAACTTCTGCTTGCCCAAGCTACCGGACGAACAAAAATTTATCCGCGTGAACCCCCTTTGGCACTGGCATCCGTCCACGCCGGCTCGCAGCCCTTCCCGCACCCGCGACAACATCGAGCAGAAACTTCCCGGCGGGGGAAGGTTTCGCCCCTTCTGGGTCCTCGTCAGCGGAGCCGCCGCCGCCCGTCGCAAACGCTGCCGAGCGTCAAAAATGGTGAAAAATTTTAAAGGAGGTTTTTTTGTTGTTGTTGTCGTCGTCGTTAACGTGGATATTTTTTCGTTTTCCTTTGGGATTCTGAGTGGGAAGATTCGCGCGTCTGTTCATGCGTGTGTGTGTGTGTGCGTGTGTGTGCGTGTGTGTGTGGGGAGCGGTGGTGCAGCGGTTAGCGCGCTGCGCTATGAACCTGGCGACCCGGGTTCGATTCCCGCTCATGGCCAACACCAGCGACGATTATCTGAACCGGTCCTGGGTCTCCCCTAGGTCGACTCAGCCTCAAATGGGTACCTGGTGCGGTGTGTAGTAAACATCGCCACTTGGGAGACAAAGGCGGTCGGGCGTGGTGCTGGCCACCCACCCCCTCGTGTGCCGTGCCGGAATTCATAGGTGCTCGCTAACAGCACTTGCCCCTACAGTCTGTTAAGGCTATACGGGGGATCTTTCTATCTTTGTGTGCGTGTGTAAATTGAGTACCTGGTGCGGGGTGTACTAAACGTCGCCACTGGGAGAGACAAAGGCGGCCGGGGGTGGCGCTGGCCACCCCTACAAACCTCGTGTGCCATGCCGGACTTCATAGGTGCTACTCGCTAACAGCACTTGCCCCTGCAGTCTGAGGCTATGTCAGGACCAGATGTCTCTCTAGTACTAGGCATGAGTCTAAACCAGATGTCTCTCTTGTTTAGTACCAGGCATGAGTCTAAAGCAGATGTCTCTCTAGTTTAGTACCAGGCATGAGTCTAGATCAGATGTCTCTCTCGTTTAGTACCAGGCATGAGTCTAGATCAGATGTCTCTCTAGTTTAGTACCAGGCATGAGTCTAGACCAGATGTCTCTCTCGTTTAGTACCAGACATGAGTCTAGACCAGATGTCTCTCTCGTTTAGTACCAGGCATGAGTCTAGACCAGATGTCTCTCTCGTTTAGTACCAGGCATGAGTCTAGACCAGATGTCTCTCTCGTTTAGTACCAGGCATGAGTCTAGACCAGATGTCTCTCTCGTTTAGTACCAGGCATGAGTCTAGACCAGATGTCTTGTTTAGTACCAGGCATGAGTCTAGACCAGATGTCTCTCTAGTTTAGTACCAGGCGTGAGTCTAGACCAGATGTCTCTCTCGTTTAGTACCAGGTATGAGTCTAGACCAGATGTCTCTCGTTTAGTACCATGCATGAGTCTAGACCAGATGTCTCTCTCGTTTAGTACCAGGCATGAGTCTAAACCAGATGTCTTGTTTAGTACCAGGCGTGAGTCTAGACCAGATGTCTCTCTCGTTTAGTACCAGGCATGAGTCTAGACCGGATGTCTCTCTCGTTTAGTACCAGGCATGAGTCTAGACCGGATGTCTCTCTCGTTTAGTACCAGGCATGAGTCTAGACCGGATGTCTCTCTTGTTTAGTACCAGGCATGAGTCTAGACCAGATGTCTCTCTTGTTTAGTACCAGGCGTGAGTCTAGACCAGATGTCTCTCTCGTTTAGTACCAGGCATGAGTCTAGACCAGATGTCTCTCTAGTTTAGTACCAGGCATGAGTCTAGACCAGATGTCTCTCTCGTTTAGTAGCAGGCATGAGTCTAGACCAGATGTCTCTCTAGTTTAGTACCAGGCGTGAGTCTAGACCAGATGTCTCTCTCGTTTAGTACCAGGCATGGGTCTAGACCAGATGTCTCGTTTAGTACCAGGCATGAGTCTAGACCAGATGTCTCTCTCGTTTAGTACCAGGCATGAGTCTAGACCGGATGTCTCTCTCGTTTAGTACCAGGCATGAGTCTAGACCGGATGTCTCTCTCGTTTAGTACCAGGCATGAGTCTAGACCGGATGTCTCTCTCGTTTAGTACCAGGCATGAGTCTAGACCGGATGTCTCTCTTGTTTAGTACCAGGCATGAGTCTAGACCAGATGTCTCTCTTGTTTAGTACCAGGCATGAGTCTATACCAGATGTCTCTCTCGTTTAGTACCAGGCATGAGTCTAGACCAGATGTCTTGTCTAGTACCAGGGATGAGTCTAAACCAGTTGTCTCTCTTGTTAAGTACCAGGCATGAGTCTAGACCAGTTGTCTCTCTTGTTAAGTACCAGGCGTGAGTCTAGACCAGATGTCTTTCTCGTTTAGTACCAGGCATGAGTCTAGACCAGATGTCTCTCTCGTTTAGTACCAGGCATGAGTCTAGACCAGATGTCTTGTCTAGTACCAGGGATGAGTCTAAACCAGTTGTCTCTCTTGTTAAGTACCAGGCATGAGTCTAGACCAGATGTCTCTCTAGTTTAGTACCAGGCGTGAGTCTAAACCAGATGTCTCTCTCGTTTAGTACCAGGCATGAGTCTAGACCAGATGTCTCTCTAGTTTAGTACCAGGCATGAGTCTAGACCAGATGTCTCTCTCGTTTAGTACCAGGCATGAGTCTAGACCAGATGTCTCTCTCGTTTAGTACCAGGCATGAGTCTAGACCAGATGTCTCTCTCTTGTTTAGTACCAGGCATGAGTCTAGACCAGATGTCTCTCTCGTTTAGTACCAGGCATGAGTCTAGACCAGATGTCTCTCTCGTTTAGTACCAGGCATGAGTCTAGACCAGATGTCTCTCTAGTTAGTACCAGGCATGAGTCTAGACCAGATGTCTCTCTTGTCTAGTACCATGCATGAGTCTAGACCAGATGTCTCTCTCGTTTAGTAGCAGGCATGAGTCTAGACCAGATGTCTCTCTCGTTTAGTACCAGGCATGAGTCTAGACCAGATGTCTCTCTAGTTTAGTACCAGGCATGAGTCTAAACCAGATGTCTCGTTTATTACCAGGCATGAGTCTAGACCAGATGTCTCTCTCGTTTAGTACCAGGCATGAGTCTAGACCAGATGTCTCTCTTGTTTAGTACCAGGCATGAGTCTAGACCAGATGTCTCTCTCGTTTAGTACCAGGCATGAGTCTAGACCAGATGTCTCTCTCGTTTAGTACCAGGCATGAGTCTAGACCAGATGTCTCTCTAGTTAGTACCAGGCGTGAGTCTAGACCAGATCTCTCTCTCGTTTAGTAGCAGGCATGAGTCTAGACCAGATGTCTCTCTCGTTTAGTACCAGGCATGAGTCTAGACCAGATGTCTCTCGTTTAGTACCAGGCATGAGTCTAGACCAGATGTCTCTCTCGTTTAGTACCAGGCATGAGTCTAGACCAGATGTCTCTCTAGTTTAGTATCAGGCATGAGTCTAGACCAGATGCCTCTCTTGCAAAGAACCTCCGTCTTGAAGTCAATGCAAGCCAACCGGCTACCATGAGAGATTCGTTCATGTGGCCATCCACATATACAAGCACAGAGACAATTTCAACTGAGATGGATTCTGGCTTAGTAACCATTGGAAAGATTTTTAAATTTTGATTTAAAGCTTTCGTGACTGCAGTAATTCATATTCTTAGTTTTTTCGGTAAAGTCACGTTGAAGAGAAACAACAAAATAACAAAATATATATAAAACAATAAAAAAATTATCACGACGTTTCGACCATAACTCAAACGGTCATCATCAGGTGTGTGATGATGACCGTTTGAGTTATGGTCGAAACGTCGTGAGAATTTTTTATTGTTTTATATATATTTTGTTATTTTGTTGTTTCTCTTCAACGTGACTTTACCGAAAAAACTAAGAACATTGGAAAGATGTTTTAAACCATTTCGGTTCTTAATTAATTGTATTTTACGGTGACCTTAAGACCGCAGCTCTTTCGCTGGCATTGCCTCTTAATACCTCTCACACCACGGTTAATGGTATGGTTTATAACATGGAGTATAACAGCACATCGTGGCTGTTTCTCTCCCCCCTCCTCCGTTCTGAGCATGGATGGACTCGTCCGTCTGAACGGGGCTCGTCGCTGTCCGTGGTGCTGGCGTTGAGGGGAAGAAACCGCCACCCATTTTTTCGCCATATGGCATTGTGATATATAACGACTTACTGTTAGTGGCTCAGCTGATTTGGAGAGTATATAGAGTTCATTGATAACATTGAGGTAGTTTATATTTTAGTATTTTATTGGTTTACTATATGGTATTCATTATATAGTGTAGTGTATACCGAGTTGCTTTGTGTTAATAGCTCAGCTTATTGAAGAATATATTGAGTACATTTATTATATTGATGTAATTTAGACTTAGTTTTTTCACAACGTTTTACTGTATGATAGTTGGGTAGTTGCAGCCCTTTAGCGTCCATATACTAAATGCCTCTGTTGATATGTAAACGTTGACTTTAACATAGCTATTTCTGTGACCAGTCACAAGCTAATCCCTCAGCTATTTCAATGCTAAATTCTCCTGTTTGATATGTAAACTCCTTTGTCAAGGTGCCTCTCTTCTCTAAACCAGCTTAAAAGACGCTGCGAATCTTAGCAGCATTCATTGAAGCTCTGTCGTCCCGACAGTTCTGTTCCTTCACCTGAAGAAGGCTACTTGTGTTGTGGCCGAAACGTCGTGAGAATTGTATTTTATTGTTTTATTTTTATTACTTTGTTTCCATTCTACGTGGTGGTGACTTTACCGAAAGAACCAGGAAGATGAATCCCTGCAGTCACGAAAGCTTTAAATCGAAATCTCTTTAAATGTTCTGTATAGCTACCATCATCAAGTAGTTCCTGAAGTAGGTCCTGACGCTTAACCCCCTTTGCCTGATGACGACCGCTTGTGTTGCGATCGAAACGTCGTTTTTTGTTATTTTCTTTGACGCTATCCACGTGACTTCACCTATAGGTTGAACCTATCCACGTGACTTCAACTAGACGTGACGTCACCTATAGGTTGAACCTATCCACGTGACTTCACCTAGACGTGACGTCATCTATAGGTTGAACCTATCCACGTGACTTTACCTAGACATGACGTCATCTATAGGTTGAACCTATCCATGTGACTTCACCTAGACGTGACGTCATCTATAGGTTGAACCTATCCACGTGACTTTACCTAGACATGACGTCATCTATAGGTTGAACCTATCCATGTGACTTCACCTAGACATGACGTCATCTATAGGTTGAACCTATCCACGTGACTTAACCTAGACGTGACGTCATCTATAGGTTGAACCGATCCACGTGACTTAACCTAGACTTGACTTCACCTATAGGTTGTACCTATCCACGTGACTTTACCTAGACGTGACGTCATCTATAGGTTGAACCTATCCACGTGACTTTACCTAGACGTGACGTCACCTATAGGTTGAACCTATCCACGTGACTTTACCTAGACGTGACGTCACCTATAGGTTGAACCTATCCACGTGACTTCACCTAGACGTGACGTCACCTATAGGTTGAACCTATCCACGTGACTTCACCTGGACGTGACGTCACCTATAGGTTGAACCTATCCACGTGACTTCACCCAGACGTGACGTCACCTATAGGTTGAACCTATCCACGTGACTTCACCTGGACGTGACGTCACCTATAGGTTGAACCTATCCACGTGACTTCACCCAGACGTGACGTCACCTATAGGTTGAACCTATCCACGTGACTTCACCTGGACGTGACGTCACCTATAGGTTGAACCTATCCACGTGACTTTACCTAGACGTGATGTCACCTATAGGTTGAACCTATCCACGTGACTTCACCTAGACGTGACGTCACCTATAGGTTGAACCTATCCACGTGAATTTACCTAGATGTGACGTCACCTATAGGTTGAACCTATCCACGTGACTTCAACTAGACGTGACGTCACCTATAGGTTGAACCTATCCACGTGACTTCACCTAGACGTGACGTCATCTATAGGTTGAACCTATCCACGTGACTTTACCTAGACGTGACGTCATCTATAGGTTGAACCTATCCATGTAACTTCACCTAGACGTGACGTCATCTATAGGTTGAACCTATCCACGTGACTTAACCTAGACGTGACGTCACCTATAGGTTGAACCTATCCACGTGACTTCACCTATAGGTTGAACCTATCCACGTGACTTTACCTAGACGTGACGTCACCTATAGGTTGAACCTATCCACGTGACGTCACCTAGGCGTGACGTCACCTATAGGTTGAACCTATCCACGTGACTTTACCTAGGCGTGACGTCACCTATAGGTTGAACCTATCCACGTGACTTCACCTAGACGTGACGTCACCTATAGGTTGAACCTATCCACGTGAATTTACCTAGATGTAACGTCAACTATAGGTTGAACCTATCCACGTGACTTCACCTAGACGTGACGTCACCTATAGGTTGAACCTATCCACGTGACGTCACCTAGGCGTGACGTCACCTATAGGTTGAACCTATCCACGTGACTTTACCTAGGCGTGACGTCACCTATAGGTTGAACCTATCCACGTGACTTCACCTAGACGTGACGTCACCTATAGGTTGAACCTATCCACGTGAATTTACCTAGATGTGACGTCAACTATAGGTTGAACCTATCCACGTGACTTCACCTAGACGTGACGTCACCTATAGGTTGAACCTATCCACGTGACTTCACCTAGACGTGACGTCATCTATAGGTTGAACCTATCCACGTGACTTTACCTAGACGTGACGTCATCTATAGGTTGAACCTATCCATGTGACTTCACCTAGACGTGACGTCATCTATAGGTTGAACCTATCCACGTGACCTAACCTAGACGTGACGTCACCTATAGGTTGAACCTATCCACGTGACTTCACCTATAGGTTGAACCTATCCACGTGACTTTACCTAGACGTGACGTCATCTATAGGTTGAACCTATCCACGTGACTTTACCTAGACGTGACGTCACCTATAGGTTGAACCTATCCACGTGACTTTACCTAGACGTGACGTCACCTATAGGTTGAACCTATCCACGTGACTTCACCTAGACGTGACGTCACCTATAGGTTGAACCTATCCACGTGACTTCACCTGGACGTGACGTCACCTATAGGTTGAACCTATCCACGTGACTTCACCCAGACGTGACGTCACCTATAGGTTGAACCTATCCACGTGACTTCACCTGGACGTGACGTCACCTATAGGTTGAACCTATCCACGTGACTTTACCTAGACGTGATGTCACCTATAGGTTGAACCTATCCACGTGACTTCACCTAGACGTGACGTCACCTATAGGTTGAACCTATCCACGTGAATTTACCTAGATGTGACGTCACCTATAGGTTGAACCTATCCACGTGACTTCAACTAGACGTGACGTCACCTATAGGTTGAACCTATCCACGTGACTTCACCTAGACGTGACGTCATCTATAGGTTGAACCTATCCACGTGACTTTACCTAGACGTGACGTCATCTATAGGTTGAACCTATCCATGTAACTTCACCTAGACGTGACGTCATCTATAGGTTGAACCTATCCACGTGACTTAACCTAGACGTGACGTCACCTATAGGTTGAACCTATCCACGTGACTTCACCTATAGGTTGAACCTATCCACGTGACTTTACCTAGACGTGACGTCACCTATAGGTTGAACCTATCCACGTGACGTCACCTAGGCGTGACGTCACCTATAGGTTGAACCTATCCACGTGACTTTACCTAGGCGTGACGTCACCTATAGGTTGAACCTATCCACGTGACTTCACCTAGACGTGACGTCACCTATAGGTTGAACCTATCCACGTGAATTTACCTAGATGTGACGTCACCTATAGGTTGAACCTATCCACGTGACTTCACCTAGACGTGACGTCACCTATAGGTTGAACCTATCCACGTGACTTCACCTAGACGTGACGTCATCTATAGGTTGAACCTATCCACGTGACTTTACCTAGACGTGACGTCATCTATAGGTTGAACCTATCCATGTGACTTCACCTAGACGTGACGTCATCTATAGGTTGAACCTATCCACGTGACCTAACCTAGACGTGACGTCACCTATAGGTTGAACCTATCCACGTGACTTCACCTATAGGTTGAACCTATCCACGTGACTTTACCTAGACGTGACGTCACCTATAGGTTGAACCTATCCACGTGACGTCACCTAGGCGTGACGTCACCTATAGGTTGAACCTATCCACGTGACTTTACCTAGGCGTGACGTCACCTATAGGTTGAACCTATCCACGTGACTTCACCTAGACGTGACGTCACCTATAGGTTGAACCTATCCACGTGAATTTACCTAGATGTGACGTCACCTATAGGTTGAACCTATCCACGTGACTTCACCTAGACGTGACGTCACCTATAGGTTGAACCTATCCACGTGACTTCACCTAGACGTGACGTCATCTATAGGTTGAACCTATCCACGTGACTTTACCTAGACGTGACGTCATCTATAGGTTGAACCTATCCACGTGACTTCACCTATAGGTTGAACCTATCCACGTGACTTCACCTAGACGTGACGTCACCTATAGGTTGAACCTATCCACGTGACTTCACCTAGACGTGACGTCACCTATAGGTTGAACCTATCCACGTGACTTCACCTAGATGTGACGTCATCTATAGGTTGAACCTATCCACGTGACTTTACCTAGACGTGACGTCATCTATAGGTTGAACCTATCCACGTGACTTCACCTATAGGTTGAACCTATCCACGTGACTTCACCTAGACGTGACGTCATCTATAGGTTGAACCTATCCATGTGACTTTACCTAGACGTGACGTCATCTATAGGTTGAACCTATCCACGTGACTTTACCTAGACGTGACGTCACCTATAGGTTGAACCTATCCACGTGACTTCACCTGGACGTGACGTCACCTATAGGTTGAACCTATCCACGTGACTTCACCCAGACGTGACATCACCTATAGGTTGAACCTATCCACGTGACTTCACCTGGACGTGACGTCACCTATAGGTTGAACCTATCCACGTGACTTCACCTGGACGTGACGTCACCTATAGGATGAACCTATCCACGTGACTTTACCTAGATGTGACGTCACCTATAGGTTGAACCTATCCACGTGACGTCACCTATAGGTTGAACCTATCCACGTGACTTCACCTATAGGTTGTACCTATCCACGTGACTTAACCTAGACGTGACGTCACCTATAGGTTGAACCTATCCACGTGACTTCACCTAGACGTGACGTCACCTATAGGTTGAACCTATCCACGTGAATTTACCTAGATGTGACGTCACCTATAGGTTGAACCTATCCACGTGACGTCACCTAGACGTGACGTCACCTATAGGTTGAACCTATCCACGTGACTTCACCTAGACGTGACGTCATCTATAGGTTGAACCTATCCACGTGACTTTACCTAGACGTGACGTCATCTATAGGTTGAACCTATCCACGTGACTTTACCTAGACGTGACGTCACCTATAGGTTGAACCTATCCACGTGACTTCACCTAGACGTGACGTCACCTATAGGTTGAACCTATCCACGTGACTTCACCTGGACGTGACGTCACCTATAGGATGAACCTATCCACGTGACTTCACCTAGACGTGACGTCACCTATAGGTTGAACCTATCCACGTGACTTCACCTGGACGTGACGTCACCTATAGGTTGAACCTATCCACGTGACTTCACCTAGACGTGACGTCACCTATAGGTTGAACCTATCCACGTGACTTCAACTAGACGTGACGTCACCTATAGGTTGAACGTATCCACGTGACTTCACCTAGACGTGACGTCATCTATAGGTTGAACCTATCCACGTGACTTTACCTAGACGTGACGTCATCTATAGGTTGAACCTATCCATGTGACTTCACCTAGACGTGACGTCATCTATAGGTTGAACCTATCCACGTGACTTAACCTAGACGTGACGTCACCTATAGGTTGAACCTATCCACGTGACTTTACCTAGACGTGACGTCATCTATAGGTTGAACCTATCCACGTGACTTCACCTAGACGTGACGTCACCTGTAGGTTGAACCTATCCACGTGACTTCACCTAGACGTGACGTCATCTATAGGTTGAACCTATCCACGTGACTTCACCTAGACGTGACGTCACCTATAGGTTGAACCTATCCACGTGACTTCACCTAGACGTGACGTCATCTATAGGTTGAACCTATCCACGTGACTTTACCTAGACGTGACGTCATCTATAGGTTGAACCTATCCACGTGACTTCACCTATAGGTTGAACCTATCCACGTGACTTCACCTAGACGTGACGTCACCTATAGGTTGAACCTATCCACGTGACTTCACCTAGACGTGACGTCACCTATAGGTTGAACCTATCCACGTGACTTCACCTAGACGTGACGTCATCTATAGGTTGAACCTATCCACGTGACTTTACCTAGACGTGACGTCATCTATAGGTTGAACCTATCCACGTGACTTCACCTATAGGTTGAACCTATCCACGTGACTTCACCTAGACGTGACGTCATCTATAGGTTGAACCTATCCATGTGACTTTACCTAGACGTGACGTCATCTATAGGTTGAACCTATCCACGTGACTTTACCTAGACGTGACGTCATCTATAGGTTGAACCTATCCACGTGACTTCACCTATAGGTTGAACCTATCCACGTGACTTCACCTAGACGTGACGTCACCTATAGGTTGAACCTATCCACGTGACTTCACCTAGACGTGACGTCACCTATAGGTTGAACCTATCCACGTGACTTCACCTAGACGTGACGTCATCTATAGGTTGAACCTATCCACGTGACTTTACCTAGACGTGACGTCATCTATAGGTTGAACCTATCCACGTGACTTCACCTATAGGTTGAACCTATCCACGTGACTTCACCTAGACGTGACGTCATCTATAGGTTGAACCTATCCATGTGACTTTACCTAGACGTGACGTCATCTATAGGTTGAACCTATCCACGTGACTTTACCTAGACGTGACGTCACCTATAGGTTGAACCTATCCACGTGACTTCACCTGGACGTGACGTCACCTATAGGTTGAACCTATCCACGTGACTTCACCCAGACGTGACATCACCTATAGGTTGAACCTATCCACGTGACTTCACCTGGACGTGACGTCACCTATAGGTTGAACCTATCCACGTGACTTCACCTGGACGTGACGTCACCTATAGGATGAACCTATCCACGTGACTTTACCTAGATGTGACGTCACCTATAGGTTGAACCTATCCACGTGACGTCACCTATAGGTTGAACCTATCCACGTGACTTCACCTATAGGTTGTACCTATCCACGTGACTTAACCTAGACGTGACGTCACCTATAGGTTGAACCTATCCACGTGACTTCACCTAGACGTGACGTCACCTATAGGTTGAACCTATCCACGTGAATTTACCTAGATGTGACGTCACCTATAGGTTGAACCTATCCACGTGACTTCACCTAGACGTGACGTCACCTATAGGTTGAACCTATCCACGTGACTTCACCTAGACGTGACGTCATCTATAGGTTGAACCTATCCACGTGACTTTACCTAGACGTGACGTCATCTATAGGTTGAACCTATCCACGTGACTTCACCTATAGGTTGAACTTATCCACGTGACTTCACCTAGACGTGACGTCATCTATAGGTTGAACCTATCCATGTGACTTTACCTAGACGTGACGTCATCTATAGGTTGAACCTATCCACGTGACTTCACCTAGACGTGACGTCACCTATAGGTTGAACCTATCCACGTGACTTCACCTGGACGTGACGTCACCTATAGGATGAACCTATCCACGTGACTTCACCTAGACGTGACGTCACCTATAGGTTGAACCTATCCACGTGACTTCACCTGGACGTGACGTCACCTATAGGTTGAACCTATCCACGTGACTTCACCTAGACGTGACGTCACCTATAGGTTGAACCTATCCACGTGACTTCAACTAGACGTGACGTCACCTATAGGTTGAACGTATCCACGTGACTTCACCTAGACGTGACGTCATCTATAGGTTGAACCTATCCACGTGACTTTACCTAGACGTGACGTCATCTATAGGTTGAACCTATCCATGTGACTTCACCTAGACGTGACGTCATCTATAGGTTGAACCTATCCACGTGACTTAACCTAGACGTGACGTCACCTATAGGTTGAACCTATCCACGTGACTTTACCTAGACGTGACGTCATCTATAGGTTGAACCTATCCACGTGACTTCACCTAGACGTGACGTCACCTGTAGGTTGAACCTATCCACGTGACTTCACCTGGACGTGACGTCACCTATAGGTTGAACGTATCCACGTGACTTTACCTAGGCGTGACGTCACCTATAGGTTGAACCTATCCACGTGACTTTACCTAGACGTGACGTCATCTATAGGTTGAACCTATCCACGTGACTTTACCTAGACGTGACGTCACCTATAGGTTGAACCTATCCACGTGACTTCACCTATAGGTTGAACCTATCCACGTGACTTCACCTATAGGTTGAACCTATCCACGTGACTTTACCTAGACGTGACGTCATCTATAGGTTGAACCTATCCACGTGACTTTACCTAGACGTGACGTCACCTATTGGTTGAACCTATCCACGTGACTTCACCTATAGGTTGAACCTATCCACGTGACTTCACCTATAGGTTGAACCTATCCACGTGACTTCACCTATAGGTTGAACCTATCCACGTGACTTCACCTATAGGTTGAACCTATCCGCGTGACTTCACCTATAGGTTGAACGCACATCGGCAGCAGATTCCCTGCACTGAACCCGATGTACCGACAGCCGGGGTGACCAATGCGGTCTGAATTCGTCTGTAATAAGGTAGTGTATAGTGTAGTAGTGTGTAATAGTGTATAGTAGTGTGTAGTAGTATAGTAGTGTAGTGTGTAGTAGTGTAGTGTTTTAGTAGTGTATAGTAGCGTGGTGTATAGTATAGTGTATCGTGGTGTATAGTATAGTGGTGTATAGTAGTGTATAATGTAGTGTATAGTGTAGTGTTGTGTATAGTAGTGCAGTGTATAATGTATAGTAGTGTAGTGTATATTAGTGTATAATGTATAGTAGTGTATAGTGTAGTGTATAGGATGAACGTTGAGATTTATAAGGGGCACGGGGTGACCGATAAGGTCTGAATTGGTCTGGAACAAAGCACCGTACGTAGCCAACCGTGCTGTGTGTTGAACTTCTTTCACACCGTACTTAGCCAACCGTGCTGTGTGTTGAACTTCTTTCACCGTACGTAGCCAACTGTGCCGTCAGAGTCGGGGGGGGGGGGGATTTGAGCACCGCCCTCCCCTCCACTGCCGACTTCCCGTGCACCAGGCGAGGTAGTTGACATCCCTCCAGCACCACGCCGACGTAACAACTTCAAAATTCTTGGTTCTTTCGGTAAAGTCGCGTAGATAGAAAATACAATAAAAAAAATAACGGATAATAAAATGAAATAAAAGAAAATATAAAAATGCTAAACAGAAAAGAATAATTATTTTGTATTCATTTAATTTAATTACGTTATTTAAAAAAAAAAATTCCGTCTACGCGACTTTACCGAAATAACCAAGAATATTAATTCCTGCAGTCACGAAAGTTAAGTAATTTTTTTTTAACAACATCCACACCACACACCACCCCCACAACCAAAAACCTCTCCCCCCTCACTCATGCGTCACTCGCTCAAACCCGTCCATCGATCCGCTCGCGACAACCGAACGCGTCGAGTCAACACAAGCGATACTCCGCATGGAGGGGGGCAGTTAGCTTTGTATTCCATTTTTTTTGGGGGGGGGGTGGCGGGGGGCCCCCCCGTTTCTCCCCCCCATTTATTTTCGATCCGACAGATGATGGGACACGCGGGGGGGGGGGGGGAGAGGGGCATGGAGGAGGAGAGGTGACGATAGCGAAAGAGAAACACTTGAGATCATTCGCCCGCAGATTTTCCCGCTGTGCCTTCAGTGTCACTGCTGCCCATCAACATTCCAACAACGCCACCACCACCAGCAACACCACCACCAGCAACACCACCACCAGCAACACCACCACCTCGCGCTCCCACCCGTCACTGGTCACCATCTCTCTCCACGTGGTTTTCCACACCACCTCAACCAATTTATTTTTCATCTTTACCCGCCCGCCCGCCCAGCCAAAGATTCGACAGTTCTCATCACGCGACTTGTCTGGCTGCCGTGGGAATGCGGTGGGTGAGGGGTGAGTTAGGTTAGGTGTGGGTGAGGTGTGAGTGAGGTGTGGTGTGGGTGAGGTGTGAGTGAGGTGTGGTGTGGGTGAGGTGTGGCTGAGGTGTGGGTGAGGTGTGGCTGAGGTGAGGTGTGGCTGAGGTGAGGTGTGGGTGAGGTGTGGGTGAGGTAAGGTGTGGGTGAAGTGTGGGTGAGGTGTGGGCGAGGTGTGGGTGAGGCGTGGATGTGGTGTGGGTGAGGTGTGGATGTGGTGTGGGTGAGGTGTGGTGTGGGTGAGGCGTGGGTGAGGTGAAGTGCAGCGAGCGAGTTGGGTGTAAGGTGTAACACGTAGGAGCCTTTCACGACAAATATCATCCATAAGAGGGGTTTTTTTTGGGGTTAGATCGCTTAAATATATAAATGTTATGTCGTTAAACCCGCCACCACCCGGCACAGCCAATCAGTAAGGTTTGTCACTTTTCGATTTAAAGCTTTCGTGACTGCAAGGATTCATCTTCTTTGGTTCTTTCGGTAAAGTCACGTAGAATGAGAATAAAATAATAAATTGATAAAATAAAATAACGCAATAATATTCTCACGACGTTTCGGCCACAACACAAGCGGCCTTCATCAGGTGAAGGGACGAGACTGTCTGGTAGGACAGCGCTGTCCTACTAGACAGTCTCGTCCCTTCACCTGATGAAGGCCACTTGTGTTGTGGCCGAAACGTCGTGAGAATATTAGTGTTATTTTATTTTATCAATTTATTATTTTATTCTCATTCTACGTGACTTTACCGAAAGAACCAAATAAGGTTTGTCACGTTAACAAAACATGCCATTTGTGGCTTGGTTAGTGCTGTACTAGTAACGAATTGTAAATGTCGTAGTGGGTTTAACTCTCCAACACACAGCAACCGGTTAGTTGCTGTACTAGTAACGAATCGTAAAATGTTGTTAGTGGGTTTAACGGCACGACATTCAAACGTTTACGCGATCTAAACCCCCTCCAAAAAAATCCGCCCCGCATTACGCAAAGGTGGAACGTTTGAAATCTCGTGCGGAGATGAGGAGAGCGAGTTATTCGACGTTGCCGTACAACAATCACAATCATCATCGTAATCGTCGCCAAGATTACGACCGTCAGCCAATCACCGGTGAGCGTTCCGGGTCGTCGGCGACAGCTGAAAGCGGTGCACGGACGGACGACGGAAAGGCCCCCCCACCCACCATCACCCACCTAGACCCCCCCCCAAAACCCACCCACCCACAAAACCCCCCAAACTCACTCACCCACCCGCACCCACCCACCCACCACGAGTCATAAGTTACGCAAACCGAAATCAAACTTATATGTACACGGACAGGGAGGGGGGGTTTAAATAAATAACTTAAAATAAAACTATACAGATGGCGTGATTAAAGTGACGCGGTGAAGGGGGCAAGGGGGACATTTAAAATGAAAAATAATAATAACGAAGACTGGATAAACGAGTGCGCTTTCTCGTCTTGTTGCATAGAAATAATGGTGAAAAATAAACACGAACTAGCCCACGATAATTTGGCATTTCCACAAGCGCAAAGCTTCGAACGCGCGCGGCGCGTGGTCCTGGTACACGACACGTTACCCACCCCCCCCCACCCGCTCTCTAGACCCCACGAGACACCCGCACAACTCATCGCTTGACTCCTTCATCCCGAAATGACTGTGGTTCGCACATGCAACCACACCCACACAGCGGCCTCCGAATCGGTAACGGTCACCGCCACCGTCATCGCCGTCGTCGCCACCGTCACCACCTACACCGTCATCACCACCGCCATCGTCACTGTCATTGTCACCACCGCCATCGTCATCACCACCGCAATCGTCACTGCCATTGTCACCACCGCCACCGTCATCACCACCGCCATCGTCACTGTCATTGTCACCACCGTCATCACCACCGCCATCGTCACTGTCATTGTCACCACCGTCATCACCACCGCCATCGTCACTGTCATTGTCACCACCGCCACCGTCATCACACCTGCCACCGTCACGGTCATTGTCACCACCGCCATCAACACCGTCATTACCCCTGCCATCGTCACTGCCATTGTCACCACCTACACCGTCATCACCCCTGCCATCGTCACGGTCATTGTCACCACTGCCATCAACACCGTCATCACCGCCGCCATCGTCACGGTCATTGTCACCACCTACACCGTCATCACCGCCGCCATCGTCACTGCCATTGTCACCACCGCCACCGTCATCACCCCTGCCATCGTCACTGTCATTGTCACCACCACCATCAACACCGTCATCACCCCTGCCATCGTCACTGTCATTGTCACCACCGCCACCGTCATCACCCCTGCCATCGTCACTGCCATTGTCACCACCTACACCGTCATCACCCCTGCCATCGTCACGGTCATTGTCACCACCGCCATCAACACCGTCATCACCGCCGCCATCGTCACCACCGACATCGCCACCGCCACCGTCATCACCACCGTCATTGTCATCGCCACCGTCGCCACCACCATCATCGCCACCACCATCGCCATCATCATCACCACCGCCGCTATCATCGTATTCACCGCCGCAATCAACGTCATCACCGCCGCAATCAACGTCATCACCACCGCAATCACCGCTCTCCTCCCCAGCGGCGGCGTAACTCCTCAGCCTTCACCTGTCCCCCGCTGTGCTCAGCGGGATCACGCCACGTCTCGCCAAACTTGACGGCGCCGAGGAGATGTTAATCACCTCGCCAGGTGTACGGGAGGTCGTGGGTTTGATCCCTACCCTGATGAGATGTCAACTATCCTCGCCTGGTATACAGGTCGAGGGTTCGATCCCTGCCCTGGCGTTTTTATATATATATTTGGAGTTTGCGCGTCTCTCTCTCTCTCTCACATCACGGTGGCTAGGAGATGTTAACTACCTCGCCTGGTAGACAGGAGGTCGTGGCTTCGATCCCAATCCTGGAGTCTATATATTTGGAGTTTGCGCGTCTCTCTCTCTCACATCACGGTGGCTAGGAGATGTTAACTACCTCGCCTGGTAGACAGGAGGTCGTGGGTTCGATCCCAATCCTGGCGTCTATATATTTGGAGTGTGCTAGTCTTTCTCATCATCACGGTGGCTAGGAGATGTTAACTACCTCGCCTGGTAGACAGGAGGTCGTGGGTTCGATCCCAATCCTGTCATCTATATATTTGGAGTTTGCTAGTCTCTTTCTCAACATCACGGTGGCTAGGAGATGTTGACTACCTCTCCTGGTATAGAGGTCGCGGGTTCGATCCCAATCCTGGCGTCTATATATTTGGAGTTTGCTAGTCTCTTTCTCATCATCACGGTGGCTAGGAGATGTTAACTACCTCGCCTGGTATGCAGGAGGTCGTGGGTTCGATCCCGACCGTGACGTCTGTATATTTGGAGTTTGCTAGTCTCTTTCTCATCATCACGGTGGCTAGGAGATGTTAACTACCTCGCCTGGTAGACAGGAGGTCGTGGGTTCGATCCCGACCGTGACCTCTGTATATTTGGAGTTTGCTAGTATCTTTCTCATCATCACGGTGGCAAGGAGATGTTGACTACCTCGCCTGGTAGACAGGAGGTCGCGGGTTCGATCCCGACCGTGACGGCTCTATATTTGGAGTTCACGTTTCTCTCCTCACCACCCCCCCCCCGCGTGGAATTTCTCCCTGCTCGAAATGTCCACGTGACAATCCACTTCGTTGACCCAGCGTTCGGTGGGCGAGGTCGCTTCTCAAATAAAACAAAGCAAAGCTCTCTACCTCTGACGGCAGCTCGAGAGACCTGCCCCTTTTTTTGTGTTTTTTTTAAACCTGCTCAAATTAATAACGAGTTCACAGCACCCACCTGCGCGGGGGGAAAAAAACCCAGCATCGCCGCTCTCGCGCCGCGCGGCATCGTCAACGTCACGCGTCACATCGCGACCGCTGCGGAGAGGAGGGGGACGTGGGGGACGAACGACGGCCAACTTAAACGTGAAACAACGAGCGGCTCCTCGAGTGGATGAGTTTCGTCAATCTGAAGCGATGGTTTCTCTCTCTCTCCCTTGACCTTGGGCGCGCGGGGCGCGAGAGACGCGCGCGGGCCGGATTCGCGAATCGCTCCGAGCGCTAGTGGAGCGCGCGATTTGCGACTTACTTTGACCTCATCGATCGAACCCGCGCCGCCTATCGGGCGTTGTTTTGAAAGAGGATTTTTGTTTACGATTGAGAACCCGTGGGACGGCGGCGGGGCGGGGCGAAAGGCCGCCGTGAACGTCACCAACTTGCTTCGGGATGATTTGACGGCCGGCGCGCGCACGCACGCACGGCTCCGGTTGGCTAAAAATCGCGTCGGAAGGGAGAGAGCGTTCCAGACGGCCGCGGAAGCGCGTTCCCGGGGGGGGAGGGCCGCTGGCGACGACGACGAGGACGGCCACCGGAGTTTGCGCGATGGTAGCCGGGGGGGGGGGTGGAGGTCACGGCACACCCCGTTTAATTTGTTCGACCTGTAACCTTTGACCCCCGATCCAAAGGCTTCCCCCAACACTTTGGGGGGGGGAGGAGGAGGCAAAGTGGCTGTGACAGCAGCAGCAGCGGTCAAGGCCGGCACTGTGGCACACGAGAGGGCCGGTGGGGTGGGTGGGTGGCCGGCCGCCCGGTGTCGAGCACCACGGCCGCCTTTGTCTCCCCCCCGTGCCGATGTTCACCGCACCGAGCTCCCGGGGGGATCCCGTCCGAGGGTGCCGAGTCGACCGAGGGAGGGGAGAGGCACCCAGGGACTCGGGACAATCGTCAATGTCAGGCGTCGGTGGTCCTCAGGCGGGGAATCGAAACTCGGGCCGCCGCGGGGTTCGTAGCGCGGCGCAGCGCTAACCGCAGCGCCGCAGTTCCCCCGCAACCTTCGACATGCACACACACACACGGTACGCACACACACACACGGTACACACACACACACACGGTACACACACACACGGTACACACACACACGGTACGCACACACGGTACGCACACACACACACACGGTACGTACACACACACGGTACGTACACACACGGTACACACACACACGGTACGCACACACACGGCACGCGTGCACACACACACACGGTACGCGCACACACACACACGGTACGCGCACACACACACACGGTACGCACACACACACACGGCACGCACGCACACACACGGTACGCGCACACACACACACACACGGTACGCACACACACACGGTACGCACGCACACACACACACGGCACGCACACACACGGCACGCACACACACACGGCACGCACACACACACACACGGTACGCACACACACACGGAACGCACACACACACACACACGGCACGCACACACACACACGGTACGCACACACGGTACGTACACACACACACACGGTACACACACACACACGGTACACACACACACGGTACACACACGGTACGCGTACACACACACACGGTACACACACACACGGTACGCGTACACACACACACGGTACACACACACACACACGGTACGCGTACACACACACACGGTACGCGTACACACACACACAGACGGTACACACACACACACACGGTACGCGTACACACACACACGGTACGCGTACACACACACACGGTACACACACACACGGTACGCGTACACACACACGGTACACACACACACGGTACGCACACGCACACACGGTACACACACACAAACACGGTACGCACACACACACACACACGGTACGCACACACACACACACGATACGCACACACGGTACACACACACACACACGGTACGCACACACACACACGGTACGCACACACACGCACGTGCATAACCCCCATGCCCCCCCACCCGGAAGCTTCGACACACGCAACTTCTGTCTCCTCCTGACCTATGATGTCGGAAAATTGCTCATCCCCGCGATCGCCAATCCTCACGGACCCGCCCCCACCTCCCACACACCCCACCGCCTGCCCCCCCCTCAAAGCCAACTTCAAACACAAAGAGAACCAACACAAGCGGAACCAGGCAGCAGACGCGCAACGCCGATGATATTCTTGAACGTTTGGTTACCAACCGGAGGTCCGTTACGCCGATGATACTCTATAACGTTTGGTTACCAACCGGAGGTCCGCAACGCCGATTATATTCTTGAACGTTTGGTTACCAACCGGAGGTCCGCAACGCCGATGATATTCTTGAACGTTTGGTTACCAACCGGAGGTCCGTTACGCCGATGATACTCTTGAACGTTTGGTTACCAACCGGAGGTCCGTTACGCCGATGATACTCTTGAACGTTTGGTTACCACCCGGAGGTCCGTTACGCCGATGATACTCTTGAACGTTTGGTTACCAACCGGAGGTCCGTTACGCCGATGATACTCTTGAACGTTTGGCTACCAACCGGAGGTCCGCAACGCCGATGATATTCTTGAACGTTTGGTTACCAACCGGAGGTCCGCAACGCCGATGATACTCTTGAACGTTTGGTTACCAACCGGAGGTCCGCAACGCCGATGATTTTCTTGAACGTTTGGTTACCAACCGGAGGTTCCGTTACGCCGATGATACTCTTGAACGTTTGGTTACCAACCGGAGGTCCGCAACGCCGATGATATTCTTGAACGTTTGGTTACCAACCGGAGGTTCCGTTACGCCGATGATACTCTTGAACATTTGGTTACCACCCGGAGGTCCGCAACGCCGATGATACTCTTGAACGTTTGGTTACCAACCGGAGGTCCGCAACACCGATGATATTCTTGAACGTTTGGTTACCAACCGGAGGTCCACAACGCCGATGATATTCTTGAACGTTTGGTTTTTAACCGGAGGTCCGCTACGCCGATGATACTCTTGAACGTTTGGTTACCAACCGGAGGTCCGCTACGCCGATGATACTCTTGAACGTTTGGTTACCACCCGGAGGTCCGCTACGCCGATGATATTCTTGAACGTTTGGTTACCAACTGGAGGTTCCGTTACGCCGATGATACTCTTGAACGTTTGGTTACCAACCGGAGGTCCGCAACGCCGATGATATTCTTGAACGTTTGGTTACCAACCGGAGGTTCCGTTACGCCGATGATACTCTTGAACGTTTGGTTACCACCCGGAGGTCCGCAACGCCGATGATACTCTTGAACGTTTGGTTACCAACCGGAAGTCCGCAACGCCGATGATATTCTTGAACGTTTGGTTACCAACCGGAGGTCCACAACGCCGATGATATTCTTGAACGTTTGGTTTTTAACCGGAGGTCCGCTACGCCGATGATACTCTTGAACGTTTGGTTACCAACCGGAGGTCCGCTACGCCGATGATACTCTTGAACGTTTGGTTACCACCCGGAGGTCCGCTACGCCGATGATATTCTTGAACGTTTGGTTACCAACCAGAGGTCCGCAACGCCGATGATACTCTTGAACGTTTGGTTACCAACCGGAGGTCCGCTACGCCGATGATACTCTTGAACGTTTGGTTACCAACCGGAGGTTCCGTTACGCCGATGATACTCTTGAACGTTTGGTTACCAACCGGAGGTCCACTACGCCGATGATACTCTTGAACGTTTGGTTACCACCCGGAGGTCCGCAACGCCGATGATACTCTTGAACGTTTGGTTACCAACCGGAGGTCCGCAACGCCGATGATATTCTTGAACGTTTGGTTACCACCCGGAGGTCCGCTACGCCGATGATATTCTAGAACGTTTGGTTACCACCCGGAGGTCCGCTACGCCGATGATACTCTTGAACGTTTGGTTACCACCCGGAGGTCCGCTACGCCGATGATACTCTTGAACGTTTGGTTACCAACCGGAGGTCCGTTACGTCGCTAGCCGCCACGAGTTTTACGTCGTCATCATCGTTCTGGTGGTTGGGAGGGTTTTCGTTTTTTCGTTTCCCCCTATCGCGATGTCATCCCTTCTCCTGCACCGCCCTCCGAACGCGGCTTTCGCTCGCCGCTGCCGGTACCGCTGCCGGTACCGCTGCCGGTACCGCTGCCGGTACCGCTGCCGGTACCGCTGCCGGCACCGCTGCCGGCACCGGAAGTCGTGAAAGCCGGGGGCGGCTCAATGAATATCACCGGCACGCACCGCACATCAAGTATATAGCACACACACACACACACCTCCCCCACGCCCTCACCCTACACTACAGCTGTGGATACTTCCTTGGTCGCATTTACACACACACATACACCTCCCCCACGCCCTCACCCTACACTACAGCTGTGGATACTTCCTTGGTCGCACACACATACACCTCCCCCACGCCCTCACCCTACACTACAGCTGTGGATACTTCCTTGGTCACACACACACATACACCTCCCCTACGCCCTCACCCTACACTACAGCTGTGGATACTTCCTTGGTCACACATACACACACACCTCCCCCACGCCCTCACCCTACACTACAGCTGTGGATACTTCCTTGGTCACACACACGCGTTACGCACGCACGCGCCACCGTGTGCATTCCGTACAACGTTTCCCCCCCCCCCCCTCCCCCAGTCTACCAGCGACCGCCGCCACCGCCGCCACTCCGGACACGCGCACCGCACGGGCAAAATAACGCGACGAGAAATTAAAACTCCGCCCCTGGCCCCCCCCCCATCCCCCACCCCCCCCCCCTTACACGCACGTCGACGCCTTGCGGTGCAACGGTGGCAGGTCAACGCAGCGACCGCGCGGGGAAGCGCTCGATGATGATGGCGACGATGACGATGACGACGATGACGACGACGATGATGACACTAAAACGTGACGAGGATGGGCGGCGGCGGGAGTGGCGGTGTACACACTCGTGTCTCGCGTGGGTTGAGTCGGGGTGAAGGAGGTGGACGAGGGTGGACGAGGTGGACGAGGGTGGACGAGTGTGGACGAGGGTGGACGAGGGTGGGCGAGGGTGGGCGGATCGTGGCCGCGATGGGAGGCAGTCGTAGGGACTTGACGCGGGCAGGACATCAGCAGGAGCAGGAAGCCTCGCTCACCGGAGGATCTTTGGGCTTCTCCAGATTGATATCGATCACTGTGGGTAGCAAGACGTGGTGGTGGTGGTGGTGGACGTGGTGGTGGTGGTGGACGTGGTGGTGGTGGTGGACGTGGTGGTGGTGGACGTGGTGGTGGTGGTGATGGTGGACGTGGTGGTGATGGTGGTGGACGTGGTGGTGGTGATGGTGGACGTGGTGGTGGTGGTGGACGTGGTGGTGATGGTGGTGGTGGACGTGGTGGTGGACGTGGTGGACGTGGTGGTGGACGTGGTGGTGGACGTGGTGGTGGTGGACGTGGTGGTGGACGTGGTGGTGGTGGTGGACGTGGTGGTTAAGGAAGTAACGCAGATGATCGGGACAGGATAACCGGCACGGACACAGCGCTGCAACGGCAGAAGCAGCGGCTATCGGGAGAGGTGCAGGGCTAATCGCACCTCCGATTAGCCCCGGCTGGCTATGTAAGGGGGGGGGGGGGCAAAGAAGTTCAAGGTACAGGAGATAATCGATTAGCCGGCGGCCTCGGGCGGCGCCGAGTTTTAAAAAAAAAAATGCCGGATAATCACTTGAATCATTATTTTAAAAAAAAAATCGCTTAATTTTTGCACATTCTTGCATAACATTACGTTTTTAGGCGTTGCGCGTACATGCGTTTTTAATGTTTTACACTTGCTCGCGATATGAAATTGCCACGAATAGGCACACACCAACAGGCCAAACTTAAAATCCTACTTCGGTTGAACGCGTCGGCCCGCGGTGACCAACGTCATTTTCGACTCGCGAGAAATATCCTCCCGTCGAAAGGCCCCGGGGGAAATTTAACCCGCGCCGTGACTTACCCCACTCCAATCTGGAAGACTCTGTGTCCCGTGGCGGTGATGCACGTAGCACTACTTACTACGACGCTCTGGTCTCACCAACTCGACGCGGTTTGACAGACGCGAACGACGGCTCACACGATGCGACTATTCGCCGCATCGCGCAGTGTACATACTCGAGCTGACTTTTGGCTCCTGTTGCGTTGCTCAGTCGTGAAAAAAAGGCGTGTATATGAACGCGCGCGGTATTTTTCCGTTAAGCTGAAACGTACGCAGGGTAATATTACCTCGCACTAAAATCGCACCGCGCGCGTGCGCGCGGTGCGATTTTAGTGTGATCGCCGGACCCGGTGGGTGAAAGCCTTTGGAGCGGCTTTGCCGGTTTTCGCCGGATCGGCCCCCGGGGGACCGCCGGATGAAACGTCGGAAATCAGCAGCCCGGACGTAAAAACGAGCGCGGTGCCGGATAAAAATTATCGATTATCAATCAACGCCACATACATACGGCAAGTAGCAGCAGCTGTTGCTGCAGTAGCAGCTGCTACTGCTGCAGTAGCAGCAGTGGCAGCAGCAGCAGTAGTAGTAGCAGCTGCAGCAGCTGCAGCAGTAGCAGCAGTAGCAGCAGT
The DNA here is from genome assembly GCF_010993605.1 of Petromyzon marinus. NCBI lineage: Eukaryota > Metazoa > Chordata > Hyperoartia > Petromyzontiformes > Petromyzontidae > Petromyzon > Petromyzon marinus. The sequence continues at coordinate 255,797 of NW_022638144.1, forward strand.
AGTAGCAACAGTAGTAGTAGCAGCTGCAGCAGCTGCAGCAGTAGCAGCAGCAGTAGCAGCAGTAACAACAGCAGCAGTAACAACAGCAGCAGCAGTAGCAGCAGCAGCAACAACAGCAGCAGCAGTAACAACAGCAGCAGTAGCAGCAGCAGTAACAACAGCAGCAGCAGTAACAACAGCAGCAGTAACAACAGCAGCAGCAGTAACAACAGCAGCAGCAGTAACAACAGCAGCAGCAGTAGCAGTAACAACAGCAGCAACAACAGCAGTAACAACAGCAGCAGCAATAGCAGCAGCAGTAACAACAGCAGCAGCAGCAGTAACAACAGCAGCAGTAGCAATAGCAGCAGTAACAACAGCAGCAGCAGTAGCAGCAGCAATAACAACAGCAGCAGCAGTAACAACAGCAGCAGCAGCAGTAACAACAGCAGCAGCAGTAGCAGCACCAGTAGCAACAGCAGCAGTAACAACAGCAGCAGTAGCAGCAGCAGTAACAACAGCAGCAGCAGTAGCAGCAGCAGTAACAACAGCAGCAGCAGTAACAACAGCAGCAGCAGTAGCAGCAGTAGCAGCAGCAGTAACAACAGCAGCAGTAACAACAGCAGCAGCAACAACAGCAGCATCAGGAGCAGCAGCAGCAGTAACAACAGCAGCAGCAGTAACAACAGCAGCAGCAGTAACAACAGCAGCAGCAGCAGTAACAACAGCAGTAACAACAGCAGCAGCAGCAGTAACAACAGCAGTAGCAGCAGTAACAACAGCAGTAACAACAGCAGTAGCAGCAGTAACAACAGCAGCAGCAGCAGTAACAACAGCAGTAGCAGCAGTAACAACAGCAGTAACAACAGCAGTAACAACAGCAGTAGCAGCAGTAGTAACAACAGCAGCAGCAGTAGCAGCAGCAGTAGCAGCAGCAGCAGCAGTAACAACAGCAGCAGCAGTAGCAGTAACAACAGCAGCAGCAGTAACAACAGCAGCAGCAGTAACAGCAGCAGTAACAACAGCAGTAACAACAGCAGTAACAACAGCAGCAGCAGCAGTAACAACAACAGCAGCAGTAACAACAGCAGCAGCAGCAGTAACAACAGCAGCAGCAGTAACAACAGCAGTAACAACAGCAGCAGCAGCAGTAACAGCAGCAGTAACAACAGTAACAGCAGTAACAACAGCAGTAACAGCAGCAGCAGCAGTAACAACAGCAGCAGCAGTAACAACAGCAGTAACAACAGCAGTAGCAGCAGCAGTAGCAGCAGTAACAACAGCAGTAACAACAGCAGCAGTAACAACAGCAGTAACAACAGCAGCAGCAGCAGTAACAACAGCAGTAACAACAGCAGCAGCAGTAACAGCAGCAGTAACAACAGCAGCAGCAGTAGCAGCAGTAGTAGCAGTAACAACAGCAGTAACAACAGCAGTAGCAGCAGTAACAACAGCAGTAACAACAGCAGTAACAACAGCAGTAACAACAGCAGTAACAGCAGCAGCAGTAGCAGCAGTAACAACAGCAGTAGCAGCAGTAACAACAGCAGTAACAGCAGTAGCAGCAGTAACAACAGCAGTAACAACAGCAGTAACAACAGCAGCAACAGCAGCAGTAACAACAGCAGTAACAACAGCAGCAGTAGCAGCAGCAGTAGCAGCAGTAGCAGCAGCAGTAACAACAGCAGCAGCAGTAACAGCAGCAGTAACAACAGCAGCAGCAGCAGTAACAGCAGCAGTAACAACAGTAACAGCAGTAACAACAGCAGTAACAGCAGCAGCAGCAGTAACAACAGCAGCAGCAGTAACAACAGCAGTAACAACAGCAGTAGCAGCAGCAGTAGCAGCAGTAACAACAGCAGTAACAACAGCAGCAGTAACAACAGCAGTAACAACAGCAGCAGCAGTAACAACAGCAGTAACAACAGCAGCAGCAGTAACAGCAGCAGTAACAACAGCAGCAGCAGTAGCAGCAGTAGTAGCAGTAACAACAGCAGTAACAACAGCAGTAGCAGCAGTAACAACAGCAGTAACAACAGCAGTAACAACAGCAGTAACAGCAGCAGCAGTAGCAGCAGTAACAACAGCAGTAGCAGCAGTAACAACAGCAGTAACAGCAGTAGCAGCAGTAACAACAGCAGTAACAACAGCAGTAACAACAGCAGCAACAGCAGCAGTAACAACAGCAGTAACAACAGCAGCAGTAGCAGCAGCAGTAGCAGCAGTAACAGCAGCAGTAACAACAGCAGCAGCAGTAACAGCAGCAGCAGTAGCAGCAGCAGTAACAACAGCAGTAGCAGCAGCAGTAACAACAGCAGTAACAGCAGCAGTAGCAGCAGTAACAGCAGCAGTAGCAGCAGTAACAACAGCAGTAACAACAGCAGTAGCAGCAGTAACAACAACAGCAGTAACAACAGCAGTAGCAGCAGTAACAACAGCAGTAACAACAGCAGTAACAACAGCAGTAACAACAGCAGCAGCAGCAGTAACAACAGCAGTAACAGCAGCAGTAACAACAGCAGTAACAACAACAGCAGTAACAACAACAGCAGTAACAACAACAGCAGTAACAACAACAGCAGTAACAACAGCAGCAGTAACAACAGCAGTAACAGCAGCAGCAGTAGCAGCAGCAGTAGTAGCAGTAACAGCAGCAGTAACAACAGCAGTAACAACAGCAGTAACAACAGCAGTAACAACAGCAGTAACAGCAGCAGTAGCGAGCGACAGAGAAAGGGGGATACTGTCCTCCTTGCTCTTCTCTTCCGTGTTCTCCATGCCGGGAAGCGCCGCAGCCACACGGCGGAACAGCTGGGCGGACGGCACCAAGGAAAACACAGCGCACAAAGACACCGATTCCCCCACCACCACAAACCACGTCCCACTCGCAATGAAAAATGTATCTGCAGTAAGACTTGGCTCTCTGCAAATAAATATTAATTTGATAGACGAGCGAGGGTCTTCGCTACACGAGCGGTGTAACGTGTACACGCTTTGTGATCACGCAACTGACGTACGAGCGCCTTGACGTACGAGCGCTCTGGATTACAAACACGTTTCCCGGAGCGAATTATGCCCGCGACGCCAAGGTTTCGTGCTGTGTATATACGTGCGGTGTTTTCATTGTTTAAGTTGTACGTAGCGTACGCATGTACCGTACGCGGTTTGGTCCCCTCGGTTAACGGTATTAAACGGCTCCACTAAAACCATCGTCAATTGAAATCATCGTTAAATCCGTAATTTTATCCAAGCCGATCGGAAGTTGACCTTTTGACCTTTCCCCCCCTAAAAAAAAGTAACACGGTTTGTATAATTTAAACGCGCGCATGTGGAACAACAACAGCAACAACAACAACAAAAACGTTGCGAGAACATTTTAAAGCATTAACATTAGGAACGTGGATACGTGATGAACGCGCAGAGCATTCAAAAAGGTACACAGACCAGAGACTAACAGAATTCGACAAGCAGTCATTTTCGTCCTACGCGACTTTGCCGAAATAAACCAAAAACTAATTCCTTCAGTCACGTAAGCTCCGAATTCAAACATTCTCACCCTCGGGCTAAGACGGCGGACCGTCGCTTAATAGGGGGGGGGGTTGATGGAGAAAAGTCAAGCGACCGTTTCAACTAATCGCCTTCCTCACTCGTCCCCCTTCACGTGCAACCGAGGGGGACATCGTCATCGACGTCGCTTTTAACTTTTAAGCGACGTCAAACCCCATAACCCCCCCACCCCACCGAGTTAGCAGGAGAGCCGTCCCCCAGAAGCAACGCGTGGCCATCCATCGCCGCAAGGCCGAGCTAATGCCAGTCGTCCAAACGGCTCCCCGATTGGCCGAAATCGTGCGGGTACCGCGTGAGACCGTCAAAACCGCGTCGCTAAATCGGAGGCTTAACGGTCGAACGCCTAAACTAAAAGGCCAATTAGTCACTAGTGTAGTGTATAGTGTAGTGGTGTGCAGTGTAGTGGTGCATAGTGTAGTGTATGATGTAGTGTGTAGTGTAGTTTATAGTGTAGAGTATATTGTGGTGTGCAATGTAGCGTGTGGTGTAGTGAATAGTGGACTACTTCAGCCCACCGGTTTGTTGGAGAGTAAATCCACAACATTTACAATCTGTGTAGTACGACGTTTCGCTGGTAATTACATCAACCAGCATCATCGGGCGATTACGCAAATCGCGCGATTTGCGAATGTGCAACACACCGGTGGGCTGAAGTAGTGCACTACACTATACACTACGCTACATACTACACACTACACTACACCACTCTACACTGCACACTACACAACACTACATTATCAACTGCACACTACACTATACACTGCACACTACACAACACACTACACTACGCTACACACTACACACTGCACACTACACTACACTACACACTGCACACTACACAACACACTGCACACTACACAACACAACACACTACACTATACACTACACAACACTACACTATACACTGCACACTACACAACACACTACACTATACACTACGCTACACACTACACACTACACCACTCTACACTGCACACTACACTATACACTGCACACTACACTACACACTACACTACACAACACTATACACTGCACACTACACAACACTACATTATACACTGCACACTACACTATACACTGCACACTACACAACACTACATTATACACTGCACACTACACTATACACTGCACACTACACTATACACTGCACACTACACTATACACTACACCACTCTACACTGCACACTACACAACACTACACACTACACTATACACTGCACACTACACTACACTATACACTGCACACTACACTATACACTACACAACACTAAACTATACACTGCACACTACACACTACACTACACACTGCACACTACACAACACTAAACTATACACTGCACACTACACGACACACTACACTGCACACTACACCACTCTACACTGCACACTACACAACACTAAACTATACACTGCACACTACACAACACTACACACTACACTATACACTACACTACACCACTCTACACTATACACTGCACACTACACAACACTACACTATACACTACACACTACACTAGGAGGAGCAGCAGGGGGCTCGACTCTCAGAGGCTCTGGAGATGTAAACAAATCACGGCGACCATTATAATCATCATCATCATCATCGCCGTCGTTAGTATCGTCATTTAAAATTATCGTCACGGTATTTGTTTGGTGTCGCCGACCTGCTTCACGTTGAAGCCCGTCTTGGCGCTCGTCTCGATGAACATGACGCTCAGCTCCTTGGCCCTCTGCTCACCCTCCTCCGTGGTGATTTGCCTGGGGGGGTGCGGGGGGGGGTACAGGGTTCAGAATCGACGTCAGAATCCGATGGGCGGAGGAGGAGGGGGGGGGGGCTATCAACGAGTTACAACGACAAAGCGCACGACCTCCTTTGCCAGTAACAAGATATAGGAATAGGTTTTACCCTTTTAACTGGCACAAACACTGACGCCTTTATTCGAGTTGTACGCCTTTTGGCGTCTTCTGGCACCAACACCAGTGGAGACTAGGCTCTAAGAAAAGCTGTCTCGGGTGTGGACCAATCAAATTCAAGGACAGTGCCAATATTATTGTCAGAGTTGTCTTTTTTGTTTGCATTTTGACTGCTTGTGTTGTGGTTATTGCAAACATGATGCCTTGAATAAAGGTGTCAGTTTTTGTGCCAGTTAAATGGGTAAAACCTATTCCTATATTTTGTTACTGGCAAAGGAGGTCTCATAATGTAAATGCTCACCCCGAGCCCTCAATACTCTGATAGTAGGCTGTTTTTGAGTTGTACGCCTTTTGGCGTCTTCTGGTCCAACACCAATGGAGACTAGGCTCTAAGAAAAGCCGTCTCGGGTGTGGACCAATCAAATTCAAAGACAGTGCCAATATTATTGTCAGAGTTGTCTTTTTTGTTTGCATTTTGACTGCTTGTGTTGTGGTTATTGCAAACATGATGCCTTGAATAAAGGTGTCAGTTTTTGTGCCAGTTAAAAGGGTTAAAAACCTATTCCTAAACCACACGAGGATGACGAGAGTGAATACATTTCCAAATTTCACTAAGTTTGTTTGTCTTCTGGGTTCTGTCGGTAAAGTCACCACGTAGAATGGAAATAAAATAATATAAATAAAACGTAATAAAATTAAATTCTCACGACGTTTCGGCCACAGCACAAGTAGCCTTCCTCAGGTGAAGAAACACAGAGCTGTCGGGAAGTCAGCGGGATAAGAAGGCTCAACTAATCGAGTCTCTCGCCTCTCTGAAGAGATGCCGCGACTCTAAGCTATCCGTGTTGCTAAAGTCGAGGGCGCTTTGTTTCTTCTCACACAGCTTAAAGGTCGCGATCTGAGCGTGGCTTTTTCGCTCCAGCGCTGTCCTCCAGACAGTCTCGTCCCTTCACCTGATGAAGGCCGCTTGTGTTGTGGCCGAAACGTCGTGAGAATTTTATTGTGTTATTTTATTTTATCAATTTATTATTTTATTCTCATTCTACGTGGGTGGTGACTTTACCGAAAGAACCAAAGGAGACTGCCAAGCTTGGCAGTCTTCTTTTTTAAGCTAGGTGGGAGGAGCAGAGCTTAAAAGACGCTGCCCAGCTTGGCAGTGTTCACCAAAGCGCTGTCTTCCAGACAGCTCTGTGTTTCTTCACCTGAGGAAGGCTACTTGTGCTGCGGCCGAAACGTCGTGAGAATTTAATTTTATTATGCTTGATTTTGATTATTTTATTTCCCTTCCACGCGGTGGTGACTTTACCGAAAGAACCAAGAAGATGAATCCCCGCAGTCACGAAAGCTTTAAATCGAAATTTAAGTTTGTTTGATTAAGTGTGTTTTCTCTCTCTCTCTCTCTGTGTGTCCTCATGTTGTCACTCTAGTAATTCCTGCAGTCGCCAAAGCCCCAAATCTCTCATTGACATTCTAATTTATCTACCCCCCCCCCCCCCCCCCCCCTCTCTCTCTCTCTGCCCCCCTAGCTCTCTATTTAAGGCCTCGACACAGAGGCATTGTTTCTCTGTGTGTCTATGTGTGTGTCTCTCTCTGCTTGTGTGTTTCTCTGTGTCTCTTTCTGTGTCTCTTTCTGTCTCTTTCTGTGTCTCTGTGTTGTCTCTCACTGCTTGTGTGTCTGGCTGTGTCTATGATGTGTGTCTCTGTTTGTTTCTGTGTGAGTCTCTCTCTGCTTGTGTGTCTGTCTGTGTGTCTATGTTGTGTGTTTCTCTCTGTGTCTCTGTGTGAGTCTCTCTCTGCTTGTGTGTCTCGCTGTGTGTCTCGCTGTGTGTCTCTGTGTGAGTCTCTCTCTGCCTGTGTGTCTGTGTGTCTTTGGTGTGTGTCTCTCTCTGTGTGTCTCTGTGTGAGTCTCTCTCTGCTTGTGTGTCTCGCTGTGTGTCTCTCTGTGTGAGTCTCTGTGTGAGTCTCTGTGTGAGTCTCTCTCTGCCTGTGTCTCTCTCTGCCTGTGTGTCTGTCTGTGTGTCTATGTTGTGTCTCTCTGTGTTTGTCTGTGTGAGTCTCTCTCTGCTTGTGTGTCTATGTTGTGTGTCTCTGTGGGAGTCTCTCTCTGCTTGTGTGTCTGTCTGTGTGTCTATATGTTGTGTCTCTCTCTGTTTGTCTCTGTGTGAGTCTCTCTCTGCTTGTGTGTCTGTCTGCGTGTCTATGTTCTGTGTCTCTCTCTGTGTGTCTCTGTGTTGTCTCTCTCTGCTTGTGTGTCTGTCTGTGTGAGTCTCTCTCTGCTTGTGTGTCTGTGTTTTGTCTCTCAAATTTAGCAATCTTTGCAAGAACGTTAATCAACCAGGTAGGGTGTTGACTTGTGTTAGCCGACTCTGTGTTTTATTGCATTATATTTGTGTGTTTTCTCTGTGTGTCTATGTTGTGTGTCTCTCTCTGTTTGTCTCTGTGTGAGTCTCTCTCTGCTTCTGTCTGTCTGTGTGTCTCTGTATTGTCTCTCTCTGCTTGTGTGTCTGTCTGTGTGTCTATGTGTGTGTCTCTGTGTTGTCTCTCTCTGCTTGTGTGTCTGTCTGTGTGTGTCTCTGTTTGTCTGTGTTGTTTCTCTGTGTTGTCTCTCTCCGCTTGTGTGTCTGTCTGTGTGAGTCACTCTCTGCTTGTGTGTCTGTGTTTTGTGTCTCTCTCTCTCAAATTTAGCAATCTTTGCAAGAACGTAAATCAACCAGGTAGGGTGTTGACTTATGTTAGCCGACTCTGTTTTATTGCATTATATTTCTAAGTTTGCCATATTTCTTTTCTTTCATTTGCACCTGATGACGATTGCTTGTGTTGCAATCGAAACGTCGTATGCTGTTATTTAATTTATTTTTATTTTTCTTTGGTTCTTCCGGTAAAGTCACCACGTAGAATGAGAATGAAATAATAAATTGATAAAATAAAATAACACAATATTCTCACGACGTTTCGGCCACAACACAAGCGGCCTTCATCAGGTGAAGGGACGAGACTGTCTGTCCAGCGCTGTCCTCCAGACAGTCTCGTCCCTTCACCTGATGAAGGCCGCTTGTGTTGTGGCCGAAACGTCGTGAGAATTTTATTGTGTTTTTTTATTTTATCAATGTATTATTTTATTCTCATTCTACGTGGGTGGTGACTTTACCGAAAGAACCAAAGGAGACTGCCAAGCTTGGCAGTCTTCTTTTTTAAGCTAGGTGGGAGGAGCAGAGCTTAAAAGACACTGCCCAGCTTGGCAGTGTTCACCAAAGCGCCATCTTCCAGACAGCTCTGTGTTTCTTCACCTGAGGAAGGCTACTTGTGCTGTGGCCGAAACGTCGTGAGAATTTAATTTTATTATGCTTTATTTTTATTATTTTATTTCCCTTCCACGCGGTGGTGACTTTACCGAAAGAACCAAGAAGATGAATCCCCGCAGTCACGAAAGCTTTAAATCGAAATTTAAGTTTGTTTGATTAAGTGTGTTTTCTCTCTCTCTCTCTGTGTGCCCTCATGTTGTCGCTCTAGTAATTCCTGCAGTCGCCAAAGCTCCAAATCTCTCATTGACATTCTAATTTATCTACCCCCCCCCTCTCTCTCTCTCTCTGCCCCCCTAGCTCTCTATTTAAGGCCTCGACACAGAGGCATTGTTTCTCTGTGTGTCTATGATGTGTGTCTCTCTCTGCTTGTGTGTTTCTCTGTGTCTCTTTCTGTGTCTCTTTCTGTCTCTTTCTGTGTCTCTGTGTTGTCTCTCACTGCTTGTGTGTCTGGCTGTGTCTATGATGTGTGTCTCTGTTTGTTTCTGTGTGAGTCTCTCTCTGCTTGTGTGTCTGTCTGTGTGTCTTTGTTGTGTGTCTCTCTCTGTGTGTCTCTGTGTGAGTCTCTCTCTGCCTGTGTGTCTCTCTCTGCCTGTGTGTCTGTCTGTGTGTATATGTTGTGTGTCTCTGTGTGAGTCTCTCTCTGCTTGTGTGTCTGTCTGTGTGTCTATATGTTGTGTGTCTCTCTCTGTTTGTCTCTGTGTGAGTCTCTCTCTGCTTGTGTGTCTGTCTGCGTGTCTATGTTCTGTGTCTCTCTCTGTGTGTCTCTGTGTTGTCTCTCTCTGCTTGTGTGTCTGTGTTTTGTCTCTCTCTCAAATTTAGCAATCTTTGCAAGAACGTGAATCAACCAGGTAGGGTGTTGACTTGTGTTAGCCGACTCTGTGTTTTATTGCATTATATTTGTGTGTTTTCTCTGTGTGTCTATGTTGTGAGTCTCTCTCTGTTTGTGTCTGTGTGTCTCTGTCTCTGTATTGTCTCTCTCTGCTTGTGTGTCTGTCTGTGTGTCTATGTTATGTGTCTCTCTCTGTGTGTCTCTGTGTTGTCTCTCTCTGCTTGTGTGTCTGTCTGTGTGTGTGTCTCTGTTTGTCTGTGTTGTTTCTCTGTGTTGTTTCTCTCTGCTTGTGTGTCTGCGTGTCTATGTTCTGTGTCTCTCTCTGTTGTCTCTCTCCGCTTGTGTGTCTGTCTGTGTGAGTCACTCTCTGCTTGTGTGTCTGTGTTTTGTGTCTCTCTCTCTCAAATTTAGCAATCTTTGCAAGAACGTTAATCAACCAGGTAGGGTGTTGACTTATGTTAGCCGACTCTGTGTTTTATTGCATTATATTTATAAGTTTGCCATAATTGTTTTCTTTCATTTGCACCTGATGACGATTGCTTGTGTTGCAATCGAAACGTCGTATGCTGTTATTTAATTTATTTTTATTTTTCTTTGGTTCTTCCGGTAAAGTCACCACCACGTAGAATGAGAATAAAATAATAAATTGATAAAATAAAATAACACAATAATATTCTCACGACGTTTCGGCCACAACACAAGCGGCCTTCATCAGGTCCTCGAGACAGTCTCGTCCCTTCACCTGATGAAGGCCGCTTGTGTTGTGGCCGAAACGTCGTGAGAATATTATTGTGTTATTTTATTTTATCAATTTTATTATTTTATTCTCATTCTACGTGGTGGTGACTTCACCGAAAGAACCAAAGAAGATGAATCCTCGCAGTCACGAAAGCTTTAAATCGAAATTTATTTTTCTTTCTCCGTGACTTTACCGAACGAACCAAAGAGTAATTGCTGCAGTCACGGAAGCTCCAAATCAAGAGTGAACACTGTAGGAAGGGTAAGTGGGTCCCCCCCCCCTCCCTCGCTTCTCTCCTTGCGTCTCTCCTTGCGTCCCCCGTACATTCCGTCGCCTGTGTCCCACCTTGTACGCTCCGTCCCACGTGTCTCGTCCCGTACGTCCCGTCCGTCTCGTGTGTCCCGTCCTGTGTGTCCCGTCCTGTGGGTCCTGTCCCGTGTGTCCTGTACATCCCGTGTGTCCTGTTCTGTGTGTCCCGTCCTGTGCGTCTAAGTCCCGTGCGTTCAAGTCCCGTGTGTGTCCCATCCCGTGTGTCCTGTCCCGTATGATCCATCCCTTGTGTTCCATCTCGTGTGTCCCGTCCCGTGTGTCCCATACGTCCTGTCCCGTGTGTCCCATCCCATGTGTCCCATCCCGTGTGTCCCGTCCCGTGTGTCCTGTACATCCCGTGTGTCCTGTTCTGTGTGTCCTGTTCTGTGTGTCCCGTCCCGTGTGTCCAAGTCCCGTGTGTCCAAGTCCCGGGTGTCCCATACGTCCCGTCCCGCGTGTCCCATCCCGCGTGTCCCATCCCGTGTGTCCCGTCCCGTGTGTCCTGTACGTCCCGTATGTCCCGTGTGTCCTGTACGTCCCGCGTGTCCCGTGCGGTATGTCCCGTCCCGCGCGTCCCGTCCCGCCTCGTCCAGGCGGCCCCCACACCTCTTATCGACGAGGTCAGTCTTGTTGCCGACCAGCATGATGATGACATCTCCTCCCCGCTCCGTCCTCACGTCGTCGATCCACTTGGACGTCTGCTGGAATGAGTTGACGTCTGCACGCAACCAACGCGTCAGTTTACCGCACCGCGACCTCGCGACCTCGCCAAGGTCGTAGAGTCAACATTGGGGGGCGGGGACCAAATCTTCCAGGGTGTCTGGGGGGGGTCCCAACCCAGAAAAAATATCTACATTTGAAAACTCGTTGACCTGCCTAAAATATTAAAAAAAAATTTCACTAACAAGTGGGGCGGACTTTTTATTGATTTTTTATTTTAAACAATAATGTCTAGTAGTGTTATTGTATTTACATTGCTCTGTTTTTACTTTTTTTTTTGTACCTTTCCTTGTTTCATTGCATGTAATGGCAGAGATTGGGGATTAATGAAGCAGCAACCATCACCGCAATCGCACAAACAGAAATCTACGCGTTGATTTACACGAAGACAGGTCCAGATATTGTGGCCAAGGTTTAGCCAAGTGTTGTTTTTAATTTACGCAGCATTCTATACCAATATGTATATTATGATGACGGCCTTGGACCTCACCACCAGCGAGCACGCCGGCGCCGGGGAGACAAAGGTGGCCACGCAGCACCGCCCAGTGAGCCCTTCGTAGGTGGGGCGGTGGCACGGGTGGCGAGCGCACACCGCTATGAACCCGACGACCCGAGTTCGATTCCCACTCCGGACCGGTCCTGGGCCTCCCATAAGTCTACTCGGCCTCAAACGAGTACAAAATGCCGTGTGTAAACATAGCCACTGGGGAGACAAAGGCGGCCGGGCGTGCTTCTGACCACCTTACCCCCCCTGGGTGTGCCGTACCGCCCTTCATATGTCTCGCTAATAGCACTTGCCCCAACAGCCTGTTAAGGCTACAGGGGGAATCTTTGTCTTTGTGCGCGCGCTACTGGGCAGTTGGAGGCAGTCGCCCTCCATCAACAGCGTGGGGCAGAGGAGCGACGCTCACAACAACGAGCGGAGCGCCGGACTGCTAAAGCGCAGCGTGTTGGCACAGTTGGGAGCACGGGTGGTGCATCTGCCAGTCATCTCAGTCGGTCAACCCATGGCACCTGGCCCTGTCCCGTGACCACCTCCTGCACCTAGCCCGGCACTGCAGTCAGCCCTTGGCACCTGTTGGGTCTGTCCCGTGACCACCTCCTGCACCTAGCCTGGCACAGCAGTCAACCCAAAGCACCTGCTGGGTCTGTCCAGTGACCTCCTCCTGCACCTAGCCTGGCACAAAATGCAACCCAAGGCACCTGGGTCTATCCCGTGACCACCTCCTGCACCCAGCCTGACACAACATTCAACCCAAGGCACCTGGGCCTGTCCCGTGACCACCTCCTGCACCTAGCCTGGCACAGCAGTCAACCCACGGCCCCTGCTGGGTCTGTCCCGTGACCACCTCCTGCACCTAGCCTGGCACAGCAGTCAACCCAAAGCACCTACTGGGTCTGTCCAGTGACCTCCTCCTGCACCTAGCCTGGCACAACATTCAACCCAAGGCACCTGGGCCTGTCCCGTGACCACCTCCTGCACCTAGCCTGGCACAGCAGTCAACCCACGGCCCCTGCTGGGTCTGTCCCGTGACCTCCTCCTGCACCTAGCCTGGCACAGCAGTCAACCCACGGCCCCTGCTGGGTCTGTCCCGTGACCTTTTCCTCCTCCTCCTCCTCCTGCCGCAGCGAGCCGTCCACATTACACGCGACGGCCTCGAAGTGAACCCAGCCTGGCACGAGCGCCGTGGCGGCTGTTGTTGTTGTTGTTTTTGCTGTTGTGCGCGTCTCACTAGTGATGTCGTAGACAACCACGGCCACGGTGGAGTCGCGGATGTAGCTGGGGATGAGGCTTCGGAATCGCTCCTGGCCGGCTGTGTCCCACAGCTGAAGGCGGACCTGCACACAAAGACAAAGATACCCCCCCCCCACGTTGCCTCGGCAAGACTTCTCGCGGCGAGCGCTGGCTGCGTCTGGCGCAGCCGAAGGCGTGCACACGGTGACGATCGTCCCAACTGGTCCTGGGCCGCCCCCTAGGATGACTCGGCCGTAAACCAGCGCCACGGGGGCCGACGTGTGAACCATCGCCACCGGGCGTGGTGTGAACCATCGCCACCGGGCGTGGCACAGCGGTCAACCCACGGCACCTGCTGGGTCTGTCCCGTGACCTCCTCCTCCTGCACCTAGCCTGGCACAGCAGTCAACCCACGGCACTTGCTGGGTCAGTCCCGTGACCTCCTCCCCCTGCACCTAGCCTGGCACAGCAGTCAACCCACGGCACTTGCTGGGTCAGTCCCGTGACCTCCTCCTGCACCTAGCCTGGTACAGCAGTCAACCCACGGCACCTGCTGGGTCAGTCCCGTGACCTCCTCCTGCACCTAGCCTGGCACAGCAGTCAACCCCATAGAGCACCCTGCTGGGTCTGTCCCGTGACCTCCTCCTGCACCTAGCCTGGCACAGCGGTCAACACATGGCACCTGCTGGGTCTGTCCCGTGACCTCCTCCTGCACCTAGCCTGGCACAGCAGTCAACCCACGGCACCTGCTGGGTCAGTCCCGTGACCTCCTCCTGCACCTAGCCTGGCACAGCGGTCAACCCATGGCACCTGCTGGGTCTGTCCCGTGACCTCCTCCTGCACCTAGCCTGGCACAGCAGTCAACCCCATAGAGCACCCTGCTGGGTCTGTCCCGTGACCTCCTCCTCCCGCACCTAGGAAGAGGACAGAGGGGCGGGGACTCACCGTTCGATCCTCCAGGTACATGGTTTTCGACAGGAAGTCGATGCCGATCGTCGCCTGGGTGCGGTGGGAGAGAGAGGGGGGGAGAGAGGGGGGAGAGAGTGGGGGAGAGAGTGGGGGAGAGAGGGGGGAGAGAGGGGGGAGAGAGGGGGGAGAGAGAGGGGAGAGAGGGGGGAGAGAGTGGGGGAGAGAGTGGGGGAGAGAGTGGGGAGAGAGGGAGGAGAGAGGGGGGAGAGAGGGGGGAGAGAGGGGGGGAGAGAGGGGGGGAGAGAGGGGGGAGAGAGGGGGGAGAGAGTGGGGAGGGAGGGAGAGAGGGGGGGAGAGAGTGGGGGAGAGAGGGGGGAGAGAGGGGGGGAGAGAGGGAGGAGAGAGGGGGGAGAGAGTGGGGAGAGAGGGGGGGGAGAGAGGGGGGAGAGAGTGGGGGAGAGAGGGAGGAGAGAGGGGGGAGAGAGGGAGGAGAGAGGGGCGGGGAAAGAGGGGGGAGAGAGGGGGGGAGAGAGGGGGGAGAGAGTGGGGAGTGAGTGGGGAGGGAGTGGGGAGGGAGGGAGAGAGGGGGGAGAGAGGGGGGAGAGAGTGGGGAGAGAGTGGGGAGGGAGGGAGAGAGGGAGGAGAGAGGGGGGAGAGAGGGGGGGAGAGAGGGGGGAGAGAGTGGGGAGGGAGGAAGGAGAGAGTGGGGAGAGAGTGGGGGAGAGAGTGGGGGAGAGAGGGGGGGAGAGAGGGGGGGAGAGAGGGGGGGAGAGTGGGGAGGGAGGGGGGGAGAGAGGGGGAGAGAGGGGGGAGAGAGGGGGGAGGGAGGGGGGGAGAGAGGGAGGAGAGAGGGGGGAGAGAGGGGGGAGAGAGGGGGGGAGAGAGGGGGGAGTGAGTGGGGAGGGAGGGGGGGGGGAGAGAGTGGGGAGGGAGGGGGGGAGAGAGGGAGGAGAGAGTGGGGAGGGAGGGGGGGAGGGAGGAGAGAGGGGGGAGAGAGTGGGGAGAGAGAGGGGGAGAGAGGGAGGAGAGAGGGGGAGAGAGGGGGGGAGAGAGGGGGGGGAGAGAGAGTGGGGAGAGAGGGGGGAGAGAGTGGGGGAGAGAGTGGGGAGAGAGGGGGGAGAGAGGGAGGGAGAGAGTGGGGGAGAGAGTGGGGGAGCGAGGGAGGAGAGAGTGGGGAGAGAGGGGGGGGAGAGAGGGGTGAGAGAGGGGGGGGCGAGGGGGGGGGAGCGAATCGTTACTGCGACCGTGCCGTGCCCGTGTAAGGCGTGTTTCTTGTCGTGTGTGTGTGTATGATAGTGCGTATGTGTGATTGACAGTGCGTGTGGCTACAATGCATGTTTCTGATAGTGTGTGTATGACAGTGCGTGTATGCGCAATGCATGTTTCTTCGAGTGTGTATGTGCGTATGATTTGTGTGTGTGTGTATGAAGGTGCGTGCGTGTATGAAAGCGCGTGCGTGTACAATGTGGGGAGCGGTGGTGCAGCGGTTAGCGCTACGAACCCGGCGACTCGAGTTCGATTCCCGCTCACGGCCAACACCGGTGACGGTTACCTGAACCGGTCCTGAGCCTCCCCCCCCCCCTAGGTCGACTCAGCCTCAAATGAGTACCTGGTGCGGTGCGTGGTGAGCATCACCACTGGGGAGACAAAGGCGGCCGGGCGTGGTGCTGGCCACCCACCCCCTCGTTCGCCGTGCCGGCCTTGACGAGGCACTTTCTCGCCAACAGCCCTTGGCCCAACAGCCCGTGTAGTCTACATGGGGATCTTTGTCTTGTGTGTTTGTGTGTGTTGGTGCAACGTGGCGACCTGCCCCGGCTGAACATCTGTGACAAAGAGCTTCAAAGCTCATCGGATTCCACCCTCCAGTCTAAATAAAGATTGCGACTCTCCCAGTACTTGTCGCAACATCTTAGATCGCTATGTAGTGGGATCTTTGCGTACAAAGATATTTGCAAGTGTGCGTGTGTGAATTCCCAGCCACGACTACCATAGGTGCAACACAGTGGCGAGATGTTGACTACCTCGCCTGGTACGCAGGAGGTCGTGGGTGCGATCCTGACCCTGACGATGCCTACTGCTGCTGTATATTTGGAGTATGCGTCTCTCTCATTATCTAGGAATAGGTTTTACCCTTTTAACTGGCACAAAAACTGACACCTTTATTCAAGGCATCATGTTTGCAATAACCACAACACAAGCAGTCAAAATGTGCATATTATTATCAGAGTTGTCTATTTTGTTTGCATTTTGACTGCTTGTGTTGTGGTTATTGCAAACATGATGCCTTGAATAAAGGTGTCAGCTTTTGTGCCAGTTAAAAGGGTAAAACCTATTCCTATATCTTGTTACTGGCAAAGGAGGTCTCATAATGTAAATGCTCACCCCGAGCCCTCATTACTCTGATAGTGCGCTGTTTTTGAGTTGTACGCCTTTTGGCGTCTTCTGGTCCAACACCAATGGAGACTAAGGGCTCTAAGAAAAGCCGTCTCGGGTGTGGACCAATCAAATTCAAGGACAGTGCATATTATTATCAGAGTTGTCTTTTTTGTTTGCATTTTGACTGCTTGTGTTGTGGTTATTGCAAGCATGATGCCTTGAATAAAGGTGTCAGTTTTTGTGCCAGTTAAAAAGGTAAAACCTATTCCTATATCTTGTTACTGGCAAAGGAGGTATCATAATGTAAATCTCTCATCATCACGGTGGCTAGGAGATGTTAACTACCTCGCCTGGTACGCAGGAGGTCGTGGGTTCGATCCCGAACTTGACGACGCCTGCTGCTGCTGTATATTTGGAGTTTGCTAGTCTCTCTCTCATCATCACGGTGGCTAGGAGATGTTGACTACCTCGCCTGGTGTGCAGGAGGTCGTGGGTTCAATCCCGAACTTGGCGACGCCTGCTGCTGCTGTATATTTGGAGTTTGCGTGTCTCTCTCTCATCATCACGGTGGCTAGGAGATGTTGACTACCTCGCCTGGTGTGCAAGAGGTCGTGGGTTCGATCCCGACGCCTGCTGTCTCTGCTGTATATTTGGAGCTTCCATGCGCCTCTTCTCCTTCCCCGTGGTGACGTGGAGTTTTCTCCGGGCCCTCCGGTTTTTTCCCCTCCACATTTAGAACCAACTTCACCAAGCGTGTAAGAGTATCTGGTCGATCTTGACCTTGTAAATTTCCACGCGACGATGATGACGGATAGCCACTTCGTTGAGCTGTCACTTGTGGCCAGGTTGCTTTCGGGGGGGAAAAAAAAAAAAAACTACTACTACAGAGCTCAGCGGGACTCTAGCAGCCAAAATAGAATATTGTTTAGACCAATAAAAATAGGTTATCTCGCCCGAGCTAACAGGACAACAAGTGTTCACAAACATGCAAAAGGCACCTTTTGCCTGACAGCTGCTACTCACGGATGACGGTCGCAAGGGCAGCCGCCACTGAGTCAAACCCCCTCGCTTACCCATAGGTCGCGAACGTTGTACGTTGGGGGGCGGGGGGTTCCGTTCCCGGGTGCCCGTTACGTACCGTTAAAACGCCAAAGTTGGCCACGAGAATAAACGAAAATTGACCCCGTGGTGATGAGACTGGGCCCTAAAGAAGGCTGACGTCTCTGGTGTAGACCAATCCGTTTGAAAGACAACGCCCATCTCTTATTATTATTATTATCATCGGAGCAAAGTTTGCTTGCATGTTCACCATGAGCACCGGGTGTGGTTGATTGCGAACTTGATTCCTTGCTAAAGGTCTCTATTCGGCGTTTGAACATCAAGAAAGGGATAAAACCTATTCTTCTTTTTTCAGACGTTTACTTGTTAACTTAACGTAAGTTTTAACAAATATTCCTGAAGTAGTTTAACACGTAGGCTTTCGAAATCAATATCATCCATAATTCAGGTTGTTTTTGGGGTTAGACCGCGTAAATATAAATGTGTCGGTGAGTTTAACGACACGTGTATATTTATGCGATCTAACTCAAAAAAATCTATACGCTACACTCTTCACTACCATACACTCTACACTACAATACACTCTACACTACCATACACTCTACACTACCATACACTCTACACTACCATACACTACACTTTACACTACCATACACTCTACACTACCATACACTCTACACTACCATACACTCTACACTACAATACACTCTACACTACCATACACTCTACACTACAATACACTCTACACTACCATACACTCTACACTACCATACACTCTACACTACCATACACTCTACACTACCATACACTACACTCTACACTACCATACACTCTACACTACCATACACTCTACACTACCATACACTCTACACTACCATACACTCTACACTACCATACACTCTACACTACCATACACTCTACACTACCATACACTCTACACTACCATTCACTCTACACTACCATACACTCTACACTACAATACACTCTACACTACCATACACTCTACACTACCATACACTCTACACTACCATACACTCTACACTACCATACACTCTACACTACAATACACTTTACACTACCATACACTCTACACTACAATACACTCTACATTACCATACACTACACTTTACACTACCATACACTCTACACTACCATACACTGTACACTACCATACACTCTACACTACCATACATTCTACACTACAATACACTACCATACACTCTACACTACCATACACTCTACACTACCATACACTCTACACTACCATACACTCTACACTACCATACACTCTACACTACCATACACTCTACAATACCATACACACTACACTACCATAGACTCTACACTACCATACACTCTACAATACCATACACTCTACAATACCATACACACTACACTACCATACACTACACTTTACACTACCATACACTCTACACTACCATGCACTCTACACTACCATACACTCTACACTACAATACACCCTACACTACCATACACTACACTCTACACTACCATATACTCCACTACCATACACTACACTACCATACACTCTACACTACCATACAACTCTACACTACAATACAATCTACACTACCATACACTCTACACTACCATACACTCTACTCTACCATACACTCTACACTATAATACACTACACTACACTCCACTACCATACACTACACTCTACACTACTATACACTACACGACCATACAATCTACAGTACAATACACTACACTCTACACTACTATACACTCTATACTACTATACACTCTACACTACTATATACTCTACACTGTACACTATAATACACTACACTCTACACTACCATACACTCTCCACTACTATTCACTACACTACTATACACTCTACACTGTACACTACAATACACTCTCCACTACTATACAACTACACTCTCCACTACTATTCACTACACGATTAACACTACACTAGGATTCTGCGCATGAGATTTTCCCATAACGCGGCGTGTTCTTCAGGAACGCAGCCACCACAGCCACACGACAAGAGAACACGCCCGCACTCTGCAGGTCCAAGCGCGTGTGGCAATGCGTTACCCTCATCCAAGCGAGTTTTATGTTGATTTGGGGAGCGCCTTGCACTGAAGGCGGCTTCAAATGGAGAAGAAAGATGCAGATGGCCGGCCGGCCGGCGCGCTACAAGGTATTGAGTGTGCTCGATAGAGGGGGTACTTAGGGGGTCACGGAAGGGGGTTACAGGGGAGGGATGGGAAGGAATGGAGGGGCAAGGGGAGGGAAGAGGGAGACTGCTTAATGTACAGGGGCAGTGCTGAGTCTGTGGTGCAGTGCTGAGTCTGTGCTGCAGTGTTGAGTCGATGGTGCAGTGTTGAGTCTATGGTGCAGTGTTGAGTCGATGGTGTAGTGTTGAGTCGATGGTGCAGTGTTGAGTCTATGGTGCAGTGTTGAGTCTATGGTGCAGTGTTGAGGCTATGGTGCAGTGTTGAGTCGATGGTGCAGTGTTGAGTCGATGGTGTAGTGTTGAGTCTATGGTGCAGTGTTGAGTCGATGGTGCAGTGTTGAGTCGATGGTGCAGTGTTGAGTCGATGGTGCAGTGTTGAGTCTATGGTGCAGTGCTGAGTCTATGGTGCAGTGTTGAGTCTATGGTGCAGTGTTGAGTCTACGGTGCAGTGTTGAATCCATGGTTCAGTGTTGAGTCTATGGTGCAGTGTTGAGTCTATGGACAGTGTTGAGTCTATGGTGCAGTGTTGAGTCTATGGTGCAGTGTTCAGTCTATGGGCAGTGTTGAGTCCATGGGCAGCGTTGATTCTATGCGCAGTCTTAAATCTTTGAGCAGTGTTGAATCTATCTTGCAGTGCTGAGTCTGTGGTGCAGTGCCGAGTCTGTAGTGCAGTGTTGAGTCGATGGTGCAGTGTTGAGTCTATGGTGCATTGTTGAGTCTACGGTGCAGTGTTGAATCGATGGTGCAGTGTTGAGTCTGTGGTGCAGTGCTGAGTCTACGGTGCAGTGTTGAGTCGATGGTGCAGTGTTGAGTCTATGGGCAGTGTTGAGTCTATGGTGCAGTGTTGAGTCGATGGTGCAGTGTTGAGTCGATGGGTAGTGTTGAGTCTATGGTGCAGTGTTGAGTCTATGGTGCAGTGTTGAGTCTATGGTGCAGTGTTGAGTCGATGGTGCAGTGTTGAGTCTATGGTGCAGTGTTGAGTCTATGGTGCAGTGTTGAGTCGATGGTGCAGTGTTGAGTCTACGGTGCAGTGTTGAGTCTATGGGCAGTGTTGAGTCCATGGGCAGTGTTGAGTCCATGGGCAGTGTTGATTCTATGCGCAGTCTTAAATCTATGAGCAATGTTGAATCTATGTTGCAGTGCTGAGTCGATAGTGTAGTGCCGAGTCTGTGGTGCATTGTTGAGTCTGTGGTGCAGTGCTGAGTCTGTGATGCAGTGCTGAGTCTGTGGTGCTTTGCTGAGTCTGTGGTGCAGTGCCGAGTCTGTGATGCAGTGCTGAGTCTGTGGTGCAGTGCTGAGTCGATGGTGCAGTGTTGAGTCTATGGGCAGTGTTGAGTCTATGGTGCAGTGTTGAGTCGATGGGTAGTGTTGAGTCTATGGTGCAGTGTTGAGTCTATGGTGCAGTGTTGAGTCTATGGGTAGTGTTGAGTCTATGGGTAGTGTTGAGTCTATGGTGCAGTGTTGAGTCTATGGTGCAGTGTTGAGTCTATGGTGCAGTGTTGAGTCTATGGTGCAGTGTTGAGTCGATGGTGCAGTGTTGAGTCTATGGGGCAGTGTTGAGTCTATGGTGCAGTGTTGAGTCTATGGTGCAGTGTTGAGTCGATGGTGCAGTGTTGAGTCTATGGTGCAGTGTTGAGTCGATGGTGCAGTGTTGAGTCTATGGTGCAGTGTTGAGTCTATGGTGCAGTGTTGAGTCTATGGGCAGTGTTGAGTCCATGGGCAGTGTTGAGTCCATGGGCAGTGTTGATTCTATGCGCAGTCTTAAATCTATGAGCAATGTTGAATCTATGTTGCAGTGCTGAGTCGATGGTGTAGTGCCGAGTCTGTGGTGCATTGTTGAGTCTGTGGTGCAGTGCTGAGTCTGTGGTGCATTGTTGAGTCTGTGGTGTAGTACTGAGTCTGTGGTGCATTGTTGAGTCTGTGGTGCAGTGCTGAGTCTGTGATGCAGTGCTGAGTCTGTGGTGCAGTGCCGAGTCTGTGGTGCAGTGCTGAGTCTGTGGTGCTTTGCTGAGTCTGTGGTGCATTGCTGAGTCTGTGGTGCAGTGCCGAGTCTGTGGTGCAGTGCCGAGTCTGTGGTGCAGTGCCGAGTCTGTGGTGCAGTGCCGAGTCTGTGGTGCAGTGCCGAGTCTGTGGTGCAGTGCTGCGTCTGTGGAGCAGTGCTGCTTAATGTACAGGGGGAGCCATTCCAGCAGAGGAGTTTAGGGCAGAAGCGGAAGAGAATGGGTAATGGAGGAGAGGCGAGGCTTCAGCTTTACCCACACAAGCCGGTGCGCGTTGTCTGTGCGTGTGTGCGCGCGTGTAGGGCCTCACTTTCGTGGTCTCGCCTGTCGCTCACCTGGTAGGTGTTGTCAAAGCTGTCATACATGAACCGTGTGATCAGGGAAGTCTTGCCAACTGCAATTCAGAAACACACACACACACGCACGCGTGAATGACGAACCACCACAATGCCGTGCCGATCTCATCAGCCACCATCACGCAAACTCCGATCATCCTCGCAGCAGCAGCGGCGGCGGCTTTTGGCTAACCGTCGAACAAAGGCGGTGGTCACCGCATCATCGCGTGGCGCTTTCGGATGCGCTTCTGCGGCCGTCTGGAACGCTCTTCCTTCCGATATCAACAAGCCACTGGAGCTATGCACTTTTAAATCTAGATTGAAA
This sequence comes from Petromyzon marinus, assembly GCF_010993605.1. Classification (NCBI taxonomy): domain Eukaryota; kingdom Metazoa; phylum Chordata; class Hyperoartia; order Petromyzontiformes; family Petromyzontidae; genus Petromyzon; species Petromyzon marinus. The sequence goes on from NW_022638144.1 coordinate 278,107, forward strand.
ACGAATTTATTTAGAACCGCTTGTTGTTGCGTAAAGCTTGTTGTCCTTCCCCCGCGCACCTCCGATCATCACGGTTGGCTACGTACGGCGCGAAAGAAGTTCAACATGCTGTACAACACATACACGCAGTTACAATCAGTGACAAAGATCCCCCGTGTCGCCTTAACTGACTGTTGGTGGCAAGTGCTGTTAGCGAACACGCCTACGAAGGCCGACACGGCACACAAGGGGGTGGGTGGCCAGCACCACACAGTGCTGATTGTTTACTGCACACCGCACCAGGTACTCATTTGAGGCCGAGTCGACCTAGGGGAGGCCCAGAATCGGTTCAGAAAATCGCCACCGGTGGCTGGTGGCCGTGAGCGGGAATCGAACTCGGGTCGCCGGGTTCGTAGCGCAGTGCCGCTAACCGTTACACCACCGTTCCCCCACACCAAGACAAAAAAAACACACACACAAACACGGAATTGCACCAAGGCACGCGCACGCGCGCACACACACAGACCGGTTTATGGCTTAATGCAGCTCGACCCCCTGGGAGCCCTGCCCTGGACTGCCGTCAACTTCAGCCCCCCAATGTCTACGGCAAAGGATGCAGTGCAACGAAATTAAATATTAACACAAGGCAAGTGCCGTCGTAGTGCGGAGCTCACGGGCAATATAATTCACGCGCGGCCCTCCGGAGGAAGGAATTTCCCGTTCGCGCGATCGACAAATTACGGATACTTTTCCATTATTATTATCATTATTTGTATTCTTACGGACGCACTCCGCACACGCACATCGTACGAAGCGTGAACGTCGATGCTTCTCCAGGGATCTGAGAGAGAGCCGGGTGATGTAAAGGTGCAGCAGCCCTGCAACTTCCAGCGGCCTTTGGCCGACCGTCGAACAAGGGCGGCGGACACACCGCACCGTTGCCAGCCGCGCCGCTGCTGCAGCCGTCCGGAACGCTCTCTTCCTTCCGATATTAGGAAGCCACTGGGAAGCTGTGATGCCACTTTTTAATTTCGACCGAAAGCTAAAAAATGTTTTTTTTTTTAAACTAATTGTGCGTTTAGTTCGTTTGCACTTGCCCCCAACACCCCCACGCCCCCACGCTGGACGGCTCCTCGCGAAGGGGGCATCTGTTGGCCTCTTCTTCCACACTGGCCCAGGCAGAATCACAATTTTTATTGAGACTGGAGGAGGAATCCGATGCGCTTTTAAAAAAGAGCTCTCTTTCACAGATGCCCAGTTAGGGGGGGCACGGGGTCAGACATTTACAACGATACGGAAACACGATCGGAGTGCAAGAAAGGTGGAACAAATCACAAACGAAATGTAATGCGACTATTTTTATGTTAACTTGCAAAGCACAATTAAGCTATTCGCTTGTTTTTCAGAAGGTGACCTGACCAAAAATGATAGCTCCAACGAAAGTGGCTCATCACCATGTCGACATTTATGTCAGCCGAATAATGGAAATACTCACCTCTGAAGATGTGGGAATTCTAAAAACTTAACCCCACCACATTCTGCCCTGGCAAATGACTGCCGTGAGCTCCTGTTTTACGATATTCTAGAAGGCCCAGACAGCGGAGTGACTGATGTTGATTCTAATGATGTTCTAGAAGGGCCAGACAGCTGAGTGACTGATATTCTAATTATGTTCTAGAAGGCTCAGACAGCTGAGTGACTGATGTTGATTCTAATGTTGTTCTAGAAGGGCCAGACAGCTGAGTGACTGATGTTGAGTGTCATGATGTTCTAGCAGCCCAGACAGCTGAGTGACTGATGTTGATTCTAATGCTGTTCTAGAAGACCCAGACAGCGGAGTGACTGATGTTGATTCTAATGCTGTTCTAGAAGGCCCAGACAGCTGAGTGACTGATGTTGATTCTAATTATGTTCTAGAAGGGCCAGACAGCTGAGTGACTGATATTGAGTGTCATGATGTTCTAGAGGGGCCAGACAGCTGAGTGACTGATATTCTAATTATGTTCTAGAAGGCCCAGACAGCTGAGTGAATGATATTCTAATGATGTTCTAAAAGGGCCAGACAGCTGAGCGACTGATATTCTAATGATGTTCTAGAAGGCCCAGACAGCTGAGTGACTGACGTTGAGTGTCATGATGTTCTAGAAAGGCCAGACAGCTGAGTGACTGATGTTGATTCTAATGTTGTTCTACAAGGGCCAGACAGCTGAGTAACTGATATTCTAATTATGTTCTAGAAGGCCCAGACAGCTGAGTGACTGATGTTGATTCTAATGATGTTCTAGAAGGGCCAGACAGCTGAGTCACCGATGTTGATTCTAATAATGTTCTAGAAGGCCCAGACAGCTGAGTGACTGATGTTGATTCTAATTATGTTCTAGAAGGATCAGACAGCTGAGTGACTGACGTTGAGTGTCATGATGTTCTAGAAGGGCCATACAGCTGAGTGACTGATGTTGATTCTAATTATGTTCTAGAAGGCCCAGACAGCAGAGTGACTGATGTTGATTCTAATTATGTTCTAGAAGGCTCAGACAGCTGAGTGACTAACGTTGAGTGTCATGATGTTCTAGAAGGGCCATACAGCTGAGTGACTGATGTTGATTCTAATGCTGTTCCAGAAGGGCCAGCCAGCTGAGTAACTGATATTCTAATTATGTTCTAGAAGGGCCAGACAGCTGAGCGACTGATATTCTAATTATGTTCTAGAAGGCTCAGACAGCTGAGTGACTGATGTTGAGTGTCATGATGTTCTAGAAGGGCCAGACAGCTGAGTGACTGATGTTGATTCTAATTATGTTCTAGAAGGGCCAGACAGCTGAGTGACTGATATTCTAATTATGTTCTAGAAGGCTCAGACAGCTGAGTGACTGATGTTGAGTGTCATGATGTTCTAGAAGGGCCAGACAGCTGAGTGACTGATGTTGATTCTAATGTTGTTGTAGAAGGGCCAGACAGCTGAGCGACTGATATTCTAATGATGTTCTAGAAGGGCCAGACAACTGAGTGACTGATGTTGAGTGTCATGATGTTCTAGAAGGGCCAGACAGCTGAGCGACTGATATTCTAATGATGTTCTAGAAGACTCTGCCCTGCCAAATGACTGCCGTGAGCTCCCGGTTTACCATATTCTAGAAGGCCCAGACAGCGGAGTGACTGATGTTGATTCTAATTATGTTCTAGAAGGCTCACAGCTGAGTGACAGGACAGATGTTGATTCTCATGATGTTCTAGAAGGGCTAAGGAGCTGAGTCATTTGTGTATAACCCTAACCCATAATACTATCTACGAAGTGGAACCCTGAACCCCTAATCCTAGCCCCTAGCCTGAACATATAAACACACACCCTAACCCCAATCCTAAATCCTGTTCCTAACCCATAAACACACACCCTAACCACAATCCTAAATCCTGTTCCTAACCCATAAACACACACCCTAACCACAATCCTAAATCCTGTTCCTAACCCATAAACACACGCACTAACCCCAATCCTAAATCCTGTTCCTAACCCATAAACACACACCCTAACCCCAATCCTAAATCCTGTTCCTAACCCATAAACACACACCCTAACCCCAATCCTAAATCCTGTTTCTAACCCATAAACACACACCCTAACCACAATCCTGTTCCTAACCCACAAACACACACCCTAACCCCAATCCTAAATCCTGTTCCTAACCCACAAACACACGCCCTAACCCCAATCCTAAATCCTGTTCCTAACCCAAAAACACACGCACTAACCCCAATCCTAAATCATATTCCTAACCCATAAACACACGCACTAACCCCAATCCTAAATCCTGTTCCTAACCCATAAACACACCCTAACCCCAATCCTAAATCATGTTCCTAACCCATAAACACACACCCTAACCCCAATCCTAATCCTGTTCCTAACCCATAAACACACACGCTAACCCCAATCCTAAATCCTGTTCCTAACCCATAAACACACACCCTAACCACAATCCTAAATCCTGTTCCTAACCCATAAACACACACCCTAACCACAATCATAAATCCTGTTCCTAACCCATAAACACACACCCTAACCCCAATCCTAAATCCTGTTCCTAACCCATAAACACACACCCTAACCCCAATCCTAAATCCTGTTCCTAACCCATAAACACACACCCTAACCTCAATCCTAATCCTGTTCCTAACCCATAAACACACACCCTAACCACAATCCTAAATCCTGTTCCTAACCCATAAACACACACCCTAACCCCAATCCTAAATTCTGTTCCTAACCCATAAACACACACCCTAACCCCAATCCTAAATCCTGTTCCTAACCCAAAAACACACACCCCAACTGCAATCCTAAATCCTCTTCCTAACCCATAAACAGACACCCTAACCCCAATCCTGTCCCTAACCCATAACACACACACCCTAACCCCAATCCTAAATCCTCTTCCTACCCCCTAACCCATACACCCTAACCCTAAATCCTCTTCCTACCCCCTAACCCATACACATGCACCCTAACCCCTAGCTCAAACGCCTAAACATAACCCATAACCCCCAAACCCCATTCATGACTCCCCCTAACCAATGGCTAATCGCCCCCCAAAAAACATAAAACTTTCCACAACCCCGACTCCGAACCCTACCATAATCCCCGCGGGGGATTGTCGCACTCGGATGCACGCGGCATCGCTGACCCGCGGAAACAATGACACAACTGCAAAGGAGGCCTCTCTCGGTGACGACTCGTTTGGCTTATGCCATTGAGGCAGTGGTGGTGGTGTTTGGACGTTATACTGTGGGGGTGTGCACGAATTCAAGTGTGCACGCCACGGTCTACCGCACAGCGTGCTTTCACGTTGCAATCACGGGGTGGGAATAATGCAAAATATATGTGCGTGCGACATGCACTATCATGTCAGTTTAAACACGTAGGCTTTCGCGACCAATATCGTCCATAATGCAGGGGGGTTTGTGGGGTTACCATCACCCCTAATCTGATCCCTAACCGATAAACACACAACCCTAACCCCAATCCTAAATCCTGTTCCTAAGCCATAAATAAACACACACCCTAACCCCCGATCCTAAATCCTGTTCCTAACCCATAAACACACACCCTAAACCCAATCCTAAATCCTGTTCCTTACCCATAAACACACACCCTAACCCCCGATCCTAAATCCTGTTCCTAACCCATAAACACACACCCTCAACCCAATCCTAAATCCTGTTCCTTACCCATAAACACACACCCTAAACCCAATCCTAAATCCTGTCCCTAACCCATAAACACAAACCCTAACCCAACCCTAAATCCTGATCCTAACCCATAAACACAGACCCTAACCCCAATCCTAAACCATGTCCCTAACCCATAAACACACACCCTAAACCCAACCCTAAATCCTGTTCCTAACCCATAAACCCACACGCTAACCCCAATCCTAAACCCTGTCCCTAACCCATAAACACACACCCTAAACCCAACCCTAAATCCTGTTCCTAACCCATAAACACACAACCTAACCCCGATCCTAAATCCTGTTCCTAACCCATAAACACACACCCTAACCCCAATCCTAAACCCTGTCCCTAACCCATAAACACACACTCTAACCCCAATCCTAAACCCTGTCCCTAACCCATAAACACACACCCTAAACCCAACCCTAAATCCTGTTCCTAACCCATAAACCCCCACGCTAACCCCAACCCTAAATCCTGTTCCTAACCCATAAACACACACCCTAACCCCAATCCTAAACCCTGTCCCTAACCCATAAACACACACCCTAAACCCAACCCTAAATCCTGTTCCTAACCCATAAACACACACCCTAACCCCGATCCTAAATCTTGTCCCTAACCCATAAACACACATCCTAAATCCTGTTCCTAACCCATAAACCCACACCCTAAACCCAATCCTAAACCCTGTCCCTAAACCATAAACACACACCCTAAATCCAATCCTAAATCCTGTCCCTAACCAATAAACACACTCCCTAACCCCAATCCTAAACCCTGTCCCTAACCCATAAACACACTCCCTAACCCCAATCCTAAATCATGTTCCTAACCCATAAACACACACCCTAACCCCGATCCTAAACCCTGTCCCTAACCCATAAACACACTCCCTAACCCCAATCCTAAATCCTGTTCCTAACCCATAAACACACACCCTAACCCCAATCCTAAACCCTGTCCCTAACCCATAAACACACACCCTAAACCCAACCCTAAATCCTGTTCCTAACCCATAAACCCACACGCTAACCCCAACCCTAAATCCTGTTCCTAACCCATAAACACACACCCTAACCCCGATCCTAAATCTTGTCCCTAACCCATAAACACACACCCTAAATCCTGTTCCTAACCCATAAACCCACACCCTAACCCCAATCCTAAACCCTGTCCCTAAACCATAAACACACACCCTAAATCCAATCCTAAATCCTGTCCCTAACCCATAAACACACTCCCTAACCCCAATCCTAAACCCTGTCCCTAACCCATAAACACACTCCCTAACCCCAATCCTAAATCATGTTCCTAACCCATAAACACACACCCTAACCCTATTCCTAACCCAAGTCCCGGTCGAAGCCGGGTAGTACAGCTAGTTATAATATATTGGGTATGCACAAAATGTCCCGCCCCAATATATTGCTATAAAATAGATTTCTGTTTATATGATTGTAGTTATGGTTGTACTTTATAAATCCCTAACCTCTGCCATTACATACAATGAAACAAGAAAAAAGTAAAAAAAAGTAAAACCAGAGCAATGTAAATACAATAACACTATTAGACATTATTATTATTTAAAAATAAATAAAAATACATCCTACGTGTTAGTGAATTTTTTAAAAAATATTTTAGGCCAGAAATTCGTCTTCAAATTTAGATTTTTTTTTCTGGAGGGGGGGGGGCCCTGGAAGATTTTCCCCCCACCCCGAATGTTGACTTCATGGCTATGGCCTTGATGCAAATGCGCATACACACACTATTTTATATTGTACTACGTACACTATTTTATATTGTAATATTGTCTCTCGTATACCTACAGCGGTAGTGCAAAGTGTCGATTTGAATGGACACCTTTCTTCGTTAGGATATTGATGATGATCTTTCTTCGTTAGAATGATGATGATGATCTTTCTCCGTGGCCTTGAAGGGCAAAGTCGCTGTGAAAGAGGTCTATTGCCTGAAACGTTGCTATATTAATTTTTGGTCTTTATTTTACGTTGTTGTTGTTGTCTAACGTGTTGCGTTTTATTGGCTATACACACACGTGTGCGTGTTACACGTAATTATAATGTCACAACGCACATATATCATTGCACAATCAATATAATTCGTATAACGCAAACATTATCACCTACAGTAATAATTATTAATCGCTGTATAATTATGAATCGCTGTGTAAGTACAGCATTGCGATGATTTTTTTATCGATGTATATATTTTAGAACGTAAGTTGTGAAATACAATTCAAATTTCGTCGTAATTATTAGTACTGCATTGACTACCTTAGTGTAAAATTCTTGCATAATTCACGTATTGATATAGCTTATACGTAACATGCATTAACCTATTACTGTATGATATAATTGTTAATACATGTTAACATTACGCACAGTAATTATATGCCGTGTAATTATTACAGTACATAATTGTATACTGTAATCATTGACACGTACCAAATGTATAAATTTACATACGAAATGTACACGCAACAATCCGCTAGCCAATTACCGTCATGTATTACATTGATTTAACATTGCATAGCATCAATATTATATATATAAAAAAAACACCAGTGCACTGTATAATTATCACAGAATACAGTGTATCAGAACGCACAATACAATAATGTGAGGCGGCTCTTATAAACAAAATAATCTTTTCTAGATTTAAAGCTTTCGTGACTGCTAGGATCCATACTCGATCATCTTTGCAAAAACACACACACCCCTACATGTAGCAATTGCAAAGGGTAGCAATTTTAAATAACAGTTATAAATAATTACGGGACAATCGCGTTGCCTACAAATGCTCGTTATTTATACATTGGGCGCGGTTCAGAAGTAACAAAAAAACGCCTCAGAATGAACGAAACAAATTTTTTTTTTTAAACCAAAAAAATAACAACAAATTACGTCGGCATCAATCGCAAATCGCTGCGGTTACGACGAAATAAAACCTTGACGTTCGCGACAATCGTTAAAATAATAATATATTTAGCGATTTATTAATAATTTCCCCCCCCCCGTTTGCAATGAACGGGGTGCGGCCGATTGCTCTCTCAGCCTCACTCACTCACTCACCGCTCTGCTCGCCCAAGAAGACCAGTTTGAATTTCCTTAAAGGGTTGCCGAAGTCGTTATTCGTAGACATTTTTGCTCGTTCGATGGCTCTTCTTCGCGGCGACGGTGTTAATTTTATGATTGTGTGTTTTTTTTTAATATATAATAATTATCGCTGCCGCTGTAGACACGACCCACCCGCCCTAATTCCGCAGCAGAGCACGGAGCTGTCGCGTGACGTCAGCGCGTAGCCGTGCGTGATGACGACAGACGCCAGCGTGTGTGTGGGGGGAGTGGGGAGGGTCGCGGATGTCAGCGCGCAGCCGTGCGTGATGACGACAGACGCCAACGTGTGTGGGGGGGGAGTGGGGGTCGCGGACGTCAGCGCGCAGCCGTGCGTGATGACGACAGACGCCAACGTGAGTGGGGGCGGTGGTGGGAGGGTCGCTGACGTCAGCGCGCAGCCGTGCGTGATGACGACAGACGCCAACGTGGGTGGGGGCGGTGGTGGGAGGGTCGCGGACGTCAGCGCGCAGCCGTGCGTGATGACGACACACCGCGACTCCAAACGCGTCGGGTGTGTTCGCGCAACGTCACCGCGCAGCCGTGCGTGATGACGATCGACGCCGCGACGTCGATCTTCGCGTGACGTCACAACGCAGCCGTGCGTGCTGACGAGATGACGTCGAGGGTGGGTGGTTGGCGTGACGTCACCTCACAGCGGTTGCATTCGACAGGCGTGACGTTACCTCTGAAAGATCGCCCCGTGACGTCAGATGCAGCGGCGAGATTTTTAAGTCCTGCGCGCGATGCAATTCGCGGCGTTTGACGTCATCTTGTCAGCACGAAAGGGAGCGCGTGATGACGTCATGCCCGCTCGCGCGACCGACGGCCGGGACGTACGTAAGGTGGATCTGACGTCACGACGCAGCAGTTTGTCCACAGCGTCAAGGGCGCACGTGTTTTGTTTGTAAATAAATAAATAAAAATTCCCTCACGATCTTTTCAAAGTTGCTTCCAACCCTTGCGCGCGCGTTCTCAACACGATGGCGTCGTTACTGAATAAGGTAAAAAAAAACCCGAGGCGTTTGTTTGCGCGCCCACCCTCCCCCTCCCCTCCCCCTCCCCTCCTTACCGCAGCCCCGTGGCTTACCGCTCTTGCCTGAATTACCCCGCGGGGAAGCCTGCGCTAGGCCGCCGGCAAAGCGACCGGGATCGCACGGTCGGGCAAGCGCTGCCGCTACGAACCCCCGAGGCTCGATTCACGCTCGCGGGCCCCCAACACTCGACGGCTATTATCTGGGCCGGTCCCGGGTCTCGCCTAGGTCGACTCGGCCTCCAATAAGAGTGTGTGAGAGTAAACGCCGCCCCTGGGCAGACAAAGGCGGCCGGGCGTGGTGGTGGTGCTGGCCACCCACCCCCTCTTGTGTGTGCCACAGTGCCGGTAGCATAAACTGAACGGGCGCGGTACGGGCTAGAGAAGAGATGGAGTGATGTGGTACAGGAGGCACGTGGCTAGAGAAGAGATGGAGTGATGTGGTACAGGAGGCACGTGGCTAGAGAAGAGATGGAGTGATGTGGTACAGGAGGCACGGGCTAGGGAAGAGATGGAGTGATGTGGTACAGGAGGCACGGGCTAGGGAAGAGATGGAGTGATGTGGTACAGGAGGCACGTGGCTAGAGAAGAGATGGAGTGATGTGGTACAGGAGGCACGGGGCTAGAGAAGAGATGGAGTGATGTGGTACAGGAGGCACGTGGCTAGAGAAGAGATGGAGTGATGTGGTACAGGAGGCACGTGGCTAGAGAAGAGATGGAGTTGATGTGGTACAGGAGGCACGTGGCTAGAGAAGAGATGGAGTGATGTGGTACAGGAGGCACGGGGCTAGAGAAGAGATGGAGTGATGTGGTACAGGAGGCACGTGGCTAGAGAAGAGATGGAGTGATGTGGTACAGGAGGACGTGGAGCTGAGTGGACTTGCCGATGACTGGTACCAGCGGTGGTCAAGATCGGCCTCTGTGGAGGAGGCTCGTGAAGGACGCTGCTACTGGGCAGTTGGAGGCAGTCGCCCAACAACAACGGAGGGCGGAGGAGCGACGCTCACAACAACGAGCAGAGCGCCGGGTGGCTAAAGCACAGCAGGTTGGCACAGTAGGGGGGCACAGGTGGTGCAATCAGCCAGTCATCTCAGTCGACCCGTGGCACCTGCTGGGTCTGCCCCGTGACCTCCTGCCAGCGGGCGTTCGACACTGCACGTGGTAGCCTCAAGGTGCACATAGCCTGGCACAAGCGTCGTGGTGACGTCACCGCCACTTAGTGGCGAATGGCGCTTGTTGTTGTAGCCTTCACAGGTGCTGCTGCTGCTGCTCGCTACTAACAGCACAGTCTGTTACAGGCTACACGGGGGGATCCTTTCGCGACCAATATACACGATACTCTTGGTTCTTTCGGTGACGTCACGTAGGTAAGGAAAATAAAGTATAAAAAAAGAAAAAAAAATTTAGGTAAAGAAAATAAAAATGAAATGAAAGATTAAAATAAATAATTTCATTTTCAATAAAAGAATCTTTGAAAAAAATAATAATTGTATTTGTATCTTTTATTTCATTTTTATTTTCTTACCTACGTGACGTTACCCTAAAGAACCAAGAGTACGGATCCTTGTGGTGGTTGTTGTTGTTGTTGTGGTTGTTCTTGCTGTGGCAGATGTCGTGATTGTTGCTGTGACTCTTGCGGTTGTGCAGATCTCCGCAGGTGACGGGAGCGTCCTCTTTCGCCGGGCGCTGACGTGCCACCGGTATGGGACTCGGGCCTCTCTCCCTGCCTCTCTCTCTCCCTCCCTCCCTCTCTCTCGAGGCCTCCGTCGAAGCTCACCCCAGACCACAACCGAGCTCAACAAAGCGCCCTCCATGATCGTCTGCCCGCGTGCAAATTCTCAGCTTCGCGAAACAAATAAACCCGCGTGTAGACGCGCAGTAAAACCTTGGCACCGCGAGCATAATTCGCTCCGGAAACACGCGCTTGTAATCCAAAGCGCTCGTATACGTCAAAGCGCTTGTACGTCAGTTGTGATCACGTGATGCTCGGCAGTACAAAGCGTGTACACGTACTACTACTCGTATTGCGAAGACCCTCACTCATACGTCAGTTGTGATCACGTGATGCTCGGCAGTACAAAGCGTGTACACCTACTACTACTCGTATTGCAAGGCTCCTCGCTCGTACGTCGGTTGTGATCACGTGACGCTCGGCAGTACAAAGCGTGTACACCTACTACTCGTATTGCAAGACCCTCGCTCGTATACATAAGTTGTGATCACGTGACGCTCGGCAGTACAAAGCGTGTACACCTACTACTCGTATTGCAAGACCCTCGCTCGTATACGTCGGTTGTGATCACGTGACGCTCGGCAGTACAAAGCGTGTACACCTACTACTACTCGTATTGCGAAGACCCTCGCTCGTATATGTCGGTTGTGTTTCACGTGACGCTCGGCAGTACAAAGCGTGTACACGTACTACTACTCGTATTGCAAGACCCTCGCTCGTATACATCAGTTGTGATCACGTGATGCTCGGCAGTACAAAGCGTGTACACGTACTACTACTCGTCTTGTAAGGCTTCTCGCTCGTATACATCAGTTGTGATCACGTGACGCTCGGCAGTACAAAGCGTGTACACCTACTACTCGTATTGCAAGACCCTCGCTCGTATACATCAGTTGTGATCACGTGATGCTCGGCAGTACAAAGCGTGTACACGTTACTACTACTCGTATTGCAAGGCTCCTCGCTCGTATACATCAAGTTAATATTTATTTACAAATGTTTTGCTCGTTTTGCAAGGCACTCGCAGAGAACCAAGTTACTCCTCGCAATCCCAAGGTTTTGCTGTTCATGGCATTGCCTTTGAAACTGTCTGGCCTACACCAGAGGTGGCGGCCTTCTACATGGTCTAGTCTCGCACCACCGGTGTCAGACCAGGGGACAGCTCCAAAAGGGACGAAACAGCGCGAGGGCAATGCCACTTTCTTTTTCTTCTTGGTCCTTTCGGTAAAGTAACGTAGAAGGGAAATAATAAAATAATAAAAATATGAAACAATAACATTATCGCGACGTTTCGGCCACAACACAAGCAGCCGTCTTCAGGTGAAGAAACACAGAGCTGTCGGGAAGACAGCGTCCCAATGAACACTGCTAAGCTTGGCAGTGTCTTTTAAGCCGGGTGGGAGGGGGCGATGCCACTATCAGGGCATTCGGAGCTCAGGGTGAGCAGCTACAGCATGGGACCAACGTGGAACGTGATTCCTTGCGATGGGTTTCTAGTTGGTGTTTGAACATCTTAACTCCTCCTGGTCCATTTCCAGAAAGGGTGCAACACTTTCTTTCCCGTGAATATAAAAATGGTGTGGTCGTTAAACCCGCCACCACCCTACATAGCCAATTGGTAAGGGGTTTGTGTCACATAAACAGAACGTGGCCAATTCGTTACCAGTACAGCGCTAACCGGTTGCTGTGTGTTGGAGAGTTAAACCCACTACTACATTTACAATTCGTTACTAGTACAGCGCTAACCGGTTGCTGTGTGTTGGAGAGTTAAACCCACTACAACATTTACAATTCGTTACTAGTACAGCACTAACAGGTTGCTGTGTGTTGAAGAGTTAAACCCACTACGACATTAACAATTCGTTACGAGTACAGCACTAACCGGTTGCTGTGTGTTGGAGAGTTAAACCCACTACTACATTTACAATTCGTTACTAGTACACCACTAACCGTTTGCTGTGTGTTGGAGAGTTAAACCCACTACAACATTTACAATTCGTTACTAGTACAGCGCTAACCGGTTGCTGTGTGTTGGAGAGTTAAACCCACTACGACATTAACAATTCGTTACTAGTACAGCACTAACCGGTTGCTGTGTGTTGGAGAGTTAAACCCACTACAACATTTACAATTCGTTACTAGTACAGCACTAACCGGTTGCTGTGTGTTGGAGCGTTAAACCCACTACGACATTTACAATTCGTTACTAGTACAGCACTAACCGGTTGCTGTGTGTTGGAGAGTTAAACCCACTACTACATTTACAATTCGCTACTAGTACAGCACTAACCGGTTGCTGTGTATCGGAGAGTTAACCCACTACAACATTTACAATTCGTTACTAGTACAGCGCTAACCGGTTACTGTGTGTTGGAGAGTTAAACCCACTAGGACATTTACAATTCGCTACTAGTACAGCGCTAACCGGTTGCTGTGTGTGAGAGTTAAACCCACTGCAAAATTCACAATTCGTTACTAGTACAGCACTAACCGGTTGCTGTGTGTTGGAGAGTTAAACCCACTACGACATTTACAATTCGTTACTAGTACAGCGCTAACCGGTTGCTGTGTGTTGGAGAGTTAAACCCACTACAACATTTACAATTCGTTACTAGTGCAGCACTAACCGGTTGCTGTGTGTTGGAGAGTTAAACCCACTACAACATTTACAATTCGTTACTAGTACAGCACTAACCGGTTGCTGTGCGTTGGAGAGTTAAACCGACTACGACATTGACAATTCGTTACTAGTACAGCACTAACTGGTTGCTGTGTGTTGGAGAGTTAAACCCACTACGACATTAATAATTTGTTACTAGTACAGCACTAACCGCTTGCTGTGTGTTGGAGAGTTAAACCCACTACTACATTTACAATTCGTTACTAGTACAGCGCTAACCGGTTGTTGTGTGTTGGAGAGTTAAACCCACTACAACATTAACAATTCGTTACTGGTACAGCACTAACCGGTTGCTGTGTGTTGGAGAGTTAAACCCACTACAACATTTACAATTCGTTACTAGTGCAGCACTTACCGGTTACTGTGTGTTGGAGAGTTAAACCCACTACAACATTTACAATTCGTTACTAGTGCAGCACTTACCGGTTACTGTGTGTTGGAGAGTTAAACCCACTACGACATTTACAATTCGTTACTAGTACAGCACTAACCTTTTGCTGTGTGTTGGAGAGTTAAACCCACTACGACATTAATAATTCGTTACTAGTACAGCGCTAACCGGTTGCTGCGTGTTGGAGAGTTAAACCCACTAGGACATTAACAATTCGTTACTAGTACAGCACTAACCGGTTGCTGTGTGTTGGAGAGTTAAACCCACTACTACATTTACAATTCGTTACTAGTACAGCACTAACCGGTTGCTGTGTGTTGGAGAGTTAAACCCACTACAACATTTACAATTCGTTACTAGTACAGCACTAACCAGTTGCTGTGTGTTGGAGAGTTAAACCCACTACGACATTTACAATTCGTTACTAGTACAGCACTAACCGGTTGCTGTGTGTTGGAGAGTTAAACCCACTACTACATTTACAATTCGTTACTAGTACAGCACTAACCGGTTGCTGTGTGTTGGAGAGTTAAACCCACTACAACATTTACAATTCGTTACTAGTACAGCACTAACCAGTTGCTGTGTGTTGGAGAGTTAAACCCACTACGACATTTACAATTCGTTACTAGTACAGCACTAACCGGTTGCTGTGTGTTGGAGAGTTAAACCCACTACAACATTTACAATTCGTTACTAGTACAGTACTAACCGGTTGCTGTGTGTTGGAGAGTTAAACCCACTACGACATTAACAATTCGCTACTAGTACAGCACTAACCGGTTGCTGTGTGTCGGAGAGTTAAACCCACTACGACATTTACAGTTCGTTACTAGTACAGCACTAACCGGTTGCTGTGTGTTGGAGAGTTAAACCCACTACTACATTTACAATTCGTTACTAGTACAGCACTAACCGGTTGCTGTGTGTTGGAGAGTTAAACCCACTACGACATTAACAATTCGTTACTAGTACAGCACTAACTGGTTGCTGTGTGTTGGAGAGTTAAACCCACTGCTACATTGACAATTCGTTACTAGTACAGCACTAACTGGTTGCTGTGTGTTGGAGAGTTAAACCCACTACAACATTTACAATTCGTTACTAGTACAGCACTAACCGGTTCCTGTGTGTTGGAGAGTTAAACCCACTACTACATTTACAATTCGTTACTAGTACAGCACTAACCGGTTGCTGTGTGTTGGAGAGTTAAACCCACTACGACATTAACAATTCGCTACTAGTACAGCGCTAACCGGTTGCGGCGTCTCGCCAGCAATTCCAACAGGCGTCATCGGCGGACGGCCAGATGTGCGCGCCCTTAAACCCGTGAAAGCGCACCTTCATTGCGGATGATGTCGGTCGCGAAAGCCTCCCGTGTTCAGCAAGCCGGTGTTGAAAAGCAATGCCCCGAACGCACGTTTCTCAATGTGGAGTCGAACGACGACAACGACGACGATCGGCGACCCCATCGCGGTCGTGGTCGGTCACGTTGGCGCTGCTCCGGAGAGGGGACCCCATTGACCGCTTTCGTTGTTTCTTCACAGGCTGCGGCCTGTGACCTCCCCTGCCGAGCCGCCAGGTGAGCGCGCACCGGAGAGAAACGGGCCCTCTTGCCTCGCGACGCTCGGGACGGAAGCCGCCTCTGGGTGCCGAGCCGCTCGTGAAATCTCGGTCGAAATGAACTCCTTGAGCAAGAGAAAAAAAAAATATGTGACTTTTTTTAAAAAAACAAACACAACGGTTTTATTGACAACTTCATTGAAATAATAATGATGATGATGATGATAGGGTTTTTCCCCCTGTTTTTTTTTGTTCGGTCAACAAAACTGAAACCTTTTTTTTACGAGGATTCATGTTTACTGCATTAACCACAATACCTGCAGTCAAAATGCAAACAAAAAACGACACTCTGATAATATGATGCTGCATTGTCTTTGAAACTGATTGGTCCACACCAAGGGACAGCTTTCTTTTGAGCCCCTCGACCCAATTGGTGCGAGACCAGATGACTCCCAAAGGCGTCACACAGCTCAAAGACAATGCCACTATCAAAGTAATGAGGGCTCGGGGTGAGCATCTACATCATCATTAGATCTCCTTTGCCAGTACCAAAATAATAATAATAATAGGGTTTTTCCCCTTTTTTCTGGCAACAAAACTGAAACCTTTTTTTACAAAGATTCATGTCACTGCATTGACCACAATACCTGCAGTCAAAATGCAAACAAAACACATACTATGATAATATATGATGATGCATTGTCCTTGAAACTGATTGGTCCACACCAAGGGACGGCTTTCTTTTGAGCCTCGACCCAATTGGTGCTCGACCAGATGACGACAGAAGGCGTCACACAGCTCAAAGACAATGCCACTAGCAAAGTAATGAGGGCTCGGGGTGAGCATCTACATCATCATTAGACCTCCTTTGCCAGTACCAAAATAATAAAAATAAAAATAATAGGGTTTTTCCCCTTTTTTTTCGGTCAACAAAACTGAAACCTTTTTACGAGGATTCATGCCACCGCATTAACCACAATACCTGCAGTGAAAATGCAAACAAAAATATATACCTATGATATTATACTATTATACTATGATATCATCCTAGTATGTTTTTTGTTTGCATTATAGACTGCAGGTATTGTGTTTAATGCGGTGGCATGAATCCTCGTAAAAAAAGGTTTCAGTTTTGTGGCCAGAAAAAAGAGGAAAAACCCTTTTATTATTATTATTATTTTGGTACTGGCAAAGGAGATCTAATGATGTAGATGCTCACCCCGAGCCCTCATTGCTTTGCTAGTGGCGTTGTCTCTGAGCTGTGTGACGCCTTTTGGCGTCATCTGGTCGAGCACCAATTGGGTCGAGGGGCTCAAAAGAAAGCCGTCCCTTGGTGTGGACCAATCAGTTTCAAGGACAATGCATCATCATATTATCATAGTGTCGTTTTTTTGTTTGCATTTTTGACTGCAGGTATTGTGGTCAATGCAGTGGCATGAATCCTCGTAAAAAAAAACGGTTTTAGTATTGTTGCCAGACAAAAAAAGGGTAAAAACCCTTTTCGATTTAAAGCTTTCGTGACTGCAAGGATTCATCTTCTTTGGTTCTTTCGGTAAAGTCACCACCACGTAGAATGAGAATAAAATAATAAATTGATAAAATAAAATAACACAATAAAATTCTCACGACGTTTCGGCCACAACACAAGCGTCCTTCAGATGAAACGTCGTGAGAATATTATTGTGTTATTTTATTTTATCAATTTATAATTTTATTCTCATTCTACGTGGTGACTTTTCCGAAAGAACCAAAGAAGAAAAAACCCCTATTATTATTATTATTACATTTAGGTACTGGCAAAGGAGGTCTAATGATGATGTAGGAACTTAATTGAACTCGCAGTCTAGAAGTGCGTCAATGATGCGTAGCTTGCCTTGATCTAACTGATCACTTCCGTCACTCGCTCGCACAGAGCAGAGGTCGATTCGAGGGTTTAGAGCCCGCGGCGTTTGTGACCTACGCAAATGAGTATCTACGTAAATAATAAGGCGTCCATGCAAAATGTAAATTGCCTTTAAAGTATCGAATTAATCGACCGATCGATCGATCGATGCCGATTTTAATACGGGCGTGCAATGTCACCGGATCTGAGTAGGTGTGCAAAATTTGGAATTGATTGGAGAACAGGAAGTCGACTATCTTTTGGTGACTAGAATTGACCACGACTAACATAGGAGTCGAGTTACGTAAAAACCGTTGAAATCGACATTTCAATTGCAACTGCCCGCCGCTGTTGTTGTGTTTAGTTTGCCGTCCTTCCCCCGCACCTACAATTAGCGTGGTTGGCTACGTACGGTGCGATAGAAATTCAACACACAAACACAGCACGGTTGGCTACGTATGGTGTGATAGAAGTTGAACACACATACACAGCACGGTTAGCTACGTACGGTGTAATAGAAGTTCAACACACAGCACGGTTGGCTACGTACGGTGTGATAGAAGTTCACACAAACACACAGCCACGGTTAGCTACGTACGGTGCGATAGAAGTTCAACACACACACACACAGCACGGTTGGCTACGTACGGTGTGATAGAAATTCACACACACAGCACGTATGGTGTGAAAGAAGTTCAACACACACAGCACGGCTGGCTACGTACGGTGTGAAATAAGTTCAACACACGCACAGCGCGGTTGGCTACGTACGGTGCGATAGAAGTTCACACACACAAACACAGCACAGTTGGCTACGTACGGTGCGATAGAAGTTCAACATACACACAGCCACGGTTAGCTAAGTACGGTGCGATAGAAGTTCAACACACACACACACAGCCACGGTTGACTACGTACGGTGCGATAGAAGTTCAACACACACACACACACAGCACGTACGGTGCGATAGAAGTTCAACACATCTCCCTCGCGCCTCCCCCCCCCCCCCCCCCACCGCCCGCCTCTCACCTGTCCGCTCTCCCCATCCCGTCCTCATCTCCTGACTTCTCTCTCCACTCCAACTTGGATCGTGGGCAGGCGGAGCGCCGCTGCTGCCGTGGGAAGCTCGGAGGGCCTACCGCCGACACCCCACGCACGACATCGGACGCTTCCAATTCATGCTCCAGAAGCTGCAGGTTTGACCGCCCGTGTACGACCTTTGAACCTTCCGAGATCCGGGCGGGCAGCTTCTCCCCCCGTCGCTCGGTCCGAGGGACCCCCCCCCCCACAGGGTTCCCCGGGTGTCCCGGGTTCTTTCTCCGTACCCCTCTCTCCCTTCCGTGTGACGCCCCCCCCCACCTTCTCTCTCCCGATCACTCGATGGACCCCCTTTCGGAGTCCACCGGGTCGTTCCGGATTCTCTCTCCCTCCTGGCTGACCCCGTCCGTGTGACCCCCACGAACCCCCGTGACCTCTCCCTATCCCCCCCGGTCGAATCCCCTTCTGGAGTCCACCGGGTCGTTCCGGAATTCTCTCTCCCTCCTGGCTGACCCCGTCCGTGTGACCCCCACGAACCCACGTGACCTCTCCCTATCCCCCCCGGTCTGGAGTCCACCGGGTCGTTCCGGAATTCTCTCTCCCTCCTGGCTGACCCCGTCCGTGTGACCCCCACGAACCCACGTGACCTCTCCCTATCCCCACGGTCTGGAGTCCCCCGGGTCGTTCCGGATTCTCTCTCCCTCCTGGCTGACCCTCCGTGTGACCCCCACAAACCCCGTGACCTCTCCCTATCCCCCCGGTGGACCCCCTTTCGGAGTCCACCGGGTCGTTCTGGATTCTCTCTCCCTCCTGGCTGACCCCTCCGTGTGACCCCCACGAACCCCCGTGACCTCTCCCTATCCCCCCGGTCGAATCCCCTTCTGGAGTCCCCCGGGTCGTTCCAGATTCTCTCTCCCTCCTGGCTGACCCCTCCGTGTGACCCCCACGAACCCCCGTGACCTCTCCCTATCCCCCCGGTGGACCCCCTTTCGGAGTCCACCGGGTCGTTCCGGAATTCTCTCTCCCTCCTGGCTGACCCCTCCGTGTGACCCCCACGAACCCCACGTGACCTCTCCCTATCCCCCCCGGTCTGGAGTCCACCGGGTCGTTCCGGATTCTCTCTCCCTCCTGGCTGACCCCTCCGTGTGACCCCCACGAACCCACGTGACCTCTCCCTATCCCCCCCGGTCGAATCCCCTTCTGGAGTCCCCCGGGTCGTTCCGGAATTCTCTCTCCCTCCTGGCTGACCCCGTCCGTGTGACCCCCACGAACCCCCGTGACCTCTCCCTATCCCCCCGGTCTGGAGTCCACCGGGTCGTTCCGGAATTCTCTCTCCCTCCTGGCTGACCCCGTCCGTGTGACCCCCACGAACCCACGTGACCTCTCCCTATCCCCCCCGGTCTGGAGTCCACCGGGTCGTTCCGGAATTCTCTCTCCCTCCTGCCTGACCCCTCCGTGTGACCCCCACGAACCCACGTGACCTCTCCCTATCCCCCCTTTCGGAGTCCACCGGGTCGTTCCGGAATTCTCTCTCCCTCCTGGCTGACCCCGTCCGTGTGACCCCCACGAACCCACGTGACCTCTCCCTATCCCCCCCGGTCGACCCCCTTTCGGAGTCCACCGGGTCGTTCCGGAATTCTCTCTCCCTCCTGGCTGACCCCGTCCGTGTGACCCCCACGAACCCACGTGACCTCTCCCTATCCCCCCTTTCGGAGTCCACCGGGTCGTTCCGGAATTCTCTCTCCCTCCTGGCTGACCCCGTCCGTGTGACCCCCACGAACCCACGTGACCTCTCCCTATCCCCCCTTTCGGAGTCCACCGGGTCGTTCCGGAATTCTCTCTCCCTCCTGGCTGACCCCGTCCGTGTGACCCCCACGAACCCCCGTGACCTCTCCCTATCCCCCCCGGTCGAATCCCCTTCTGGAGTCCACCGGGTCGTTCCGGAATTCTCTCTCCCTCCTGGCTGACCCCGTCCGTGTGTCCCCCACGAACCCACGTGACCTCTCCCTATCCCCCCTTTCGGAGTCCACCGGGTCGTTCCGGAATTCTCTCTCCCTCCTGGCTGACCCCTCCGTGTGACCCCCACGAACCCACGTGACCTCTCCCTATCCCCCCCGGTCTGGAGTCCACCGGGTCGTTCCGGAATTCTCTCTCCCTCCTGCCTGACCCCTCCGTGTGACCCCCACGAACCCACGTGACCTCTCCCTATCCCCCCCGGTCTGGAGTCCACCGGGTCGTTCCGGAATTCTCTCTCCCTCCTGGCTGACCCCCTCCGTGTGACCCCCACGAACCCACGTGACCCCCCCGACTCCAGGGGAAGGGGCGGAAGGCGAAGGCGAAGCCGGACCCGATCTGGACGTCGAAGTCGGAGCTCATGTACGACACGCTGAACGTGCGCCTCAGCGGCCATGACGTGGTGCTGGTGGGGCACTTTGCTCGCTACGCTCACCTCCTGTGCAACCGCCTGGGGGTGAGCGTCGTGGAGAGGTGAGCTGGGGGGGTGGGGGGGGCGGGGGGGTGACGGGCTAGAGGGGGGGGGAGGGAGGAGTGGGAGGAGGTGGGGGGAGGGGGTGGAGGGATGGGGGGAGGGGGTGGAGGGATGGGGGGAGGGGGTGGATGGGGGGAGGGGGTGGATGGGGGGAGGGAGTGGATGGGGGGGGGGTGGATGGGGGGGGTGGATGGGGGGAGGGAGGGGGTGGCGGATAGGGGGAGGAGGGGGTGGAGGGATGGGGGGAGGGAGGGGGTGGAGGGAGGGAGGGGATGGGAGATGGGGGGAGGGGGTGGAGGGATGGGGGGAGGGAGGGACTGTCCCCAGTGGCGGGAGCGGGGGACTGCCCCTCCCGCCAACCAGCGGTGGCTTGAGCGGGCAATTGCAGGGGCTGCGCCTGTACCCCCACGTGCCCCTCCCCTTCCACCCCACTCCCCCCCCCCCCCCCCCCCCCCAGCTACGCGCTGCCCACACGGACGCTGGACGTCCTCCTCCAGGACCAGGGCACCAAGATGGTGGTGGAGGCGTCGCTGTCCACACACTCACGTGTCATCCAGGCCAGTCCTCGTCACACTCATCATCATCATCACACTCCTCGTCGCTGTCCACACACTCACGTGTCATCCAGGCCAGTCCTCGTCATCATCCACACACTCACGTGTCATCCAGGCCAGTCACACTCCTCATCCACACACTCACGTGTCATCCAGGCCAGTCCTCGTCACACTCATCATCATCCTCATCGTCCTCATCGTCCTCATCGTCGCTGTCCACACACTCACGTGTCATCCAGGCCAGTCCTCGTCATCATCCACACACTCACGTGTCATCCAGGCCAGTCACACTCCTCATCCACACACTCACGTGTCATCCAGGCCAGTCCTCGTCACACTCATCATCATCCTCATCGTCCTCATCGTCCTCATCGTCGCTGTCCACACACTCACGTGTCATCCAGGCCAGTCCTCGTCATCATCCACACACTCACGTGTCATCCAGGCCAGTCCTCGTCACACTCATCGTCATCCTCATCGTCGCTGTCCACACACTCACGTGTCATCCAGGCCAGTCCTCGTCACACTCATCGTCATCCTCATCGTCGCTGTCCACACACTCACGTGTCATCCAGGCCAGTCCTCGTCACACTCCTCATCCACACACTCACGTGTCATCCAGGCCAGTCCTCGTCACACTCATCGTCATCCTCATCGTCGCTGTCCACACACTCACGTGTCATCCAGGCCAGTCCTCCTCATCATCATCATCCACACACTCACGTGTCATCCAGACCAGTCCTCCTCATCATCCTCATCGTCCTCATCCTCGTCATCCTCGTCACACTCCTCGTCCTCTTCCTCCTCCTCCTCATCCTCTTTGTTGTCCTCCTCCTCCTCCCTCCCCCCTCCTCCCTCATCCTCCTCCTCCTCCCCCTCCTCCTCCCTCCTCCTCCTCATCCTCCTCCTCCCTCCTCCTCGTCCCTCCTCCTCCTCCCCCCTCCCCCTCCTCCTCCCCCCTCCTCCCTCCTCCTCCCTCCTCCCCCCTCCTCCCCCTCCTCCTCCTCCTCCCCCTCCTCCTCCCCTCCTCCTCCCTCCTCCTCGTCCGTCATCGTCGTTGTCGTCGTCGTCCGACGGGCGGCCCTCAATCCGAGGAGCCGCGAAGCTCCGTTCCATCTCCGCTTCCGCGTTCACGCGGCGCTTTGAGATGACATCGGAGGGCGCTGGGCGGGACGGATGGGTGGGACAGGTGGTCGGGAGAGGAGCCGATGTTAGCGGGGTGGGGGGGTGGGTGGTGGTGAGGCCACGCGGAGTGAAGCTGTCGGACGGGGCACGGGTGGGGATGGGCGTGGAGGGGTGGCGGTGGTGGTGGTGGTGGTGGTGGCGGTGGTGGTGGTGGTGGCGGTGGTGGTGGCGGTGGTGGTGGCTGGGTGGTGGTGGTGGCGGTGGTGGTGGCGGTGGTGGTGGTGGTGGTGGTGGTGGTGGTGGTGGCGGTGGTGGTGGTGGCGGTGGTGGTGGCGGTGGTGGTGGCTGGGTGGTGGTGGTGGCGGTGGTGGTGGCGGTGGTGGTGGCTGGGTGGTGGTGGTGGCTGTGGTGGTGGCGGTGGTGGTGGCTGGGTGGTGGTGGTGGCGGTGGTGGTGGCGGTGGTGGTGGCTGGGTGGTGGTGGTGGCGGTGGTGGGTAGTGGTGGTGGTGATGGTGGTGGTGGTGGCGGTGGTGGTGGGGGTGGTGGTGATGGTGGTGATGGTGGTGGTGATTGTGGCGGTGATGGTGGTGATGGTTGTGATGGTGGGTAGTGGTGGTGGTGGTGGTGGTGACGGTGGTGGGTAGTGGTGGGTAGTGGTAGTGGTGGCGGCGGCGGTGGCGGTGGCCACAACAGCTGTGCCGATGGAGGCGGGGCGGGCTGGGAGCGCGGCGGCGACGATGATGACGACGACGACGATGATGATGATGATGACGTCGACGACGATGACGTCGACCCCCGAGCGCCTCCCGTCAGCGTTGGCCCCACGTGACGCTGCAGGTCGCCAGGCTGAGCTCCACGCTGGGCCCCGTCCTGCTCGAGGTGCTGCAGCTGAACCAGCCCGAGGGAGTGGCCCTCGACGTCTCGCAGGTGACACACAAGGGGGGGGGGGGGGGAGGGTGGGGGTGAGGGTGGGGGGTGAGGGTGTAGGGGGGGGGAGGGGTGGGGGGGGGGGGAGGGGGAGAGGGGGGGGGGGGGGTGGGTTGGTGAGGGTGGGGGGGGGAGGGTGGGG
>NW_022638145.1:0-5000 GCF_010993605.1 Petromyzon marinus
GAGGTGTGTGTGTTGTGTGTGTGATTGGTGTGTGTGTTGTGTGTGGAATGTGTGTGATTGTGTTGTGTGTGGAGTGTGTGTGAGTGGAGTGTGTGATTGTGTTGTGTGTGATTGAGTAGTGTGTGATTATGTTGTGTGTGGGTGAAGTGTGTGATTGGTGTGTGTGTTGTGTGTGTGTGATTGTGTTGTGTGATTGAGCAGTGTGTGTGATTGTGAGGTGTGTGTGTGTGATTGTGTTGTGTGTGTGATTGAGTAGTGTGTGTGATTGTGTTGTGTGTGAGTAGTGTGTGAGTGGAGTGTGATTCGTGTGTGAGTGGAGTGTGTGTGAGTAGTGTTGTGAGTGGTGTGTGTGTGTGTTGTGTGTGGAGTGTGTGTGAGTGGAGTGTGGAATGTGTGTGTGTGTGATTGAATAGTGTGTGATTGTGTTGTGTGATTGTGTGTGTTATTGAATAGTGTGTGTGATTGAGTAGTGTGTGTGATTGAGTAGTGTGTGTGTGAGTGTGATTGTGTGTGATTGTGAGTGGTGTGTGTGTGTGATTGAGTAGTGTGAGTGGTGTGTGTGTGAGTGTGATTGAGTAGTGCGTGTGAGTGTGAGTGGTGTGTGTGTGTGTGTGATTGAGTAGTGTGTGATTGTGAGTAGTGTGTGCGTGATTGAGTAGTGTTGTGTGAGTGGAGTGTGTGTTATTGAGTAGTGTGTGTGATTTTGGAGTGTGTGATTGAGTAGTGCGTGTGTGATTGTGAGTGGAGTGTGTGTGATTGTGAGTGGAGTGTGTGTGATTGTGTGTGATTGTGAGTGGTGTGTGTGTGTGATTGAGTAGTGTGTGATTGTGGAGTGAGTGGTGTGTGATTGTGAGTGGAGTGTGTGATTGTGTGTGTGATTGTGAGTGGTGTGTGTGTGATCGAGTAGTGTGTGTTATATATTTAAGTCGTGGTTTCTCTACACTTGCGAAACGTGGACCCCCCTAATGGAACATCTTCGCCGGTTAGAAACATTTAGGCTGGCCTGTCTACGATCCATCCTGGGTTTAACCAGGCTGGATTGTGTGAGGAGCTCACAAATCCTTGAAAGATCTGGGCAAGGTCCCATCGGTGAGCTCCTCCGGCAGGCAAGGCTGCGATGGCTGGGTCATGTAGCCCGCATGCCCAGCCACCGCATGCCGAAACAGCTTTTGTTTGGCCGGATCGAGGGGGCTAATCGGGCACGGCACGGGCTAGAGAAGAGATGGAGTGATGTTGTACAGAAGGACGTGGAGCTGAGTGGACTTGCCGATGACTGGTACCAGCGGTGTCAAGATCGGCCTCTGTGGAGGAGGCTCGTGAAGGATGCTACTGGGCAGTTGGAGGCAGTCGCCCTTCAACAACAACGGAGGGCGGAGGAGCGACGCTCACAACAATGAGCGGAGCGCCGGGTGGCTGAAGCACAGCAGATTGGCACAGTAGGGGGCACAGGTGGTGCATCAGCCAGTCATCTCGGCCATCTCAGTCAGTCGACCCGTGGCACCTGGGTCTGCCCCGTGACCTCCTGTCAGCGGGCGTTCGACACTTCACGCGGCCTCAAGGTGCACATGGCCTGGCACAAGCGTCATGGTGACGTCACCGCCACTTAGTGGCGAATGGCGGTTGTTGTTGTGTGACTGTGTGTGATTGTGAGTGGAGTGTGTGTGTGATTGAGTAGTGTGTGATTGAGTGGAGTGTGTGTGATTGAGTTGTGTGAGTGGAGTGTGTGTGATTGTGAATGGAGTGTGTTGCGTGTGATTGTGATGTAGTGTTGTGTGGGTGATTGTGAGTGAGGCGTGTGTTCTTTCTCTCTCCCCGTTCTGTGAAGTGTATGGTCAACTTCTTTTGCACCGTACGTAGCCGACAGCGCTAATCAGAGGTGCAGGGGGAAGGACTTAAACTATTTGTAAGATGCCTCCCTGTTCTGTAGTGTGAATCTTTTACACACTCATACACTCACCCACTCACACTCACACTACAACCGCCATTCGCCACTAAGTGGCGGTGACATCCCCACGACGCTTGTGCCAGGACATGTGCACTTTGAGGCCACGTGGAGTGTCGAAAGCCCGCTGGCAGGTCACGGGGCAGGCCCACGTGCCACGGGTCGACTGAGATGACTGGCTGATGCACCACCTGTGCCCCCTACTGCGCCAACCTGCTGTGCTTTAGCCACCCGGCGCTCCGCTCGTTGTTGTGAGCGTCGCTCCTCCGCCCTCCGTTGTTGTTGGAGGGCGACTACCTCCAACTGCCCAGTAGCCTCCTCCAGAGGCCGATCTTGACACCGCTGGTACCAGTCATCGGCAAGTCCACTCAGCTCCACGTCCATCTGTACCACATCACTCCATCTCTTCTCTAGCCCGTGCCGCGCCCGTTTAGCCCCCTCGATCCGGCCGAACAAAAGCTGTTTCGGCATGCGGTGGCTGGGCATGCGGGCTACATGACCCAGCCATCGCAGCCTTGCCCGCCGGAGGAGCTCACCGATGGGACCTTGCCCAGATCTTTCAAGGATTTGTGAGCTCCTCACACAATCCAGTCTGGTTAAACCCAGGATGGCTCGTAGGCAGGCCAGCCTAAATGTTTCTAACCGGCGAAGATGTTCCATTAGGGGGGTTCACGTTTTGCAAGCGTAGAGAAAGGAGGGAATGACCGTGGCCGAGAAGACCTGAAGCTTAGTGTGGAGCGACAGACCAGGTAGCTTCCACACAGCGTTACGCAACCGATGAAAAGATATTGCCGCTCGACTGATTCGGAGTGAGATCTCTGCTGTTCAACTGGAACCAGTCATAAGCACACTTCCCAGGTATGGGAAACTCTCCACTCTCTCCACAACTGCCCCATCACCGATTGGGAGTTGTGGGGGTGGAGTGCCTGATGGTACAAAATACCCAGGCAGGTGCTTAGTTGTGGTGGGGCTGATGGTAAGGCCCCATCTCTTAGTGGCACGCTCCAGTCTCAGCAGCAGCGTCTCCAACTCCTCCTCTGAATGAGCAGCTATTACCAAATCAGCATACATAACGTGGTTGAGCAATAGGGAGCCATCCCTTGACCGCACCCGGGCATCGATCAGCCTCCCATTACATCTGTACCTTATGGAGATTCCCCCGGTACAGCTATTGAAGGCTTCACGAACTACGTGGTCAAAATAGATGTTAAATAATGTGGGAGCCAGAGGACATCCCTGTCGCACCCCAAGGTGTACAGGGAAAGGCTCGGACTCCCGGCCACGTAGTTTTACCCGGGCCCGCTCACCATCATGAAGGTCCTTAATGATCGTGAGTAGAGGGTCAGGTACTCCAAAAGCACGAAGAACAACCCAGAGCCCAGGCCTATTGATGGTATCATAGGCCTTGACCAGGTCGATAAAGCACTCACCCACTCACACACTCACTCACACACTCACCCACTCACTCACCCACTCTCTCACCCACACACTCACTCAACCACTCACCCACACTCACTCACTCAGTCACTCTATCACTCACTCACCCACTCACACATACACACTCACTTACACACTCACACATCCACTCACACACTCACACACGCACTCACCCACTCACACACGCACTCACACACACACACTCACTCACCCACTCACACACCCACTCACTCACTAAATCACCCACTCACTCACACACACACCCACTCACTCACTAAATCACCCACTCACTCACACACACACACACTCACTCACTAAATCACCCACTCACTCACCCACTCACTCACTCACCCACACACTCACCCAGTGGCGGTGGCGTCACCACGGCGCTTGTGCCAGGCTAGGTGCACGTTAAGGCCACGTGAAGTGTCAAAACGACCGCTGGCAGGTTATGGGGCAGACCCAGCAGGTGCCACGGGTTGACCGACCGAGACGAGTGACCGATGCACCACCTGTGCCCACTACTGTGCCAGGCTAGGTGCACCACCTGTGCCCACTACTGTGCCACCTTGCTGTGTTTTAGCCACCCGGCGCTCCGCTCGGTGTTGTGAGCTTCGCTGCTGGAGAGCGACTGCCTCCATCTGGAGATCCGCAAGCCTCTCCTCAGCGTGCCTGGCAAGGTGATGCTGAATAATCCTTGCCAGGACCTTTCCCGGCACACTGAGGAGTGAGATGCCCCTGTAGTTGTTACAGTCTGTGCGGTCCCCCTTCTTAAAGAAGGGGGACCACCAGGACATCCTTCCAATCCTGCGTAACCCGTCCAGTGGTCCAGACTGTTGTTATGATGTCATGTAGGGTAGTCTGTGAAACAAACGCCGCCGTCCCTCAGCATTTCGCTTGGGAGATCATCTCTGCCCGCTGTCTTTCCTGGTCTCAGACTCCGGATTGCCTTCAGTACTTCCTCAACAGATGGCACCTCAGCCAGCCACTCACAGGGGGTGACTTCTTCCAATATTTGAGGCACCGCAGCCTCAGCAGGGTCATCCTCACTTTGTGCCACGATGTTTTCCGGGCTGAGGGATTTTCCCTCCCCCAGGACCTCGCAGAAATGCTCAGCAAAATCTGCAAACCTATTCCTGAGGGTTCAGAGATCGGATCACCGTTCTTTCCCCAAATGATGGTGATTGGTGTGGCGCTGCAGGTTACTTTTTTGATGGAGTTAAATAGAAATTTGTGATCGCGGGCCGCTGAGCAAACCCACAACCACCACCCCATCCTTGCAGCGCCTCACGGCTCTCCGAACCTCCGAGCGAAGGCAGCGGTAGGTAAGCCTCCTCAATCTCCGACGTGGGATGCTGTAGCCGACGACAGTGGGCCCCTGTCGCTTTTTCCTCAGCCATCCTGAACGCCTCCACCCCCCACTCCGTCGGCCAGGCTCTCCGGGGGGGAGGTCTGGACCGCGTACCCAAAGCAGCCATTGCATCCGCACGAGCCCTTCCCCCCCTCCCACAGCATCGCTCACATCCACCACGCTCGTCACCGTCCGGCAGTGGCGATGCGGTTAAGGGGGTGGTGGTTGTCTTTTGGCTCGCTCGCACACTCGCCCAAACAGCGTCATTTC
>NW_022638145.1:7500-32500 GCF_010993605.1 Petromyzon marinus
GTGGTGGTGGTGGCGGCGTCCTGGGGACTAAACAACGCCTGGGGAGGTGACGGAGAGAGCCAAAAGACTCGCACACAGAGAGACTCGCACCGAGAGAGACTCACAGTGAGAGAGGGGTCTAGGGAGGGGTCTAGTGGGGGTCTAGGGGGGGTGGGGAGTCTAGGGAGGGTCTAGGGAGGGTCTAGGGGGGGTCTAGGGGGGACTAGGGGGGTCTAGGTGGGTCTAGGGAGGGTCTAGGGGGGTCTAGGAGGGGTCTAGGGGGGCCTAGGGGGGCCTAGGGGGGGCTAGGGGGGTCTAGTAGGGGTCTAGGGGGTCTAGGTGGGTCTAGGGGGGGTCTAGGGGGGTCTAGGGGGTCTAGGGGGGGTCTAGGGGGGTCTAGGGGGGTCTGGGGGGGTCTAGGGAGGGTCTAGGGGGGTCTAGGAGGGGTCTAAGGGGGTCTAGGGGGGTCTAGGGGGGTCTATGGGGGTCTAGGGAGGGTCTAGGGGGGTCTAGGGGGGGTCTAGGGGGGTCTAGGGGGGTCTAGGGGGGGTCTAGGGGGGGTCTAGGGAGGGTCTAGGGGGGTCTAGGGGGGGTCTAGGGGGGGTCTAGGGGGGTCTAGGGAGGGTCTAGGGGGGTCTAGGGGGGTCTAGGGGGGGTCTAGGGGGGGTCTAGGGAGGGTCTAGGGGGGTCTAGGGGGTCTAGGGAGGGTCTAGGGGGGTCTAGGGAGGGTCTAGGGGGGTCTAGGGAGGGTCTAGGGGGGTCTAGGGGGGTCTAGGGAGGGTCTAGGGGGGGGTCTAGGGAGGGTCTAGGGGGGTCTAGGAGGGGTCTATGGGGGTCTAGGGGCGTCTAGGGAGGGTCTAAGGGGGTCTAGGGGGGGTCTAGGGGGGGTCTAGGGGGGGTCTAGGGGGGTCTAGGAGGGGTCTAGGGAGGGTCTAGGAGGGGTATAGGGGGGATCTAGGAGGGGTTTAGGGGGGTCTAGGGGGGTCTAGGAGGGGTCTAGGGGGGTCTAGGAGGGGTCTAGGGGGGTCTAGGGGGGTTTAGGGGGGGTCTAAGGGGGTCTAGGAGGGTCTAAGGGGGGTCTAGGGAGGGTCTAGGGGGATCTAGGGGGGTCTAGGGGGGTCTAGGAGGGTCTAGGGGGGGTCTAGGGGGTCCCGGCGGCCCCTCCAGCATCTCCGGAGTCATTCGGCTCCAGGTCCATGTCGGGCTCCGTGAGCTCTGCGGTGAGTTCGGCGGCGGTGCTGCTGGTGGTGGTGTTGGTGGTGGTGTTGGTGGTGTTGGTGGTGGTGTTGGTGGTGGTGTTGGTGGCGGTGAGTGCGGCGAGTTCGGCGAGCGTGGAGGAGGTCTCCTCTGAGAAGGGCGCCAGGCGGATGGGGGTGACACGGTGGTGGAGTTGGTGGTTGTGCTGCAGGAGGAAGGGGATGGGTCGGCCCAACGTGCCGCTGGACGAGGAGGTGACGGTGCGGGCCGTGACGGCGGCGGCGGTGGAGGCGGTGGCGGTGGAGGCGGTGGAGGCAGTGGAGGCGGTGGTGGAGGCGGTGGAGGCGGTGGTGGTGGACTCCACACTCGAGTCCAGAGGGCGGATTCCACTCACTGTGATCGGTGGGGTAGGAGGGGAGAGGAGGTGTGGACATTGAATTAGTTTGCACCGTACACGAAGCCACTCACTCACCCTCACACTCACTCACTCACACTCACTCACTCACACACTCACACTCACTCACTCACTCACCCTCACCCACCCATTCACACCCTCACCCACTCACTTACCCACTCACCCTCACCCATTCACCCACTTACCTACCCACTTACCCACTCACCCTCACCCACCCACTCACTCACTCACTCACCCACCCTCACCCACTCACCCTCACCCACCCACTCACTCACTCACTCACCCACCCTCACCCACTCACCCTCACCCTCACCCACTCACCCTCACCCACTCACCCTCACCCACTCACCCTCACCCACTCACCCTCACACCCACTCACCCACACACCCACCCTCACCCACCCACTCACCTACCCACCCACTCACCTACCCACCCACCCACTCACCTACCCACCCACCCACTCACCTACCCACCCACCCACCCACTCACCCTCACCCACCCACTCACCCTCACCCACCCACTCACCTACCCACCCACTCACCTACCCACCCACCCACTCACCTACCCACCCACCCACCCACTCACCCTCACCCACTCACCCACTCACCCTCACCCACTCACCCTCACACACCCACTCACCCTCACCCACCCACTCACCTACCCACTCACCCTCACCCACTCACCCTCACCCACTCACCCTCACCCACCCACTCACCCTCACCCACTCACACTCACCCTCACACACTCACCCTCACCCACGCACTCACTCACTCACTCACCCACCCCAAACACCCACACACCCTCACCCACTCACCCTCACCCACTCACCCTCACCCACTCACCCTCACCCACTCACCCTCACCCACTCACCCTCACACACCCACTCACCCTCACCCACCCACTCACCTACCCACTCACCCTCACCCACTCACCCTCACCCACTCACCCTCACCCACCCACTCACCCTCACCCACTCACACTCACCCTCACACACTCACCCTCACCCACGCACTCACTCACTCACTCACCCACCCCAAACACCCACACACCCTCACCCACTCACCCTCACCCACTCACCCTCACCCACTCACCCTCACCCACTCACCCTCACCCACTCACCCTCACACACCCACACACCCTCACCCACCCACTCACCTACCCACTCACCCTCACCCACTCACCCTCACCCACTCACCCTCACCCACCCACTCACCCTCACCCACTCACACTCACCCTCACACACTCACCCTCACCCACGCACTCACTCACTCACTCACCCACCCCAAACACCCACACACCCTCACCCACTCACCCTCACCCACTCACCCTCACCCACTCACCCTCACCCACTCACCCTCACCCACGCACCCTCACACACCCACTCACCCTCACCCACCCACTCACCAACCCACTCACCCACACCCACACACCCTCACCCACTCACCCTCACCCACCCACTCACCCTCACCCACACACACTCACCCTCACACACTCACCCTCACCCACGCACTCACTCACTCACTCACCCACCCCAAACACCCACACACCCTCACCCACTCACCCTCACCCACTCACCCTCACCCACTCACCCTCACCCACTCACCCTCACCCACTCACCCTCACCCACCCACTCACCCTCACCCACCCACCCACCCCCACCCACCCACCCCCCCACCCACCCACCCACCCACCCACCAGAGCTGCTATCCGCGTCCCGCTGTGCCTGCTCTGCCCCCAGCAATGCCACCATGGACAAGTGGTCATTGTAGCAGCTCAGCATCTCCTGCTTTGTCTCTGGGCCTGGGCGGTGGGGGGGGTGGGGGGGTGGGGGGGGAGAAAGTACAGCAAGCGGGTTCACTCACTGCAGTGGCTATGAGACCTCGCCTGGTACACAGGAGGTGTCGTGGGTGAGATGTTGACTACCTCGCCTGGTACACAGGAGGTGTCGTGGGTGAGATGTTGACTACCTCGCCTGGTACACAGGAGGTCGTGGGTGAGATGTTGACTACCTCGCCTGGTACACAGGAGGTCGTGCTGGTGAGATGTTGACTACCTCGCCTGGTACACAGGAGGTGTCGTGGGTGAGATGTTGACTACCTCGCCTGGTACACAGGAGGTCGTGGGTGAGATGTTGACTACCTCGCCTGGTGTGCAGGAGGTCGTGGGTGAGATGTTGACTACCTCGCCTGGTACACAGGAGGTCGTGCTGGTGAGATGTTGACCACCTCGCCTGGTACACAGGAGGTCGTGCTGGTGAGATGTTGACTACCTCGCCTGGTACACAGGAGGTCGTGCTGGTGAGATGTTGACTACCTCGCCTGGTACACAGGAGGTCGTGGGTGAGATGTTGACTACCTCGCCTGGTACACAGGAGGTCGTGCTGGTGAGATGTTGACTACCTCGCCTGGTACACAGGAGGTCGTGGGTGAGATGTTGACTACCTCGCCTGGTACACAGGAGGTCGTGGGTGAGATGTTGACTACCTCGCCTGGTACACAGGAGGTCGTGGGTGAGATGTTGACTACCACGCCTGGTACACAGGAGGTCGTGCTGGTGAGATGTTGACTACCTCGCCTGGTACACAGGAGGTCGTGCTGGTGAGATGTTGACTACCTCGCCTGGTACACAGGAGGTTGTGGGTTCGATTCCGACCCCTGACGATGTCTGAGTGAGTGGGTGGGTGAGATGTTGACTACCTCGCCTGGTACACAGGAGGTCGTGCTGGTGAGATGTTGACTACCTCGCCTGGTGTGCAGGAGGTCGTGGGTTCCATCCTGACCCCTGGCCATGTCTGAGTGAGTGGGTGAGATGTTGACTACCTCGCCTGGTGTGCAGGTCGTAGGTTAGTGAGTGGGTGGTTGAGCGAGCGAGAGGGCGAGTGGGCGGGTGAGCGGGCGGGTGAGTGGGTGAGCAAGCAGGTGAGTTAGTGAGTGAGTGGCTGAGCGGGTGAGTTAGCGGGTGAGTTAGCGGGTGAGCGAGTGGGTGAGTTAGCGAGTGAGTGGGTGGGTGAGCGGGTGAGTTAGCGATTGAGTGAGTGAGTGGGTGGGTGAGCGGGTGAGTCAGCGAGTGAGTTATCGGATGAGCGGGTGAGCGAGTGGGTGAGTGAGCGGGTGAGTGAGCGGGTGAGTTAGCGGGTGAGTGGGTGAGTGAGCGGGTGAGTGGGTGAGTGAGCGGGTGAGTGGGTGAGTGAGCGGGTGAGCGAGCAGGTGAGCGAGTGGGTGAGTGAGCGGGTGAGTGAGCGGGTGAGTTAGCGGGTGAGCGAGTGGATGAGTTAGCGAGTGTGTTGGTGAGTGAGCGGGTGAGTTACCGGGTGAGTTAGCGGGTGAGTTAGCGGGTGAGTTAACAGGTGAGCGAGCGAGTGAGCGAGCAGGTGAGCGAGCGGGTGAGCGACTACCAACATATGGCTCCATCTCGCCCACGTAGAGCTCCGTGCAGCTGGCCAGCATGTTGAGTGAGAAGGTGTCATCCCGCCGGAGTCCCAGCGCCTGGTGGGGCGACGAGACGCAGCGAGAGGGTGACGTTGGCATGGTGACGTTGGCATGGTGACGTTGTCATGGTGACGTTGGCATGGTGATGCAGCGAGAGGGTGACGTGGTGAGGGTGAAGTTGTCAGGGTGACGTTGTCAGGGTGACGTAGTGAGGGTGACGTGGCGAGGGTGACGTTGTCATGGTGACGTAGTGAGGGTGACGTGGCGAGGGTGACGTTGTCATGGTGACGTTGTCAGGGTGACGTTGTCAGGGTGACGTCATGGTGACGTAGCGAGGGTGACGTTGTCTGGGTGACGATGTCAGGGTGACGTCAGGGTGACGTGGAGAGGGTGTTGTTGTCAGGGTGACGTGGCGAGGGTGATGTTGTCATGGTGACGTTGTCAGAGTGACGTGGAGAGGGTGACGTTGTCATGGTGACGTGACGAGGGTGAAGTTGTCAGGATGACGTTGTGAGGGTGAAGTTGTCAGGGTGACGTTGTCAGGGTGACGTGGTGAGGGTGACGTTGTCAGGGTGACGTGGCGAGGGCGACGTTGTCATGGTGACGTTGTCAGGGTGACGTGGAGAGGGTGACGTTGTCAGGGTGACGATGTCAGGGTGACGCTGTCATGGTGACGTTGTCATGGTGACGTTGTCAGGGTGACGTTGTCAGGGTGACGTGGCGAGGGTGACGTTGTCAGAGTGACGCTGTCAGGGTGACGTTGTCAGGGTGACGTGGCGAGGGTGATGTTGTCATGGTGACGTTGTCAGGGTGACGTAGCAAGGGTGACGTTGTCAGGGTGACGTAGCAAGGGTGACGTTGTCAGGGTGACGTGGTGAGGGTGACGTTGTCATGGTGACGTTGTCAGGGTGACGTGGTGAGGGTGACGTGGTGAGGGTGACATCATGATGACGTTGTCAGGGTGACGTTGTCAGGGTGACGCTGTCATGGTGACGTTGTCAGGGTGACGTTGTCAGGGTGACGCTGTCATGGTGACGTTGTCAGGGTGACGTTGTCAGGGTGACGCTGTCATGGTGACGTTGTCATGGTGACGTTGTCAGGGTGACGTTGTCATGGTGACGTGGCGAGGGTGACGTTGTCAGGGTGACGTGGCGAGGGTGACGTTGTCAGGGTGACGTTGTCAGGGTGACGTTGTCATGGTGACGTTGTCAGGGTGACGTTGTCATGGTGACGTAGCGAGGGTGACGTTGTCATGGTAACGTTGTCAGGGTGACGTTGTCATGGTGACGTGGCGAGCACCTTGTGGAAGTGGTCGATGGCCGACTTGAAGTGTCCGGTGAGGGCCAACACGTACCCCAGCGAGGCGTAGGTGGACGAGTTCTGTGGCACAAGCATCATGGCCTGCTGGTGGTACTCCAGCGCCTCCTCATAGCGCCTGCACACGGCGGGGGGTGAGGGGAGCACGCTTTACCACGCAGAGCCATCCAGTTCACCATGGGAGCGAGCTTGTGAGTGAGTGGGTGAGTGGGTGGGTGGGTGAGTGGGTGGGTGAGTGGGTGAGTGGGTGAGTGGGTGGGTGAGTGGGTGGGTGGGTGAGTGAGTGGGTGAGTGGGTGGGTGAGTGAGTGGGTGAGTGGGTGGGTGGGTGGGTGAGTGGGTGAGGAGGTGAGTGGGTGGGTGAGTGGGTGAGTGGGTGGGTGAGTAGGTGAGTGGGTGAGTGGGTGAGTGGGTGGGTGAGTGGGTGAGTGGGTGGGTGAGTGGGTGAGTGGGTGAGTGGGTGGGTGAGTAGGTGAGTGGGTGAGTGGGTGGGTGAGTGGGTGGGTGGGTGGGTGAGTGAGTGGGTGAGTGGGTGAGTGGGTGGGTGAGTGGGTGGGTGGGTGGGTGAGTGGGTGGGTGGGTGAGTGAGTGGGTGAGTGAGTGAGTGGGTGGGTGAGTGAGTGGGTGAGTGGGTGGGTGAGTGGGTGGGTGGGTGAGTGGGTGAGTGAGTGGGTGGGTGAGTGGGTGGGTGGGTGGGTGGGTGAGTGAGTGAGTGGGTGGGTGAGTGAGTGGGTGAGTGGGTGGGTGAGTGAGTGGGTGAGTGGGTGGGTGGGTGGGTGAGTGGGTGGGTGGGTGGGTGAGTGGGTGAGGGGGTGAGTGGGTGGGTGAGTGGGTGAGTGGGTGGGTGAGTAGGTGAGTGGGTGAGTGGGTGAGTGAGTGGGTGAGTGGGTGAGTGGGTGGGTGAGTGGGTGAGTGGGTGAGTGGGTGGGTGAGTAGGTGAGTGGGTGAGTGGGTGGGTGAGTGGGTGGGTGGGTGGGTGAGTGAGTGGGTGAGTGAGTGGGTGAGTGGGTGAGTGGGTGGGTGAGTGGGTGAGTGGGTGGGTGGGTGAGTGGGTGGGTGGGTGAGTGGGTGGGTGGGTGGGTGAGTGGGTGGGTGAGTGGGTGGGTGAGTGGGTGGGTGGGTGGGTGAATGGGTGGGTGGGTGGGTGGGTGAGTGGGTGGGTGAGTGGGTGAGTGGGTGAGTAGGTGAGTGGGTGGGTGAGTGGGTGAGTGGGTGGGTGAGTGGGTGGGTGAGTGGGTGAGTGGGTGAGTGGGTGGGTGAGTGGGTGAGTGGGTGGGTGGGTGAGGGCGTGAGTGAGTGGGTGGGTGGGTGGGTGAGAAGGTGAGGGTGTGGGCGAGTAGGTGAGTGGGTGAGGCCGTGAGTGAGGAGGTGAGTGAGTGCGTGAGTAGGTGAGTGGGTGGGTGAGTAGGTGAGTGGGTGGGTGAGTAGGTGAGTGCGTGGTTGAGTGGGTGAGAGTGTGAGTGAGGAGGTGAGGAGGTGAGGGCGTGAGTGAGGAGGTGATTGGTGCCGGACTCACTGCAGCTTGCGACACACGTGCCCTAGATTGTTCAAAAGAGGCTCCCACTTTTCGGCTGTGACCTGTGACACGAAAACGCACAGGTGAGCGGGTGGTGAGGTGAGTGGGTGGGTTGGTGGTGAGGTGAGTGGGTGGGTTGGTGGTTAGGTGAGCAGCTGGTTAGGTGAGTAAGTGGTTGAGTGGGTGGTTAGGTGAGTAAGTGGTTGAGTGGGTGGTTAGGTGAGTAAGTGGTTGAGTGGGTGGGTTGGTGAGTGGGTGGGTTGGTGGTTAGGTGAGTGGATGAGTGGGTGAGACGGTTGGTGAGCAGGCGAGTGGGTGAGCGGGTGAGTGTGTGGGTGGGTGGGTGGGTGAGCGGGTGAATGGTTGGGTGAGTGAGTGGTTAGGTGCGTGGGTGGGCGAGTGGGTGGTTAGGTGGTTGAGTGAGGGGTAGGTAGGTAGGTGAGTGGATGGTTAGGTGAGCAAGTGGGTGGGTGAATGAGTGAGTCGGTGATTGAGTGGGGGGGTGAGTCGGTGAATGAGTGGGTAGGGTGAGTGGGTGGGTAAGTGCGTGGGTGGGTGCGTGGGTGGGTGCGTGGGTGGGTGAGTGGGTGGTTGAGTGGGTGAGTGGGTGGGTGGGTGAGTGGGTGGGTGAGTGAGTGGTTGGTGGGTGGGTGAGTGGGTGAGTGGGTGGGTAAGTGCGTGGGTAGGTGAGTGGGTTGGTGAGTGAGTTGGTGAGTGAGTGTGTGGGTGGGTGTGTGCGTGGGTGAGTGGGTGGTTGAGTGGGTGGGTGGGTGAGTAGGTGAGTGGGTGGGTGAGTAGGTGAGTGGGTGGGTGGATTGGGTGAGTGAGTGTGTGGGTGCGTGGGTGGGTGAGTGGGTGGTTGAGTGGGTTGGTGAGTAGGTGAGTGGGTGGGTGAGTGAGTGGGTGGATTGGGTGAGTGAGTGTGTGGGTGGGTGCGTGGGTGGGTGAGTGGGTGGTTGAGTGGGTGGGTGAGTAGGTGGGTGAGTGAGTGGGTTGGGTGAGTGAGCGCGTGGGTGTGTGGGTGCGTGAGGGAGTGCGTGGGTGGGTGAGCAGGCGGGTGGGTAAGTGGGTGGGTTGGTGAGTGAGTACCTCATTCCCTATGGCCTTGATCTTGCTCAGTGCATCTGTAAAATGTTTGTGCGCTGCCTTCCAGCTGCGTGGGGCACAGGAGAGACAAAGGTGGCTGAGACCACCAACACATAGAGACCCGCAACCCACACAGAGACCCAAAGACTCACACAGAGACACAGACTCACCACACAGAGACCCACAGACTCACTCACACAGAGACCCACAGACTCACTCACACAGAGACCCACAGACTCACCACACAGAGACCCACAGACTCACCACACAGAGACACAGACTCACTCACACAGAGACCCACAGACTCACCACACAGAGACCCACAGACTCACACAGAGACCCACAGACTCACCACATAGAGACACAGACTCACTCACACAGTGACCCACAGACTCACCACACAGAGACCCACAGACTCACCACACAGAGACCCACAGACTCATCACACAGAGACCCACAGACTCACCACACAGAGGCCCAAAGACTCACACAGAGACCCACAGACTCACCACACAGAGACCCACAGACTCATCACACAGAGACCCACAGACTCACCACACAGAGACCCAAAGACTCACACAGAGACCCACAGACTCACCACACAGAGACCCACAGACTCACTCACACAGAGACCCACAGACTCACCACACAGAGACCCACAGACTCACCACACAGAGACCCACAGACTCACCACACAGAGACCCACAGACTCACCACACAGAGACCCACAGACTCATCACACAGAGACCCACAGACTCACCACACAGAGACCCACAGACTCACACAGAGACCCACAGACTCACCACACAGAGACCCACAGACTCACCACACAGAGACCCACAGACTCACCACACAGAGACCCACAGACTCACCACACAGAGACCCACAGACTCACCACACAGAGACCCACAGACTCACCACACAGAGACCCACAGACTCACCACACAGAGACCCACAGACTCACCACACAGAGACCCATAGACTCACCACACAGAGACCCACAGACTCACTCACACAGAGACCCACAGACTCACCACAGAGACCCACAGACTCACCACACAGAGACCCACAGACTCATCACACGGAGACCCACAGACTCACCACACAGAGACCCACAGACTCACCACACAGAGACCCACAGACTCACTCACACAGAGACCCACAGACTCACCACACAGAGACCCATAGACTCACCACACAGAGACCCACAGACTCACCACACAGAGACCCACAGACTCACTCACACAGAGACCCAAAGACTCACCACACAGAGACCCACAGACTCACCACACAGAGACCCACAGACTCGCCACACAGAGACCCACCCGACCCCATGCCCCCGCAGTGCCCTCACTTCTCGTTCTGGAAGGCGACGACCCCCATCTCGTGCAGCACGAAGGGGTCATCGGGGGCGATGCTCAGCGCCTTGCTGAAGAACCGCTCGGCCAGCCGCGGATTGTTGGTGAGGCCGTACTCCAGGCCGA
The DNA here is from genome assembly GCF_010993605.1 of Petromyzon marinus. Classification (NCBI taxonomy): domain Eukaryota; kingdom Metazoa; phylum Chordata; class Hyperoartia; order Petromyzontiformes; family Petromyzontidae; genus Petromyzon; species Petromyzon marinus. Next base: position 17,922 of record NW_022638145.1, read on the forward strand.
TGTACAGGAGCGGCAGGTGGCACCTGGGGTGGCGGGCGTGGCGGGTGGGGGTGAGGAGGAGTGGGTGAGTGGGTGGGTGAGCGTGCGAGTGGGTGAGCGTGCGGGTGAGCGAGTGAGCGAGTGTGTGAGCGTGCGGGTCGGTGAGCGAGTGGGTGAGTGTGCGGGTGAGCGAGCGAGCGAGTGAGCGAGTGGTTGAACGTACGAGTGGGTGAGCGTGCGGGTGAGCGTGCGGGCGAGTGGGTGAGCGTGCGGCTGAGTGAGCGAGCGAGTGGGTGAGCGTGCGGCTGATTGAGCGAGCGACTGGTTGAGCGTGCGGGTGAGCATGTGCGCGAGTGGGTGAGCGTGCGGGTGAGCATGTGCGCGTGCGGGTGAGTGAGCAAGTGGGTGAGCGTGCTGGTGAGCGTGCGGGCGAGTGGTTGAGTGTGCGGGTGAGTGAGCGAGTGGGTGAGCGTGCTGGTGAGTGAGTGGGTGAGCGAGTGGTTGAGTGTGCGGGTGAGTGAGTGAGTGAGTGGGTGAGCGTGCGGGTGAGCGTGCGGACGAGTGGGTGAGCGTGCGGGTGAGCATGCGGGCGAGTGAGTCACCCTCGCATGAGCTGCGCTGCGGTGAAGTAGGCAGCCATAGCCTGGTCGTGCTCACTCTCCACGGCAAACGAGTGGCCAAACGCGATCCACGCCGGGCCAAACATGCGGTCCAGAGAGGTGGACTTACTGTGGGAGGAACGCAGTACTCACTCAGTTAGACAATCACTCACACTCACACTCACTCAGTCACTCAGTTACTCACTCACTCAGACAATCACTCAATCACTCCATCAGTCACTCACTCACTCAGACAATCACTCACACTCCATCACTCACTCACTCAATCACTCCATCACTCACTCACTCAGACAATCACTCACACTCACACTCACTCAGTCACTCAGTCACTCACTCACTCAGACAATCACTCAATCACTCACTCACTCAGTCAATCACTCACACTCCATCACTCACTCGCTCACTCACTCACACTCACTCACTCGCTCACTCACTCACTCAGTCACTCACTCAGTCAATCACTCACACTCCATCACTCACTCACTCACTCAGACAATCACTCAATCACTCCATCAGTCACTCACTCACTCAGTCAATCACTCAGTCAATCACTCACACTCCATCACTCACTCGCTCACTCACTCACTCAGACAATCACTCACACTCACTCACTCGCTCACTCACTCACTCAGTCACTCACTCAGTCAATCACTCACACTCCATCACTCACTCACTCACTCAGACAATCACTCAATCACTCCATCAGTCACTCACTCACTCAGACAATCACTCACACTCCATCACTCACTCACTCACTCAGACAATCACTCAATCACTCCATCACTCACTCACTCAGTCAATCACTCACACTCACACTCCATCACTCACTAGCTCACTCACTCAGACAATCACTCACACTCACACTCCATCACTCACTAGCTCACTCACTCAATCACTCACACTCCATCACTCATTAGCTCACTCACTCAGACAATCACTCAATCACTCCATCAGTCACTCACTCACTCACTCAGACAATCACTCCATCACTCACTCGCTCACTCACTCAGACAATCACTCACACTCCATCAGTCACTCACTCACTCACTCAGACAATCACTCACACTCCATCACTCACTCACTCAGACAATCACTCAATCACTCCATCACTCACTAGCTCACTCACTCAGACAATCACTCACACTCACACTCCATCAGTCTCTCACTGACCCAGACAATCACTCAATCACTCCATCACTCACTAGCTCACTCACTCAGACAATCACTCACACTCACACTCCATCACTCAATCACTCACTCAGACAATCACTCAATCACTCTATCACTCACTCACTCAGACAATCACTCAATCACTCCATCAGTCACTCACTCAGACAATCACTCCATCACTCCATCAGTCACTCACTCACTCACTCAGACAATCACTCACACTCCATCACTCACTCACTCACTCAATCAATCACTCAATCACTCCATCACTCACTCACTCAGACAATCACTCACACTCACACTCACTCAGTCACTCACTCACTCAGACAATCACTCAATCACTCACTCACTCAGTCAATCACTCACACTCCATCAGTCACTCGCTCACTCACCCAGACAATCACTCAATCACTCACTCGCTCACTCACTCAGACAATCACTCACACTCACACTCCATCAGTCTCTCGCTCACTCACTCAGACAATCACTCAATCACTCCATCAATCACTCACTCGCTCAGTCAATCACTCAATCACTCCATCAGTCACTCACTAGCTCACTCACTCACTCACTCAGACAATCACTCAGTCAATCACTCCATCAGTCACTCACTAGCTCACTCACTCAGACAATCACTCAATCAGTCCATCACTCACTCACTCGCTCACCCAGACAATCACTCAGTCAATCACTCCATCAGTCACTCACTAGCTCGCTCACCCAGACAATCACTCAATCACTCCATCAGTCACTCACTCGCTCACTCAATCACTCAATCACTCCATCAGTCACTCACTCGCTCATCCAGACAATCACTCAATCACTCCATCAGTCACTCACTCACTCAATTAGACAATCACTCAATCACTCCATCAGTCTCTCACTCGCTCACTCAGTCAATCACTCAATCACTCCATCAGTCTCTCACTCACTCAGTCAATCACTCAATCACTCAATCACTCCATCAGTCACTCACTCGCTCACCCAGACAATCACTCAATCACTCCATCAGTCACTCGCTCACTCACTCAGTCAATCACTTAATCACTCCATCAGTCTCTCACTCGCTCACTCACTCAGACAATCACTCAATCACTCCATCAGTCACTCACTCATTCAGACAATCACTCAATCACTCCATCAGTCACTCACTCGCTCACCCAGACAATCACTCAATCACTCCATCAGTCACTCACTCGCTCAGTCAATCACTCAATCACTCACAATCACACTCCATCAGTCTCTCGCTCACTCAGTCAATCACTCAATCACTCACAATCACACTCCATCAGTCTCTCGCTCACTCACCCGCTCACCCGCTCTCTCGCTCAGTCAATCGCTCAATCACTCCATCAGTCACTCTCTCACTCAGTCTCTCACTCAGTTTCTCACTCAGTCTCTCACTCAGTCAATCACTCAATCACTCGCACTCCATCAGTCTCTCACTCGCTCACCCAGACAATCACTCAATCACTCACACTCCATCAGTCTCTCACTCGCTCACCCAGACAATCACTCAATCACTCACACTCCATCAGACTCTCGCTCGCTCAATCACTCAATCACTCACACTCCATTAGGCTCTCGCTCGTTTGCCCGTTCGCTCGCTCAATCAATCATTCGCTAAGTCACTCGCTCTCCCACCTGCCTACCTGCTCACCACACACCCACACACACACCCGCCCACCTTACTCACCCACACACACACTCACTCACTCACCCACACTCACTCACCCACCCACACACTCACTTACTCACTCACCCACACACCCACACACCCACCCACCTTACTCACCCACACACACACTCACTCACTCACCCAACCACACACCCACTCACTCACCCAACCACACACCCACTCACTCACCCACACACCCACTCACCCATCTACTCACCCACTCACTAACCCACACACCTACTCACCCATCTACTCACCCACCCACCCACACATCTACTCACCCACCCACATACCCACCCACCCCACACACCCACACAACCACACACCCATCTACTCACCCACCCATCTACTCACCCACACACCTACTCACCAACCCACCCACACACCTACTCACCCACCCACTCACCCACCCACCCCACTCACCCACACAACTACTCAACCCACTCACCCACACACCTACTCACCCAACCACACACCCACACACATACTCACCCAACCACATACCCACACACCCACCCACACACACACATACTGACCCACACACACCCACACATACTCACCGCACTCACCCACACACCGACACACCTACTCACCCTAATCACCCACACACCCACACACCGACTCACCCCACTCACCCACACACCTACTCACCCAACCACACACCCACTGACCCACCCACCCCGCCCACACACACACACCCACCCACACACCTTACTCACCCACTCACACACCCATCCTCCCCACCCACATACACACACACACACTCACCCACCCACACACCCATCCACCCCACCCACACACCCACACACCCACTCACCCAACCACACACCCACAAACCCACCCACACACCCACCCACATACTCACACACCCACCCATACACTCAACCACACACCCACCCACTCACCCACACACCTTACTCACCCACCCACACACCCATCCTCCCCACACACACACACACACTCACCCACCCACACACCCATCCACCCCACCCACACACCCACTCACCCAACCACACACCCACAAACCCACGCACACACCCACCCACATACTCACACACCCACCCATGCACTCAACCACACACCCACCCACCCACGGACACACACACCCATCCACACACACCCACCCACACACCCACCCACACACCCACCCACTCAACCAAACACCCACCTACATACTCACCCACCCACACACACCCACACACACACCCACCCACACACACACACAGACAAACTCAACCACTCAGCTAACCACACACCCACAAACCCACCCACACACTCACACACCCACCCACACATTCAACCACACACCCACCCACTCACCCACACACCTACTCACCCACCCACTCACACACCTACCCACCCACACACACACTCACACCCCTACTCACCCACCCACACACACACCCACACACTGACCCACCCACTCACCCACCCACTCACCCACACACACACCCACACACTGACCCACCCACTCACACACCCACACACTGACCCACACACTGACCCACCCACTCACCCACACACTCACCCACCCACACACTGACCCACCCACTCACCCACCCACCCACCCACTCACCCACCCACCCACCCACACACTGCTGCTAGCGAGCACCCACTCACGCTCGCACAGAGGGAGCATACAAACTGCGCGCACACAAAGGTGGGAATCGAACCCAGACCCTTAAGGCTGTGAGGCGCAAGCATTTCCACCACGCGCCCGTGCCTCCACCAAGTGGCGGTGGACGTGACTACGGTGCCAGGCTAGGTGCACCGCATCCTAACCTGAGGTATCTGCGGGCGTGTTCGTTCTTCTGCCCAATGACCAGGTAATAGCAGCCGACAGCAAACCACGAGACCTGGCACGGGGAAGGGAGAGAGAGACCAGAGTAGGTGGGTGAGTTGGTGAGTGGGTGGGTGGGTGGGTGAGTTGGTGGGTGAGTTGGTGAGTGGGTGGGTGGGTGGGTGAGTGGGTGGTTGAGTTGGTGGGTGGGCGAGTTGTTGAGTGGGTGGGTGGGCGAGTGGGAGAGTGAGTTGGTGAGTGGGTGGGTGAGTTGGTGGGTAGTTGAGTTGGTGAGTGGGTGGGTGAGTTGGTGAGTAGGTGGGTGGGTGAGTTGGTGAGTGGGCGAGTGGGTGGGTGAGTTCGTGAGTGGGTGAGTGGGCGGGTGGGTGAGTTGGTGGGTAAGTTGGTGGGTGAGTTGGTGGGTGAGTTGGTGGGTGAGTTGGTGAGTGGGTGGGTGAGTTGGTGAGTGGGTGGGTGAGTTGGTGAGTGGGTGGGCGAGTGGGTGAGTTGGTGAGTGGGTGGGTGAGTGGGTGGGTGAGTTGGTGAGTGGGCGAGTGGGTTGGTGGGTGAGTTGGTGAGTGGGTGGGTGAGTTGGTGAGTGGGTGGATGAGTTGGTGAGTGGGTGGGTGAGTTGGTGGTTGGGTGAGTTGGTGAGTGGGTGGGTGGGCGAGTGGGTGGGTGAGTTGGTCAGTGGGTGGGTGAATTGGTGAGTGGGTGGCTGCGTTGGTGAGTGGGTGGGTGAGTTGGTGGGTGGGTGAGTTGGTGAGTGGGTGGGTGGGCGAGTGGGTGAGTTGGTGAGTGGGTGGGTGAGTTGGTGAGTAGGTGGGTGAGTTGGTGAGTAGGTGTGTAAGTTGGTGGGTGAGTTGGTGAGTGGGTGGGTGAGTTGGTGAGTGGGTGGGTGAGTGGGTGGGTGAGTTGGTGAGTGGGTGAGTGGGCGAGTGGGTGGGTGAGTTGGTGAGTGGGTGGGTGAGTTGGTGAGTGGGTGGGTGAGTTGGTGAGTGGGTGGGTGAGTTGGTGAGTGGGTGAGTGGGGGAGTGGGTGGGTGGGTGAGTTGGTGAGTGGGTGAGTTGGTGAGTGGGTGGGTGGGTGAGTTAGTGAGTGGGTGGGTGAGTTGGTGAGTGGGCGAGTGGATGGGTGGATGAGTTGGTGAGTGGGTGGGTGAGTTGGAGGGTGGGTGGGTGAGTTGGTGGGTGGGCGAGTTGTTGAGTGGGTGGGTGGGCGAGTGGGAGAGTGAGTTGGTGAGTGGGTGGGTGAGTTGGTGGGTGGTTGAGTTGGTGAGTGGGTGGGTGAGTTGGTGAGTGGGTGAGTTGGTGAGTGGGCGAGTGGGTGGGTGAGTTCGTGAGTGGGTGAGTGGGCGGGTGGGTGAGTTGGTGGGTAAGTTGGTGGGTGAGTTGGTGGGTGAGTTGGTGGGTGAGTTGGTGAGTGGGTGGGTGAGTTGGTGAGTGGGTGGGTGAGTTGGTGAGTGGGTGGGCGAGTGGGTGAGTTGGTGAGTGGGTGGGTGAGTTGGTGAGTGGGCGAGTGGGTTGGTGGGTGAGTTGGTGAGTGGGTGGGTGAGTTGGTGAGTGGGTGGATGAGTTGGTGAGTGGGTGGGTGAGTTGGTGGTTGGGTGAGTTGGTGAGTGGGTGGGTGGGCGAGTGGGTGGGTGAGTTGGTCAGTGGGTGGGTGAATTGGTGAGTGGGTGGCTGCGTTGGTGAGTGGGTGGGTGAGTGAGTGGGTGGGTGAGTTGGTGGGTGGGTGAGTTGGTGAGTGGGTGGGTGGGCGAGTGGGTGAGTTGGTGAGTGAGTGGGTGGGTGAGTTGGTGAGTAGGTGGGTGAGTTGGTGAGTAGGTGTGTAAGTTGGTGGGTGAGTTGGTGAGTGGGTGGGTGAGTTGGTGAGTGGGTGGGTGAGTTGGTGAGTGGGTGAGTGGGTGGGTGAGTTGGTGAGTGGGTGGGTGAGTTGGTGAGTGGGTGGGTGAGTTGGTGGGTGAGTGGGTGGGTGGGCGAGTGGGTGGGTGAGTTGGTCAGTGGGTGGGTGAGTTGGTGGGTGGGTGGGTGAGTTGATGAGTGGGTGGGTGGGCGAGTGGGTGGGTGAATTGGTCAGTGGGTGGGTGAGTTGGTGAGTGGGTGGCTGCGTTGGTGAATGGGTGGTGAGTTGGTGGGTGGGTGAGTTGGTGAGTGGGTGGGCGAGTGGGTGAGTTGGTGAGTGAGTGAGTGGGTGGGTGAGTTGGTGAGTGAGTGGGTGAGTTGGTGAGTGGGTGTGTAAGTTGGTGGGTGAGTTGGTGCGTGGGTGGGTGAGTTGGTGAGTGGGTGGGTGAGTGGGTGGGTGAGTTGGTGAGTGGGTGAGTGGGTGAGTGTGTGGGTGGGTGAGTTGGTGAGTGGGTGGGTGAGTTGGTGGAATGAGTTGGTGAGTGGGTGGGTGAGTTGGTGAGTGGGTGGATGAGTTGGTGAGTGGGTGGGTGAGTTGGTGGGTGGGTGAGTTGGTGAGTGGGTGGGTGGGCGAGTGGGTGGGTGAGTTGGTGAGTGGGTGGGTGAGTTGGTGAGTGGGTGGGTGAGTTGGTGGGTGAGTTGGTGAGTGGGTGAGTTGGTGAGTGGGTGGGTGAGTTGGTGGGTGAGTTGGTGGGTGGGTGAGTTGGTGAGTGGGTGGGCAAGAGGGTGAGTTGGTGAGTGAGTGGGTGGGTGAGTTGGTGAGTGGGTGGGAACGTTGGTGGGTGAGTTGGTGAGTGGGTGGGGGAGTTGGTGAGTGGGCAGGTGATTTGGTGGGTGGTTGGCTTGGTGGGTGGGCAAGTGGGTGGGTGGTTGAGTTGGTGGGTGGGCAAGTGGGTGGGCGGTTGGACGAGTTATCGAGTGAATGGTTGAGTGGGTGGGTGAGTTGGTGGGTGAGTGGTTGAGTGAGTGGGTGGGTGAGTTGGTGGGTGAAAGGGTGGGCAAGTGAGTGGGTGGGCGAGTGAGTGGGTGGTTGAGTGAGTGTGTGAGTGAGTGAGTGAGAGAATGAGTGAGTGGGTGACTGAGTGTGTGTGAGTGTGTGAGTGAGTGTGTGGGTGAGTGTGTGGGTGGGTGAGTGAGTGTGTGTGTGAGTGAGCGAGTGAGTGGGTGAGTGGTGAGTGAGTGAGTGTGTGAGTGAGTGAGTGGTGAGCTGCTCATTCAGAGGAGGAGTTGGAGATGCTGCTGCTGAGACTGGAGCGTGCCACTAAGAGGTGGAGCCTTACCATCAGCCCCACCAAAACTAAGCACCTGCCTGGGTATTTTGTACCATCAGACACTCCACCCCCACAACTCCCAATCGGTGATGGGGCAGTTGTGGAGAGAGTGGAGAGTTTCCCATACCTGGGCAGTGTGCTTATGACTGGCTCCAGTTTAACAGCAGAGGTCTCACTCCGAATCAGTCAAGCGGCAATATCTTTTCATCGGTTGCGTAACGCTGTGTGGAAGCTACCTGGTCTGTCGCTCCGCACTAAGCTTCAGGTCTTCTCGGCCACGGTCATTCCCTCCGTTCTCTACGCTTGTGAAACGTGGACCCTCCTAATGGAACATCTTCGCCGGTTAGAAACATTTAGGCTGGCCTGCCTACGATCCATCCTGGGTTTAACCAGACTGGATTGTGTGAGGAGCTCACAAATCCTTGAAAGATCTGGGCAAGGTCCCATCGGTGAGCTCCTCCGGCGGGCAAGGCTGCGATGGCTGGGTCATGTAGCCTGCATGCCCAGCCACCGCATGCCGAAACAGCTTTTGTTCGGCCGGATTGAGGGGGCTAAGCGGGCGCGACATGGGCTAGAGAGGAGATGGAGTGATGTGGTACAGGAGGACGTGGAGCTGAGTGGACTTGCCGATGACTGGTACCAGCGGTGTCAAGATCGGCCTCTGTGGAGGAGGCTCGTTAAGGATGCTACTGGGCAGTTGGAGGCAGTCGCCCTCCAACAACAACGGAGGGCGGAGGAGCGATGCTCAGAACAATGAGCGGAGCGCCGGGTGGCTAAAGCACAGCAGGTTGGCACAGTAGGGGGCACAGGTGGTGCATCAGCCAGTCATCTCAGTCAGTCGACCCGTGGCACCTGGGTCTGCCCCGTGACCTCCTGCCAGCGGGCGTTCGACACTTCACGTGGCCTCAGGGTGCACATAGCCTGGCACAAGCGTCGTGGTGACGTCACCGCCACTTAGTGGCGAATGGCGGTTGTTGTTGTTGTTGAGTGAGTGTGTGAGTGAGTGAGTGAGTGTGTGAGTGAGTGAGTGTGTAATTGAATGAGTGTGTAAGTGTGTGAGTGTGTGAGTGAGTGTGTGATTGAGTAAGTGTGTAAGTGTGTGAGTGTGAGTGTGTGAGTGAGTGTGTAAATGTGTGTGTGAGTGTGTAAGTGTGTGAGTGTGTGAGTGTGTGATTGAGTAAGTGTGTAAGTGTGTGAGTGTGAGTGTGTGAGTGTGTAAATGTGTGAGTGAGTGTGTAAGTGTGTAAGTGAGTGAGTGTGTGAGGAGCTACTCACTGAGTTTGCAGGGTAAAGGTCCACGAGCTTGTGAGACAAATAGAACAACTCTGAAACAACATCAACAACAACAACATCAACAACAATATCATCATCAACATCAACAACAGTATCATCAACATCAACAACAATATCATCATCAACATCATCAACAACAATATCATCAACATCAACAACATCAACAACAATATCATCAACATCAACAACAACATCAACAACAATATCATCAACAACAATATCATCAACATCAACAACATCAACAACAATATCATCAACAACAATATCATCAACATCAACAACAATATCATCAACATCAACAACAATATCATCAACAACATTAACATCAACAACAATATCATCAACAATAACGATATCAACAACATCAACAACAATATCATCAACAACAATATCATCAACAATAATAACGATATATAATATCAACAACTTCTCTTCAACGTGACTTTACCGAAAGAGCTAAGAATATGAATAATAATAATAACAACTATATCAACATCAACAACACCATCAACAACATCAACAATAGCATCATCAACAACATCAACAATATCATAAACAACATCAACAACATTAACATCATCAACATCAACAACAATATCATCAACAATAACAATATCAACATCAACAACACCATCAACAACATCAACAATATCATCAACAACATTAATATCAACATCATCAACAATATCATCAACAACATTAACATCAACAAGAGCAGTGGTTATTATTAACATTCAGAATAAGAGTATTTATTTAGACTGCAACAGGAGGAAATCCAAAAAGCTATGAAGCTCTTTGCCACGAGATGTTCCAGTAAGGGGCACAGGGTCACACAACAATTCTCACAAACGCGATAGGAGTGCAAGGTATAGGATATGTAAACACATCACCTAAAGAGGACTTTCGTTTTATCATACCAGGTAAACTCGAGCGGCAGCAGCAACAGCAGTAGTAGCAGTATAAGCAGCAGTAGTAGTAGGTGTAGTAGCAGCAGTAGTAGTAGCAGCAGTAGTAGGTGTTGTAGCAGTAGTAGTACTAGGTGTAGTAGTAGTAGTAGCAGTAGTAGGTGTAGTAGTAGCAGTAGTAGCAGTAGCAGCAGTAGTAGTAGGTGTAGTAGCAGCAGCAGTAGTAGTAGTAGGTGTAGTAGTAGTAGTAGCAGCAGCAGTAGCAGCAGCAGTAGTAGCAGCAGCAGTAGTAGCAGCAGCAGTAGTAGTAGGTGTAGTAGCAGTAGTAGCAGCAGTAGTAGTAGTAGCAGCAGCAGTAATAGCTGTAGTAGCAGTAGTATCAGCAGTAGTAGCAGCAGTAGTAGTATTATTCACAGCAGCAGCAGCATTAACAGTAGTAGTAGCAACAGTAGTAGCAGCTGCAGTAGTAGCTGTAGCAGCAGTAGCAGCAGCAGTAGTAGTAGCAGCAGTAGCAGCAGCAGTAGCAATAGTAGTAGCAGTAGTAGTAGCAGCTGCAGTAGTAGCAGTAGTAGCAATACTAGTAGCAGTAGTAGCATTAACAGTAGAAGCAGCAGTAGTAGTAGTATTAACAGCAGTAGTATTAACAGCAGCAGTAGAAGTAGTATTAACAGTAGTATTAACAGCAGTAGTAGTAGTATTAACAGTAGTAGTAGTATTAACAGTAGTAGTAGAATTAACAGTAGTAGTAGTATTAACAGTAGTATTAACAGTAGTAGTATTAACAGCAGTAGTATTAACAGTAGTAGTATTAACAGTAGTAGTATTCACAGCAGTAGTATTAACAGCAGTAGTATTAACAGTAGTAGTATTAACAGTAGCAGTAGTATTAACAGCAGTAGTATTAACAGTAGTAGTATTAACAGTAGTAGTAGTAGTATTAACAGCAGCTGTATTAACAGCAGAAGTAGTATTAACAGTAGTAGTATTAACAGTAAAAGTAGTATTAACAGCAGCTGTATTAACAGCAGAAGTAGTATTAACAGTAGTAGTATTAACAGTAAAAGTAGTATTAACAGTAGTAGTATTAACAGTAGTAGTAGTATTAACAGCAGCAGTAGTAGTAGTATTAATAGTAGTATTAACAGTAGTAGTATTAACAGCAGTAGTAGTAGTATTAACAGTAGTAGTAGTATTATTAGTAGTAGTATTAACAGCAGCAGCAGTAGTAGTATTAACAGTAGTATTAACAGCAGTAGTAGTAGTATTAACAGTAGCAGCAGTAGTAGAAGTATTAACAGTAGTATTAACAGCAGCAGTAGTAGTATTAACAGCAGCAGTAGTAGTATTAACAGTAGTATTAACAGCAGTAGTAGTAGTATTAACAGTAGCAGCAGTAGTAGTAGTATTAACAGTAGCTGTATTAACAGCAGTAGTAGTAGTATTAACAGTAGCAGCAGTAGCGGTAGTATTAACAGTAGTATTAACAGTAGTAGCTGTATTAACAGCAGTAGTAGTATTAACAGTAGTATTAACAGTAGTATTAACAGCAATAGTAGTAGTATTAACAGTAGCTGTATTAACAGCATACAGAGAGAGAGACAGAACAAGCAAACGACCTCCTCCTGTACACCGGGCGAGGCAGTCAACATCTCATAGTGGTGACGCACCATTAGTCTTGCAGAGTTCCACAAGGACTCCGATGTGGATGGGCAGGCAGGAGGAGTGGTAGGGGTCCTTGCTCATGATCCTGCGTGGACGCACGGCACAAAGGCGAAGAACCCCCGTGTAGCTTCTAACAGACTGTTGGGGCAAGTGCTGTTCGTGGCAGTGCCTGTGACAGCAGGCCCTGTGACAGCAGGCGCTGTGGCACACGAGGGGGTGGGTGGCCAGCACCACGCCTGGCTGGTAGTCCTGTTTGTGTGTGCATGTGTGTCTGTGTGTTTGTCTGTGTGTGTGTCTGTGCGTGTGTCTGTGTGTGTGTCTGTGCGTGTGTGTGTGTCTGTGTGTGTGTCTGTGTGTGTGTCTTTGTGTGTGTTTGTGTGTGTGTTACACACGCCGATGTGAGTGTGTAACAGGCAGGGAAGTCACAGTTGTAGTAGTGCCTGTGTGTGTCTGTGTGTGTGTGTGTCTGTGTGTGTGTCTGTGTGTGTGTGTCTGTGTGTATGTGTGTGTGTCTGTGTGTGTGTCTGTGTGTGTCTGTGTGTGTGTGTCTGTGTGTGTGTCTGTGTGTGTGACTGTGTGTGTGTGTGTGTGTCTGTGTGTGTGTCTGTGTGTGTGTCTGTGTGTGTGACTGTGTGTGTGTGATGGCTCCCTATTGCTCAACCACGTTATGTATGCTGATGATTTGGTAATAGCTGCTCAGTCAGAGGAGGAGTTGGAGACGCTGCTGCTGAGACTGGAGCGTGCCACTAAGAGGTGGGGCCTTACCATCAGCCCCACCAAAACTAAGCACCTGCCTGGGTATTTTGTACCATCGGACACTCCACCCCCACAACTCCCAATCGGTGATGGGGCAGTTGTGGAGAGAGTGGAGAGTTTCCCATACCTGGGCAGTGTGCTTATGACTGGCTCCAGTTTAACAGCAGAGGTCTCACTCCGAATCAGTCGAGCGGCAATATCTTTTCATCGGTTGCGTAACGCTGTGTGGAAGCTACCTGGTCTGTCGCTCCGCACTAAGCTTCAGGTCTTCTCGGCCACGGTCATTCCCTCCCTTCTCTACGCTTGCGAAACGTGGACCCCCCTAATGGAACATCTTCGCCGGTTAGAAATATTTAGGCTGGCCTGCCTACGATCCATCCTGGGTTTAACCAGACTGGATTGTGTGAGGAGCTCACAAATCCTTGAAAGATCTGGGCAGGGTCCCATCGGTGAGCTCCTCCGGCAGGCAAGGCTGCGATGGCTGGGTCATGTAGCCCGCATGCCCAGCCACCGCATGCCGAAACAGCTTTTGTTCGGCCGGATTGAGGGGGCTAAGCGGGCGCGGCACGGGCTAGAGAAGAGATGGAGTGACGTGGTACAAGAGGACGTGGAGCTGAGTGGACTTGCCGGTGACTGGTACCAGCGGTGTCAAGATCGGCCTCTGTGGAGGAGGCTCGTGAAGGATGCTACTGGGCAGTTGGAGGCAGTCGCCCTCCAACAACAACGGAGGGCGGAGGAGCGACGCTCAGAACAACGAGCGGAGCGCCGGGTGGCTAAAGCACAGCAGGTTGGCACAGTAGGGGGCACAGGTGGTGCATCAGCCAGTCATCTCAGTCAGTCGACCCGTGGCACCTGGGTCTGCCCAGTGACCTCCTGCCAGCGGGCGTTCGACACTTCACGTGGCCTCACGGTGCACATAGCCTGGCACAAGCGTCGTGGTGACGTCACCGCCACTTAGTGGCGAATGGCGGTTGTTGTTGTTGTTGTTGTGTGTCTGTGTGTGTGTCTGTGTGTGTGTGTCTGTGTGTGTGACTGTGTGTGTGTGTGTGTCTGTGTGTCTGTGTGTGTGACTGTGTGTGTGTCTGTGTGTGTGTCTGTGTGTGTGTCTGTGTGTGTCTGTGTGTGTGTGTCTGTGTGTGTGTGTCTGTGTGTGTGTGTCTGTGTGTGTGTCTGGGTGTGTGACTGTGTGTGTCTGTGTGTGTCTGTGTGTGTGACTGTGTGTGTGTCTGTGTGTGTGTCTATGTGTGTGTCTGTGTGTGTCTGTGTATGTGTCTGTGTGTATGTGTGTGTCTGTGTATGTGTCTGTGTGTCTCTGTTTGCGTGACTGTTTGTGTGTGTCTGTGTGTGTGTGTGACTGTGTCTGTGTGTGTCTGTGTGTCTGTGTGTGTCTGTGTGTGTGTGTCTGTGTGTGTGTCTGTGTGTGTGTCTGTGTGTCTCTGTGTGTGTGTTACACACGCCGATGTGAGAGTGTAACAGGCAGGGAAGTCACAGTTGTACTAGTGCCTGTGTGTGTCTGTGTGTGTGTGTCTGTGTCTCTGTGTGTGTGTGTCTGTGTGTGTGT
>NW_022638145.1:40000-162500 GCF_010993605.1 Petromyzon marinus
GAGGAGGATGAGGAGGATGAGGGGGAGGAGGGGGAGGAGGGGGAGGGAGGAGGGGGAGGAGAGGGAGTGAGGAGGGGGAGGAGGGGGAGTGAGGAGGGGGAGGAGGGGGAGGAGGGGGAGTGAGGAGGGGGAGGAGGGTGAGGGAGGAGGGGGAGGAGGGGGAGTGAGGAGGGGGAGGAGGAGGAGGGGGAGTGAGGAGGGGGAGGGAGGAGGGGGAGGAGGGGGAGGATGAGGGGGAGGGGCGACCTGGTCACCTTCTTGAGTTTGTTCTGGTAGAGGAAGCGCAGGAGCTGAGCGTCGTGACGGGAGCCCTGCTGCTCCAGGGAGGCCAGGAGCTCACGCTCTGTGCAGAGTGACACACACAGTGACACACAGTGACACACACACACAGTGACACACACACAGTGACACACACACAGTGACACACACAGTGACACACACAAACAGTGACAAACACACACAGTGACACACACACAGTGACACACAGTGACACACAGTGACACACACACAGTGACACAGTGACACACACAGTGACACACACACAGTGACACACACAGTGACACAGTGACACACACAGTGACACACACACAGTGACACACACAGTGACACACAGTGACACACAGTGACACACACACACAGTGACACACACAGTGACACACACAGTGACACACACAGTGACACACACACAGTGACACACACACAGGGTGACACACACAGTGACACACACAGTGACACACACAGTGACACAGTGACACACACATTGACACACACAGTGACACACACACACAGTGACACACACACAGTGACACACACACAGTGACACACACACAGTGACACAAGGTGTACAGGGAATGTCTCTGACTCCCTGGCCACGTAGTTTTACCCGGGCCCGCTCACCATCATGAAGGTCCTTAATGATCGTGAGCTGAGGGTCAGGGACTCCAAAAGCACGAACAACAACCCAGAGCCCAGGCCTACTGATGGTATCATAGGCCTTGACCAGGTCAATAAAGCAGAGATGTAGGTCTTGTTGGAATTCCCTACACCTCTGCTGTAGCAGACGGACAGAAAATATGGCATCTGTGCAGGACCGCCCTTTCCTGAAACCGCATTGGGGCTCCGCAAGCCTCTCCTTAGCGTGCCTGGCAAGGCGATGTTGAATAATCCTTGCCAGGACCTTTCCCGGCACACTGAGGAATGAGATGTCCCTGTAGTTGTTACAGTCTGTGCGGTCCCCCTTCTTAATAAGGGGGCTCACCAGGGCATCCTTCCAATCCTGCGGATCCCATCCAGTGGTCCACACTGTTGTTATGATGTCATATAGGGCAGTCTGTGCACAAATGCCACCCATCCCACAGCATTTCGCTTGAGAGATCATCTCTGCCCGCTGGCTTTTCCTGGTCTCAGACTCCGGATCGCCTTCAGTACTTCCTCAACAGATGGCACCTCAGCCAGCAACTCACAGGGGGTGACTTCTTCCAATATTTGAGGCACCGCAGCCTCAGCAGGGTCATCCTCACTTTGTGCCACGATGTTTTCCGGGCTGAGGGATTTTCCCTCCCCCAGGACCTCACAGAAATGATCAGCAAATCTGCAAACCTGTTCCTGGGGGTCGAAGAATGGATCACCGTTTTTTCCCCTGATGGTAATAGGATGTGGCGCTGCAGGTTACTTTTTTGATGGAGTTAAATAGAGATTTGTGATCACGGGCCACTGAGGCAGACTCCATCTCCTCAGCAACCCGCGACCACCACCCATCCTTGCAGCGCCTCACGGCTCTCCGAACCTTCCGAGCGAAGGCTGCGGTAAGCCTCCTCATTCTCTGACGTGGGATTCTGTAGCCGATCACAGTGGGCCTGTCGCTTTTCTCAACCATCCTGAACACCTCCTCTGTCAGCAAGGGTCTCTGGGGAGGTCTGGACCGCGGACCCAAAGCAGCCATTGCAGCTGCATGAGTCACAGTCCTAAACCTCGCCCATTTACCCTCGACATCAGGAGGAGTCGGGGACGATGCCAACCCCAGCCGCAAGCGATGATGAAATTCTCGCTTGCAACTTTCATCAGATAACTGAGACCAGGCCACTTTAGGTTGGAATGAGGTCCTGGGTGTACACGCACCACCGGAGTGGAAAAATGGCAGCCGCATCTTAAAGATGACTAGTCGAATGGTCAGAGGGCAGATCAGCTCCACGGTAGGTCCTGGTGTCAAGGACATGGGCTCGCATCCGCTGGTCCGTCACTATGTAGTCCAGCAGATGTTCTTGCTTGGACCCGGCATGCATCCATTATGTTGTGTGGATGCGCCGATGCCGGAACAGCGTGTTGGTAATTACAAGCCCATGGGCTGCACAAAAATCTAGCAGCCTCCTACCGTTGTTATTGAGCTGATCTGGCCCATGCCCTCCAATCACTCCAGACCAGGTGCCAGCATCATGACCAACTCGGGCATTGAAGTCACCCAACAAGATGACTCTATCCCAAGGGGCCACTTTAGCCAGCACCTGTGACAGGAGGTCATAGAAGGCATCAGACTCATCGGCTTGGCCTGCATCCCTCCACGGATGTTCGTCTTCGGTGGGGGCATAAGTAACCACGACCACCATTCCTCGCCTCCGGTTGATGGGAAGGCAAGCCCAAAGTAGCCTGGGGCTTACAGCTTCCCACACCTCACCGCCATGCTCCCATGCCCCCTTCATTCTTTTGTTCAAAAGAAGAGCCACACCCTGTTGTTTGGCAGTCTGCTGCCCCGAGTAGAGGACTGTCCACCCCTCATGGTGGCAGGAACCAGAACCGGTCCACCGGACCTCCTGAATGCCGCATAGATCCACGCGGTACCGGTCCAGCTCCCGATAGAGGAGTGGCAGCCTCTCCTCCGCAGTGAGCGTTCGAACATTCCACGTGGCCACCCGTAGTGGCTTTTCGTTGTTTCTGGAGGAGCCCCGAGGGTCGATATTCAATCTCCTGGCTCCGCCAAATGGGGTTTGGTCAGGAGACATCATAGACGCCTGGCCCCCCAGGGCCTCCGGCACAAGCTTATTATTTATATACTTAATTCGCGGTTTAGTAGTAATTAATTGAAGGTGGAGGGGTTACCAGCCCCTCGCACCCATCCGGAGCCCCCGTTTAGCCACTGTGGTAGACACATATGCCATGAGGGGAGGAGTCAATCGAAATTGGACCTCCCGCCACAGCATTGTCCACGACAGAGTTGCCCGTCCGGCACCGCGAGGAGGTAGGAGACATCGCCAGGGGTCAGGATCGAACCCACGACCTACCGTACACCAGGCGAGGCAGTCACCATCTCACCCACTCACTCAGACATCGTTAGGGGTCAGGATCGAACCCATGACCTCCCGTACACCAGGCGAGGCAGTCAACATCTCACCCACTCACTCAGACATCGCCAGGGGTCAGGATGGAACCCACGACCTCCCGTACACCAGACGAGGTAGTCAACATCTCACCCACTCAATCAGACATCGTCAGGGGTCAGGATCGAACCCACGACCTCCTGTGTACCAGGCGAGGGAGTCAACATCTCACCCACTCACTCAGACATCGCCAGGGGTCAGGATCGAACCCACTACCTCCTGTGCACCAAGCGAGGTAGTCAACATCTCACCCACTCACTCAGACATGGCCAGGGGTCAGGATCGAACCCACGACCTCCTGCACACCAGGCGAGGTAGTCAACATCTCACCCACTCACTCAGACATCGTCAGGGTCAGGATCAAACCCACGACCTCCCGTACACCAGGCGAGGTAGTCAACATCTCACCCACTCACTCAGACATCGTCAGGGGTCAGGATCGAACCTACGACCTCCTGCGCACCAAGCGAGGTAGTCAACATCTCACCCAATCAATCAGACATCGTCAGGGGCCAGGATCGAACCCACGACCTCCTGTACACCGGGCGAGGTAGTCAACATCTCACCCACTCAGTCAGACATCGTCAGGGGTCAGGATCGAACCCACGACCTCCTGCCCACCAAGCGAGGTAGTCAACATCTCACCCACTCACTCAGACATCGTCAGGATCAGGATCAAACCCACGACCTCCCGTACACCAGGCGAGGTAGTCAACATCTCACCCACTCACTCAGACATCGTCAGGGGTCAGGATCGAACCTACGACCTCCTGCGCACCAAGCGAGGTAGTCAACATCTCACCCAATCAATCAGACATCGTCAGGGGCCAGGATCGAACCCACGACCTCCTGTACACCGGGCGAGGTAGTCAACATCTCACCCACTCAGTCAGACATCGTCAGGGGTCAGGATCGAACCCACGACCTCCTGCGCACCAAGCGAGGTAGTCAACATCTCACCCACTCACGCAGACATCGCCAGGGGTCAGGATCGAACCCACTACCTCCTGTGCACCAAGCGAGGTAGTCAACATCTCACCCACTCACTCAGACATGGCCAGGGGTCAGGATCGAACCCACGACCTCCTGCACACCAGGCGAGGTAGTCAACATCTCACCCACTCACTCAGACATCGTCAGGGTCGGGATCAAACCCACGACCTCCCGTACACCAGGCGAGGTAGTCAACATCTCACCCACTCAGTCAGACATCGTCAGGGGTCAGGATCGAACCTACGACCTCCTGCGCACCAAGCGAGGTAGTCAACATCTCACCCAATCAATCAGACATCGTCAGGGGTCAGGATCGAACCTACGACCTCCTGCGCACCAAGCGAGGTAGTCAACATCTCACCCAATCAATCAGACATCGTCATGGGCCAGGATCGAACCCACGACCTCCTGTACACCGGGCGAGGTAGTCAACATCTCACCCACTCAGACATCGTCAGGGGTCAGGATCGAACCCACGACCTCCTGCGCACCAAGCGAGGTAGTCAACATCTCACCCACTCAGTCAGACATCGTCAGGGGTCAGGATCGAACCCACGACCTCCTGCGCACCAAGCGAGGTAGTCAACATCTCACCCACTCAGTCAGACATCGTCAGGGGTCAGGATCGAACCCACGACCTCCTGCGCACCAAGCGAGGTAGTCAACATCTCACCCACTCAATCAGACATCGTCAGGGGCCAGGATCGAACCCACGACCTCCTGTACACCGGGCGAGGTAGTCAACATCTCACCCACTCAGTCAGACATCGTCAGGGGTCAGGATCGAACCCACGACCTCCTGCACACCAGGCGAGGTAGTCAACATCTCACCCACTCACTCAGACATCGCCAGGGGTCAGGATGGAACCCACGACCTCCTGCACACCAGGCGAGGTAGTCAACATCTCACTAGCAACTGTGGAGCAGTGGGGGTGAGGGGGTGAGGGGGGTGAGGGGGGTGAGGGGGGTGAGGGGGGTGAGGGGGTGTCTCACCCTCGCGTGCGGTGAGCATGTGGTGAGTGGTGAGCATGTGGAAGGCCTCGTAGCAATGGGGGGGAGGGGGGTGAGGGGGGTGAGGGGGGTGAGGGGGGTGAGGGGGGTGAGCGGGTGTCTCACCCTCGCGTGCGGTGAGCATGTGGTGAGTGGTGAGCATGTGGAAGGCCTCGTAGCAGTGGGGGTGAGGGGGGTGAGGGGGTGTCTCACCCTCGCGTGCGGTGAGCATGTGGTGAGTGGTGAGCATGTGGAAGGCCTCGTAGCAGTGGGGGTGAGCGGGTGTCTCACCCTCGCGTGCGGTGAGCATGTGGTGAGTGGTGAGCATGTGGAAGGCCTCGTAGCAGTGGGGGTGAGCGGGTGTCTCACCCTCGCGTGCGGTGAGCATGTGGTGATTGGTGAGCATGTGGAAGGCCTCGTAGCAGTGGGGGTGAGCGGGTGCCTCACCCTCGCGTGCGGTGAGCATGTGGTGAGTGGTGAGCATGTGGAAGGCCTCGTAGCAGTGGGGGTGAGCGGGTGTCTCACCCTCGCGTGCGGTGAGCATGTGGTGAGTGGTGAGCATGTGGAAGGCCTCGTAGCAGTGGGGGTGAGCGGGTGTCTCACCCTCGCGTGCGGTGAGCATGTGGTGAGTGGTGAGCATGTGGAAGGCCTCGTAGCAGTTGGGGTGAGCGGGTGTCTCACCCTCACGTGCGGTGAGCATGTGGTGAGTGGTGAGCATGTGGAAGGCCTCGTAGCAGTGGGGGTGAGCGGGTGTCTCACCCTCACGTGCGGTGAGCATGTGGTGAGTGGTGAGCATGTGGAAGGCCTCGTAGCAGTGGGGGTGAGCGGGTGTCTCACCCTCGCGTGCGGTAAGCATGTGGTGAGTGGTGAGCATGTGGAAGGCCTCGTAGCAGTGGGGGTGAGCGGGTGTCTCACCCTCGCGTGCGGTGAGCATGTTGTGAGTGGTGAGCATGTGGAAGGCCTCGTAGCAGTGGGGGTGAGCGGGTGTCTCACCCTCGCGTGCGGTGAGCATGTGGTGAGTGGTGAGCATGTGGAAGGCCTCGTAGCAGTGGGGGTGAGCGGGTGTCTCACCCTCGCGTGCGGTGAGCATGTGGTGAGTGGTGAGCATGTGGAAGGCCTCGTAGCAGTGGGGGTGAGGGGGGTGTCTCACCCTCACGTGCGGTGAGCATGTGGTGAGTGGTGAGCATGTGGAAGGCCTCGTAGCAGTGGGGGTGAGCGGGTGTCTCACCCTCACGTGCGGTGAGCATGTGGTGAGTGGTGAGCATGTGGAAGGCCTCGTAGCAGTGGGGGTGAGCGGGTGTCTCACCCTCACGTGCGGTGAGCATGTGGTGAGTGGTGAGCATGTGGAAGGCCTCGTAGCAGTGGGGGTGAGCGGGTGTCTCACCCTCACGTGCGGTGAGCATGTGGTGAGTGGTGAGCATGTGGAAGGCCTCGTAGCAGTGGCGGTGAGCGGGTGTCTCACCCTCGCGTGCGGTGAGCATGTGGTGAGTGGTGAGCATGTGGAAGGCCTCGTAGCAGTGGGGGGTGAGCGGGTGTCTCACCCTCGCGTGCGGTGAGCATGTGGTGAGTGGTGAGCATGTGGAAGGCCTCGTAGCAGTGGGGGTGAGCGGGTGTCTCACCCTCGCGTGCGGTGAGCATGTGGTGAGTGGTGAGCATGTGGAAGGCCTCGTAGCAGTGGGGGTGAGCGGGTGTCTCACCCTCGCGTGCGGTGAGCATGTGGTGAGTGGTGAGCATGTGGAAGGCCTCGTAGCAGTGGGGGTGAGGGGGGTGTCTCACCCTCGCGTGCGGTGAGCATGTGGTGAGTGGTGAGCATGTGGAAGGCCTCGTAGCAGTGGGGGTGAGCGGGTGTCTCACCCTCACGTGCGGTGAGCATGTGGTGAGTGGTGAGCATGTGGAAGGCCTCGTAGCAGTGGGGGTGAGCGGGTGTCTCACCCTCGCGTGCGGTGAGCATGTGGTGAGTGGTGAGCATGTGGAAGGCCTCGTAGCAGTGGGGGTGAGCGGGTGCCTCACCCTCGCGTGCGGTGAGCATGTGGTGAGTGGTGAGCATGTGGAAGGCCTCGTAGCAGTGGGGGTGAGCGGGTGTCTCACCCTCGCGTGCGGTGAGCATGTGGTGAGTGGTGAGCATGTGGAAGGCCTCGTAGCAGTGGGGGTGAGCGGGTGCCTCACCCTCGCGTGCGGTGAGCATGTGGTGAGTGGTGAGCATGTGGAAGGCCTCGTAGCAGTGGGGGTGAGCGGGTGTCTCACCCTCGCGTGCGGTGAGCATGTGGTGAGTGGTGAGCATGTGGAAGGCCTCGTAGCAGTGGGGGTGAGCGGGTGCCTCACCCTCGCGTGCGGTGAGCATGTGGTGAGTGGTGAGCATGTGGAAGGCCTCGTAGCAGTGGGGGTGAGCGGGTGTCTCACCCTCGCGTGCGGTGAGCATGTGGTGAGTGGTGAGCATGTGGAAGGCCTCGTAGCAGTGGGGGTGAGCGGGTGCCTCACCCTCGCGTGCGGTGAGCATGTGGTGAGTGGTGAGCATGTGGAAGGCCTCGTAGCAGTGGGGGTGAGCGGGTGTCTCACCCTCGCGTGCGGTGAGCATGTGGTGAGTGGTGAGCATGTGGAAGGCCTCGTAGCAGTGGGGGTGAGCGGGTGCCTCACCCTCGCGTGCGGTGAGCATGTGGTGAGTGGTGAGCATGTGGAAGGCCTCGTAGCAGTGGGGGTGAGCGGGTGCCTCACCCTCGCGTGCGGTGAGCATGTGGTGAGTGGTGAGAATGTGGAAGGCCTCGTAGCAGTGGGGGTGAGCGGGTGTCTCACCCTCGCGTGCGGTGAGCATGTGGTGAGTGGTGAGCATGTGGAAGGCCTCGTAGCAGTGGGGGTGAGCGGGTGCCTCACCCTCGCGTGCGGTGAGCATGTGGTGAGTGGTGAGCATGTGGAAGGCCTCGTAGCAGTGGGGGTGAGCGGGTGTCTCACCCTCGCGTGCGGTGAGCATGTGGTGAGTGGTGAGCATGTGGAAGGCCTCGTAGCAGTGGGGGTGAGCGGGTGTCTCACCCTCGCGTGCGGTGAGCATGTGGTGAGTGGTGAGCATGTGGAAGGCCTCGTAGCAGTGGGGGTGAGCAGGGTGTCTCACCCTCGCGTGCGGTGAGCATGTGGTGAGTGGTGAGCATGTGGAAGGCCTCGTAGCAGTGGGGGTGAGCGGGTGTCCTCACCCTCGCGTGCGGTGAGCATGTGGTGAGTGGTGAGCATGTGGAAGGCCTCGTAGCAGTGGGGGTGAGCGGGTGTCTCACCCTCGCGTGCGGTGAGCATGTGGTGAGTGGTGAGCATGTGGAAGGCCTCGTAGCAGTGGGGGTGAGCGGGTGTCCTCACCCTCGCGTGCGGTGAGCATGTGGTGAGTGGTGAGCATGTGGAAGGCCTCGTAGCAGTGGGGGTGAGCGGGTGTCTCACCCTCGCGTGCGGTGAGCATGTGGTGAGTGGTGAGCATGTGGAAGGCCTCGTAGCAGTGGGGGTGAGCGGGTGTCCTCACCCTCGCGTGCGGTGAGCATGTGGTGAGTGGTGAGCATGTGGAAGGCCTCGTAGCAGTGGGGGTGAGCGGGTGTCTCACCCTCGCGTGCGGTGAGCATGTGGTGAGTGGTGAGCATGTGGAAGGCCTCGTAGCAGTGGGGGTGAGCGGGTGTCTCACCCTCGCGTGCGGTGAGCATGTGGTGAGTGGTGAGCATGTGGAAGGCCTCGTAGCAGTGGGGGTGAGGGGGGTGTCTCACCCTCACGTGCGGTGAGCATGTGGTGAGTGGTGAGCATGTGGAAGGCCTCGTAGCAGTGGGGGTGAGCGGGTGTCTCACCCTCACGTGCGGTGAGCATGTGGTGAGTGGTGAGCATGTGGAAGGCCTCGTAGCAGTGGGGGTGAGCGGGTGTCTCACCCTCGCGTGCGGTGAGCATGTGGTGAGTGGTGAGCATGTGGAAGGCCTCGTAGCAGTATGCGTCGAGGCGCAGGGCCTCCCGGTAACTCTCAGCGGCGAGGGCGCGGTTCTCCATCGCCTCGAGCACGCAGCCACGCAGCAGAGCTATGCTGCTCTCGATCTAACGGGCAGGAGGGGGGAGGAGGAGGAGTAGGAGGTGGTGGTGGTGGTGGGGGGAGGGAGGAGGTGGGGGTGGAGGAGGAGGTGGTGTGGGGAGGGAGGGAGGAGGTGGGGGTGGTGGAGGAGGAGGTGGAGGAGGAGGTGGTGGGTGGGAGAGAGGGAGGTGGTGGAGGAGGAGGTGGTGGTGGTGGTTGTGGAGGAGGAGGTGGTGGAGGAGGAGGTGGTGGAGGAGGAGAAGGTGGTGGTGGTGGGGGGAGGGAGGAGGAGGTGGTGGTGGTGGAGGAGGTGGTGGTGGAGGTATGGAGGGAGGGAAGGAGGGAGGAGGAGGTGGTGGTGGTGGGGGGTTGAGATGAGGAGGACAAGCGTGGGTCCACGTCAATTCAACAACAACAACAACAAACCCTTCACGATGTACCGGTGACGTACACACGCAGAACCGGATGGGGTCTGCCCCGTGGGAGGTGGCGGTGGTGAGCGTGGCGGTGGCGAGCGGTGAGCGTGGTGAGCGGTGAGCGTGGTGAGCGGTGAGCGTGGTAAGCGGTGAGCGTGACGGTGGTGAGTGGTGAGCGTGGTGAGCGGTGAGCGTAGTGAGCGGTGAGCGTGGTGAGCGGTGAGCGTGGTGAGCGGTGAGTGGTGAGCGTGGTGAGAGCGGTGAGCGTGGTGAGTGGTGAGCGTGGTGAGCGTGGTGAGTGGTGAGCGTGGTGAGTGGTGAGCGTGGCTCACCGGCGCACAGCCACGGAGCTGCAGTGCCGTGTGAGAGAGGGGGAGGAAGATCGCCGTGGATAGAACAGGCGGTCCGTGGGGTGACGACACGGGGTGACACGGCACGGGGTGACGACACGGGGTGACACAGGGTGACACGGCACGGGGTGACACGGGGTGACACAGTGTGACGACACGGGGTGACACGGCACGGGGTGACACGGGGTGTGACGACAGGAGGTGTGAGTCTCAGTCTGAGTCGTGGTACTCACGGCGTGTGGAGCGATACCCAGCGGTGTGTTGAGTCTCAGTCTGAGTCGTGGTACTCACGGGATACGCAGGGTGGTGTGAGTCTCAGTCTGAGTCGTGGTACTCACGGGATACGCAGGGTGGTGTGAGTCTCAGTCTGAGTCGTGGTACTCACGGGATACCCAGGGTGGTGTGAGTCTCAGTCTGAGTCGTGGTACTCACGGGATACCCAGCGGGGTGTGAGTCTCAGTCTGAGTCGTGGTACTCACGGCGTGAGGAGCGATACCCAGCGGGGTGTGAGTCTCAGTCTGAGTCGTGGTACTCACGGGATACCCAGCGGGGTGTGAGTCTCAGTCTGAGTCGTGGTACTCACGGGATACCCAGCGGGGTGTGAGTCTCAGTCTGAGTCGTGGTACTCACGGGATACCCAGCGGGGTGTGAGACTCAGTCTGAGTCGTGGTACTCACGGGATACCCAGGGTGGTGTGAGTCTCAGTCTGAGTCGTGGTACTCACGGGATACCCAGCGGGGTGTGAACCTCAGTCTGAGTCGTGGTACTCACGGGATACCCAGGGTGGTGTGAGTCTCAGTCTGAGTCGTGGTACTCACGGGATACCCAGCGGGGTGTGAGTCTCAGTCTGAGTCGTGGTACTCACGGGATACCCAGCGGGGTGTGAACCTCAGTCTGAGTCGTGGTACTCACGGGATACCCAGGGTGGTGTGAGTCTCAGTCTGAGTCGTGGTACTCACGGGATACCCAGCGGGGTGTGAGTCTCAGTCTGAGTCGTGGTACTCACGGCGTGAGGAGCGATACCCAGCGGGGTGTGAGTCTCATCCTGAGTCGTGGTACTCACGGGATACCCAGGGTGGTGTGAGTCTCAGTCTGAGTCGTGGTACTCACGGGATACCCAGGGTGGTGTGAGTCTCAGTCTGAGTCGTGGTACTCACGGCGTGAGGAGCGATACCCAGCGGGGTGTGAGTCTCAGTCTGAGTCGTGGTACTCACGGGATACCCAGGGTGGTGTGAGTCTCATCCTGAGTCGTGGTACTCACGGCGTGTGGAGCGATACCCAGCGGGGTGTGAGTCTCAGTCTGAGTCGTGGTACTCACGGGATACCCAGGGTGGTGTGAGTCTCAGTCTGAGTCGTGGTACTCACGGGATACCCAGCGGGGTGTGAGTCTCAGTCTGAGTCGTGGTACTCACGGGATACCCAGCGGGGTGTGAGTCTCAGTCTGAGTCGTGGTACTCACGGGATACCCAGGGTGGTGTGAGTCTCAGTCTGAGTCGTGGTACTCACGGGATACCCAGCGGGGTGTGAACCTCAGTCTGAGTCGTGGTACTCACGGGATACCCAGGGTGGTGTGAGTCTCAGTCTGAGTCGTGGTACTCACGGGATACCCAGCGGGGTGTGAGTCTCAGTCTGAGTCGTGGTACTCACGGGATACCCAGCGGGGTGTGAACCTCAGTCTGAGTCGTGGTACTCACGGGATACCCAGGGTGGTGTGAGTCTCAGTCTGAGTCGTGGTACTCACGGGATACCCAGCGGGGTGTGAGTCTCAGTCTGAGTCGTGGTACTCACGGCGTGAGGAGCGATACCCAGCGGGGTGTGAGTCTCATCCTGAGTCGTGGTACTCACGGGATACCCAGGGTGGTGTGAGTCTCAGTCTGAGTCGTGGTACTCACGGGATACCCAGGGTGGTGTGAGTCTCAGTCTGAGTCGTGGTACTCACGGCGTGAGGAGCGATACCCAGCGGGGTGTGAGTCTCAGTCTGAGTCGTGGTACTCACGGGATACCCAGGGTGGTGTGAGTCTCAGTCTGAGTCGTGGTACTCACGGCGTGTGGAGGGATACCCAGCGGGGTGTGAGTCTCAGTCTGAGTCGTGGTACTCACGGGATACCCAGGGTGGTGTGAGTCTCAGTCTGAGTCGTGGTACTCACGGGATACCCAGGGTGGTGTGAGTCTCAGCCTGAGTCGTGGTACTCACGGCGTGTGGAGGGATACCAAGCGGGATGTGAGTCTCGGCATCGCAAGGTCCGGGGGACGGCTGCAGGAGACGTTCACTGAGTGGTTCCTCCTTCTCCAGCACGTCCAGCGCCAGCTGATACTCCTTGCTGGTGAACTGGCGTGTGTAGTGTGTTGTGTGTGTGTGTAGTGTGTGTGAGTGTGTGTTGTGTGTGTGTTGTGTGTGTGTGCGTGTGTGTGCGTGTGTGTGCGTGTTGTGTGTGTTGTGTGTGCGTGTGTGTGCGTGTTGTGTGTGTTGTGTGTGCGTGTGTGTGCGTGTGTGTGCGTGTGTGTGCGTGTGTGTGCATGTTGTGTGTGTTGTGTGTGTGTGCGTGTTGTGTGCGTGTGTGTGCGTGTTGTGTGTGTGTGTGTTGTGTGTGTGTGCGTGTTGTGTGTGTGTGTGCGAGTGTGCGCGTGTTGTGTGCGTGTGTGTGCGTGTTGTGTGTGTGTGTGCGTGTGTGCGCGTGTTGTGTGTGTTGTGTGTGTTGTGTGTGTGCGTGTGTGTGCGTGTTGTGTGTGTGCGTGTTGTGTGTGTGTGTAGTGTGTGTGTACAGGTGTTTGTGTTGTGTGTGTGTGCGTGTGTGTGCGTGTTGTGTGTGTGTGCGTGTTGTGTGCGTGTGTGTGCGTGTTGTGTGTGTGTTGTGTGTGTGTGCGTGTTGTGTGTGTGTGTGCGAGTGTGCGCGTGTGTGTGCGTGTTGTGTGTGTGTGTGTGCGTGTTGTGTGTGTTGTGTGTGTTGTGTGTGTTGTGTGTGTGCGTGTGTGTGCGTGTTGTGTGTGTTGTGTGTGGTGTGTGTGGTGTGTGTGTACAGGTGTGTGCGTGTTGTGTGTGCGTGTTGTGTGTGTGCTTGTTGTGTGTGTACAGGTGTTGTGTGTGTGTGTACAGGTGTTTGTGTGTGCGGGGAGCGGTGGTGCAACAGTCAACGCCACGTTGCGTCTTCGAAGCCGCCGACCCGGGTTCGATTCCCGCTCACGGCCACCAATGACAAGAGTAACGGTCATCTGAACCGGTCCGGGGCCTCCCTTAGGTCGACTCAGCCTCAACTGAGTACCTGGTGCGGTGTGTAAAATCATCGCCACTGGGGGAGACAAAGGCGGCCGGGCGTGGTGCTAGCCACAAAAACCCCCCTCGTGTGTCGTTCCGGCCTTCATAGGCGCTGCTCGCTAACAGCACTTGCCCCTACAGTCTGCTAAGGCTATAGGGGTGATCTTTGTCTTTGTGGGGAGCGGTAGTGTAGCGGGTAGCACTACGCTGCGCTACGAACCCGGCAACCCGAGTTCGATGCCCGCTCACAGCCAATAACACCGGTGACGATTATCTGAACCGGTCCTTGGCCTCCCCTAGGTAGACTCAGCCTCAAATGAGTAGCTGGTGTGGCGGTGTGTAGTAAGAATCGCTAGCACTGGGGGAGACAAAGGCGGCCGGGCGTGGTGGTGGTGCTGGGGCCACCAACACCCTCTGTGTGTGTCACTGTGTGTGTGTGTCTGTGTGTGTGTCTCTGTGTGTCACTGTGTGTGTGTGTGTCACTGTGTGTGTGTGTCACTGTGTGTCACTGTGTGTGTGTGTCACTGTGTGTCACTGTGTGTGTGTGTCACTGTGTGTGTGTGTCACTGTGTGTGTGTGTGTGTGTCACTGTGTGTGAGTGTCACTGTGTGTGTCACTGTGTGTGTCACTGTGTGTGTCACTGTGTGTGTGTCACTGTGTGTGAGTGTCACTGTGTGTGTGTGTCACTGTGTGTGTCACTGTGTGTGTCACTGTGTGTGTGTCACTGTGTGTGTGTCACTGTGTGTGTGTGTCACTGTGTGTGAGTGTCACTGTGTGTGTCACTGTGTGTGTGTCACTGTGTGTGTCACTGTGTGTGTCACTGTGTGTGTGTCACTGTGTGTGTGTGTCACTGTGTGTGTCACTGTGTGTGTGTGTCACTGTGTGTGTGTCACTGTGTGTATCACTGTGTGTGTTACTGTGTGTGTGTGTCACTGTGTGTGTGTGTCACTGTGTGTGTATGTCACTGTGTGTGTGTGTCACTGTGTGTGTGGGTCACTGTGTGTGTGTCACTGTGTGTGTCACTGTGTGTGTGTGTCACTGTGTGTGTGTGTCACTGTGTGTGTGTCACTGTGTGTGTGTGTCACTGTGTGTGTGTCACTGTGTGTGTGTCACTGTGTGTGTGTCACTGTGTGTGTCACTGTGTGTGTGTCACTGTGTGTGTCACTGTGTGTGTGTGTCACTGTGTGTGTGTCACTGTGTGTGTGTGTCACTGTGTGTGTGTCACTGTGTCACTGTGTGTGTGTGTCACTGTGTGTGTGTGTCACTGTGTGTGTGTGTCACTGTGTGTCACTGTGTGTGTGTGTGTGTCACTGTGTGTGTGTCACTGTGTGTGTCACTGTGTGTGTGTGTCACTGTGTGTCACTGTGTGTGTCTGTGTCACTGTGTGTGTGTGTCACTGTGTGTGTCACTGGTGTGTGTGTCACTGTGTGTGTCACTGTGTGGGTGTCACTGTGTGTGTGCCACTGTGTGTGTCACTGTGTAGTGTGTGTCACTGTGTGTGTCACTGTGTGTGTCACTGTGTGTGTGTGTCACTGTGTGTCACTGTGTGTGTCACTGTGTGTGTGTCACTGTGTGTGTGTGTCACTGTGTGAGAGTCACTGTGTGTGTCACTGTGTGTGTGTGTCACTGTGTGTGTGTCACTGTGTGTGTCACTGTGTGTGTGTGTCACTGTGTGTCACTGTGTGTGTGTCACTGTGTGTGTGTCACTGTGTGTGTGTGTCACTGTGTGTGTGTCACTGTGTCACTGTGTGTGTGTGTCACTGTGTGTGTGTGTCACTGTGTGTGTGTGTCACTGTGTGTCACTGTGTGTGTGTGTGTCACTGTGTGTGTGTCACTGTGTGTGTCACTGTGTGTGTGTGTCACTGTGTGTCACTGTGTGTGTGTGTGTCACTGTGTGTGTGTGTCACTGTGTGTGTCACTGTGTGTGTGTGTCACTGTGTGTGTCACTGTGTGGGTGTCACTGTGTGTGTGCCACTGTGTGTGTCTCTGTGTAGTGTGTGTCACTGTGTGTGTCACTGTGTGTGTCACTGTGTGTGTGTGTCACTGTGTGTCACTGTGTGTGTCACTGTGTGTGTGTCACTGTGTGTGTGTGTCACTGTGTGTGTGTGTCACTGTGTGAGTGTCACTGTGTGTGTCACTGTGTGTGTGTGTCACTGTGTGTGTGTCACTGTGTGTGTCACTGTGTGTGTGTGTCACTGTGTGTCACTGTGTGTGTGTCACTGTGTGTGTGTGTCACTGTGTGTGTGTCACTATGCGTGTGTGTGTCACTATGCGTGTGTGTGTCACTGTGTGTGTCACTGTGTGTGTCACTGTGTGTGTGTGTCACTGTGTGTGTGTCACTGTGTGTGTGTCACTGTGTGTGTGTCACTGTGTGTGTCACTGTGTGTGTGTCACTGTGTGTCACTGTGTGTGTGTGTGTCACTGTGTGTGTGTGTCACTGTGTGTGTCACTGTGTGTGTGTGTCACTGTGTGTGTCACTGTGTGGGTGTCACTGTGTGTGTGCCACTGTGTGTGTCACTGTGTAGTGTGTGTCACTGTGTGTGTCACTGTGTGTGTCACTGTGTGTGTGTGTCACTGTGTGTCACTGTGTGTGTCACTGTGTGTGTGTCACTGTGTGTGTGTGTCACTGTGTGTGTGTGTCACTGTGTGAGTGTCACTGTGTGTGTCACTGTGTGTGTGTGTCACTGTGTGTGTGTCACTGTGTGTGTCACTGTGTGTGTGTGTCACTGTGTGTCACTGTGTGTGTGTCACTGTGTGTGTGTCACTGTGTGTGTGTGTCACTGTGTGTGTGTCACTGTGTCACTGTGTGTGTGTGTCACTGTGTGTGTGTGTCACTGTGTGTGTGTGTCACTGTGTGTCACTGTGTGTGTGTGTGTGTCACTGTGTGTGTGTCACTGTGTGTGTCACTGTGTGTGTGTGTCACTGTGTGTCTCTGTGTGTGTGTGTGTCACTGTGTGTGTGTGTCACTGTGTGTGTCACTGTGTGTGTGTGTCACTGTGTGTGTCACTGTGTGGGTGTCACTGTGTGTGTGCCACTGTGTGTGTCACTGTGTAGTGTGTGTCACTGTGTGTGTCACTGTGTGTGTCACTGTGTGTGTGTGTCACTGTGTGTCACTGTGTGTGTCACTGTGTGTGTGTCACTGTGTGTGTGTGTCACTGTGTGTGTGTGTCACTGTGTGAGTGTCACTGTGTGTGTCACTGTGTGTGTGTGTCACTGTGTGTGTGTCACTGTGTGTGTCACTGTGTGTGTGTGTCACTGTGTGTCACTGTGTGTGTGTCACTGTGTGTGTGTCACTGTGTGTGTGTGTCACTGTGTGTGTGTCACTGTGTCACTGTGTGTGTGTGTGACTGTGTGTGTGTGTCAGTGTGTGTGTGTGTCACTGTGTGTCACTGTGTGTGTGTGTGTGTCACTGTGTGTGTGTCACTGTGTGTGTCACTGTGTGTGTGTGTCACTGTGTGTCACTGTGTGTGTGTGTGTCACTGTGTGTGTGTGTCACTGTGTGTGTCACTGTGTGTGTGTGTCACTGTGTGTGTCACTGTGTGGGTGTCACTGTGTGTGTGCCACTGTGTGTGTCACTGTGTAGTGTGTGTCACTGTGTGTGTCACTGTGTGTGTCACTGTGTGTGTGTGTCACTGTGTGTCACTGTGTGTGTCACTGTGTGTGTGTCACTGTGTGTGTGTGTCACTGTGTGTGTGTGTCACTGTGTGAGTGTCACTGTGTGTGTCACTGTGTGTGTGTGTCACTGTGTGTGTGTCACTGTGTGTGTCACTGTGTGTGTGTGTCACTGTGTGTCACTGTGTGTGTGTCACTGTGTGTGTGTGTCACTGTGTGTGTGTCACTATGCGTGTGTGTGTCACTGTGTGTGTCACTGTGTGTGTCACTGTGTGTGTGTGTCACTGTGTGTGTGTCACTGTGTGTGTCACTGTGTGTGTGTGTCACTGTGTGTGTGTCACTGTGTGTGTGTGTCACTGTGTGTGTGTCACTGTGTCACTGTGTGTGTGTCACTGTGTGTGTGTCACTGTGTGTGTGTGTCACTGTGTGTCACTGTGTGTGTGTGTCACTGTGTGTGTCACTGTGTGTGTGTGTCACTGTGTGTGTGTGTCACTGTGTGTGTCACTGTGTGGGTGTCACTGTGTGTGTGCCACTGTGTGTGTCACTGTGTAGTGTGTGTCACTGTGTGTGTCACTGTGTGTGTGTGTCACTGTGTGTCACTGTGTGTGTCACTGTGTGTGTGTCACTGTGTGTGTGTATGTCACTGTGTGTGTGTGTCACTGTGTGAGTGTCACTGTGTGTGTCACTGTGTGTGTGTCACTGTGTGTCACTGTGTGTGTGTCAATGTGTGTGTCACTGTGTGTGTGTGTCACTGTGTGTCACTGTGTGTGTGTGTCACTGTGTGTGTGTCACTATGCGTGTGTGTGTCACTGTGTGTGTGTCACTGTGTGTGTCACTGTGTAGTGTGTGTCACTATGTGTGTGTGTCACTGTGTCTGTGTCACTGTGTGTGTGTGTCACTGTGTGTCACTGTGTGTGTCACTGTGTGTGTGTCACTGTGTGTGTCACTGTGTGGGTGTCACTGTGTGTGTGCCACTGTGTGTGTCACTGTGTAGTGTGTGTCACTGTGTGTGTGTGTCACTGTGTGTCACTGTGTGTGTCACTGTGTGTGTGTGTCACTGTGTGTGTGTGTGTCACTGTGTGTGTGTGTCACTGTGTGAGTGTCACTGTGTGTGTCACTGTGTGTGTGTGTCACTGTGTGTCACTGTGTGTGTGTCACTGTGTGTGTCACTGTGTGTGTGTGTCACTGTGTGTGTGTGTGTCACTGTGTGTGTGTCACTATGCGTGTGTGTGTCACTGTGTGTGTGTCACTGTGTGTGTCACTGTGTGTGTCACTGTGTGTGTGTCACTGTGTGTGTCACTGTGTGTGTGTCACTGTGTGTGTGTCACTGTGTGTCACTGTGTGTGTGTCACTGTGTGTGTCACTGTGTGTGTCACTGTGTGTGTGTGTCACTGTGTGTGTGTGTCACTGTGTGTGTGTGTCACTGTGTGTCACTGTGTGTGTGTCACTGTGTGTGTGTCACTGTGTGTGTGTGTCACTGTGTGAGTGTCATTGTGTGTGTGTGTGTGTCACTGTGTGTGTGTCACTGTGTGTGTGTGTCACTGTGTGTGTGTCACTGTGTGTGAGTGTCACTGTGTGTGTCACTGTGTGTGTCACTGTGTGTGTGTCAATGTGTGTCACTGTATGTGTGTGTCACTGTGTGTGTCACTGTGTGTGTGTGTCACTGTGTGTGTGTCAATGTGTGTCACTGTGTGTGTGTGTCACTGTGTGTGTCACTGTGTGTGTGTGTCACTGTGTGTGTGTCAATGTGTGTCACTGTGTGTGTGTCACTGTGTGTGTGTGTCACTGTGTGTGTGTGTCACTGTGTGTGTGTCAATGTGTGTCACTGTGTGTGTGTCACTGTGTGTGTCACAGTGCCGGCACCCTTCACAGGTAGCGCTGCTGCTACTGCTGCTCGCTAACAGCAGCCAGTTAGAGTTACATTTTGATTTAAAGCTTTCGTGACTGCAGTGATTCATATGCTTGGTTCTTTCGGTAAAGTCACCACGTTGAAGGGAAAACAATAAAATAAAAATATATAAAACAATAAAATTCTCACGACGTTTCGACTGCAACACAAGCAGTCATCGTCAGCTGTGAAAACCAACGGCAAGAAACATTTGAAAGAAGTGGCGTTTTGAATTTATTTATTTTTAAACGTTAGCACCACGGAGAGCGATTTGGAAGTTTATTCAGATGGACGAGTCCATCTATGTTCGGAAGAGAGGAGGGGGGAGACGAAAAATTAATGTATGCTGTCTGAAAGCCACCGTGAGCGTGAACAATCAAGACCCGAAATGGTTTATCAAATCCTTCCAATGATTGCTAAGCCAGAATCCATCTTCTCGGTTGAAACTGTCTCCGTGCTTGTATATGTGGATAGCCTCATGAACGAATCTCTCATGGAAGCCAGATGGCTTGCAGAGAACCTCCGTCTTGGAGAAAGTCAATGTCGTGCGAGCCCACTGAATTACAACAGTGCTCTGCCACGGCCGAGGTGTTGGTCCTACCGTGTTTCAGGTCTGCTTTGTGTTCACGAATGCGGTCCGAGACATGTCGTTTGGTTTCTCCAAAAAGAGGAGGGGGGGGAGACGAAAAATTAATGCGTGCTGTCTGAAAGCCACCGTGAGCGTGGACAATCAATTAAGACCCGAAATGGTTTATCAAATCCTTCCAATGATTGCTAAGCCAGAATCCATCTTCTCGGTTGAAACTGTCTCCGTGTTTGTATATGTGGATAGCCTCATGAACGAATCTCTCATGGTAGCCAGATGGCTTACAAAGAACCTCTGTCTTGGAGAAAGTCAATGTCATGTGAGCCTACTGAATTATAACAATGCTCTGCCACGGCCGAGGTGTTGGGCCTACCGTGTTTAAGGTCTGCTTTGTGTTCACGAATGCGGTCCGAGACATGTCGTTTGGTTTCTCCAAAAAGAGGAGGGGGGGGAGACGAAAAATTAATGCGTGCTGTCTGAAAGCCACCGTGAGCGTGGACAATCAATTAAGACCCGAAATGGTTCATCAAATCCTTCCAATGATTGCTAAGCCAGAATCCATCTTCTCGGTTTAAACTGTCTCCGTGCTTGTACATGTGGATAGCCTCATGAACGAATCTCTCATGGTAGCCAGATGGCTTACAAAGAACCTCTGTCTTGGAGAAAGTCAATGTCATGTGAGCCTACTGAATTATAACAATGCTCTGCCACGGCCGAGGTGTTGGGCCTACCGTGTTTAAGGTCTGCTTTGTGTTCACGAATGCGGTCCGAGACATGTTGTTTGGTTTCTCCAAAAAGAGGAGGGGGGGGAGACGAAATTAATGTGTGCTGTCTGAAAGCCACCGTGAGCGTGGACAATCAATTAAGACCCGAAATGGTTCATCAAATCCTTCCAATGATTGCTAAGCCGCCAGAATCCATCCGCTAGAGGCTACAAGGGGAAGCTTCGTCTTTGGCAGACGCTCTCCCCGGGGTGAGGGCACGTGGCGTGTGACGTGGGGGGTGTGACGCGGGGGGTGTGACGCGGGGGGTGTGACGCGGGGGGTGTGACACGAGGGGTGTGACGAGGGGTGTGCTGTGAACATGCCACTCACGTGACATTTGGCAGCAAGGTAGCGGCAGGCCGGGTGCGTCTGTCAACACAACACAGAAGGCCGCACGCTCCAGTCACTGACAACCAGGGGCTGAGAGGAAGCGCCGTTGACTACGTGCTGTGCGGAAGAGGTTCAACACACGTACACGTTAGTGTGGGTCTCTGTGGGTCTCTATGGTGAGTGAGCGTGCGAGTGAGTCAGTGTGCGAGTGAGGGAGCGAGTGAGTGAGTCAGCGTGCGAGTGAGCGAGCGTGCGAGTGAGTCAGTGAGGGAGTGAGTGAGCGTGCGAGTGAGGGAGCGTGCGAGTGAGTCAGTGAGTGAGCGAGTGAGCGTGCGAGTGAGTCAGTGTGCGAGTGAGGGAGCGAGTGAGTGAGTCAGCGTGCGAGTGAGCGAGCGTGCGAGTGAGTCAGTGAGTGAGCGAGTGAGTGTGCGAGTGAGTCAGCGTGCGAGTGAGTCAGCGAGTGAGTCAGCGTGCGAGTGAGTGAGCGTGCTAGTGAATCAGCGAGTGAGTAAGTCAGCGTGCGAGTGAGTGAGCGTGCTAGTGAATCAGCGAGTGAGTGAGTCAGCGAGTGAGTCAGCGTGCTAGTGAATCAGCGAGGGAGAGAGTGAGAGGAAGCGCAGTTGACTACGTGCTGTGCGTACATAGTCAACACACGTACACGTTAGTGTGGGTCTCTGTGGGTCTCTATGGCGAGTCAGCGTGCGAGTGAGTGAGTCGGCGAGGGAGTGAGTCAGCGTGCGAGTGAGTGAGCGAGTGAGGGAGCGTGCGAGTGAGTCAGCGAGTGAGTGAGCGTGCGAGTGAGTCAGCGAGTGAGTGAGCGTGCGAGTGAGTCAGTGTGCGAGTGAGTCAGTGTGCGAGTGAGCGAGCGTGCGAGTGAGTCAGTGTGCGAGTGAGTGAGCGAGCGAGTCAGCGAGTGAGTGAGTGAGCGTGCGAGTGAGTGAGCGTGCGAGTGAGTGAGCGAGTCAGTGAGTGAGTGAGCGTGCGAGTCAGCGAGTGAGTGAGCGTGCGAGTGAGTGAGCGTGCGAGTGAGTGAGCGTGCGAGTAAGTGAGTGAGTCAGTGAGTGAATCAGCGAGCGTGCGAGTGAGTCAGCGAGTGAGCGAGTGAGTGAGTGAACGAGTGAGTGAGTGAGTGAGCGAGTGAGTCAGCGTGCGAGTGAGTGAGCGAGTGAGGGAGCGTGCGAGTGAGTCAGCGAGTGAGTGAGCGTGCGAGTGAGTCAGCGAGTGAGTGAGCGTGCGAGTGAGTCAGTGTGCGAGTGAGTCAGTGTGCGAGTGAGCGAGCGTGCGAGTGAGTCAGTGTGCGAGTGAGTGAGCGAGCGAGTCAGTGAGTGAGTGAGTGAGCGTGCGAGTGAGTGAGCGTGCGAGTGAGTGAGCGAGTCAGTGAGTGAGTGTGCGAGTCAGCGAGTGAGTGAGCGTGCGAGTGAGTGAGCGTGCGAGTGAGTGAGCGTGCGAGTAAGTGAGTGAGTCAGTGAGTGAATCAGCGAGCGAGTGAGTGAGTCAGCGAGTGAGTGAGTGAACGAGTGAGTGAGTGAGTGAATCAGCGAGCGTGCGAGTGAGTCAGCGAGTGAGTGTGCGAGTGAGTGAGCGAGTGAGTGAGTCAGTGAGTGAATCAGCGAGCGAGTGAGTGAGTGAGTGTGTGAGTGAGCGAGTGAGTGAGTGAGTGAGCGAGCGTGCGAGTGTCTAGCGGCACTCACCTTGTCGAGCTTGCGGCTACGGATGGTGTGAGAGGCGCGGTGGTGCTGTCCGGTGAGGCACAGGCACTGAGCCAGCCAGTACACGTCCTGCACCGCCTCTGTGGGGAGACACGCGGAGACACGGGGACACACGGGGAGACACACACGGGGAGACACAGGGAGACACGTGGAGAGACAGAGACACACACGGGGAGACACACACGGAGACACACATGGAGAGACACAGAGAGACACACACGGGGAGACACGTGGAGACACGTGGAGAGACACACGGAGAGACACACGGAGAGACAGAGACACACACGTGGAGACACACACGTGGAGACACACACGTGGAGACACACACGTGGAGACGCACACAGAGAGACACAGGGAGACACGTGGAGACACGTGGAGACACACACGTGGAGACGCACACAGAGAGACACAGGGAGACACGTGGAGAGACAGAGACACACACGTGGAGACACACACGTGGAGACACACACGGAGACACACATGGGGAGACGCACACAGAGAGACACAGGGAGACACGCGGAGAGACACACGTGGAGAGATGTGGAGAGAGAGACACACACGGGGAGACACGTGGAGACACGGGGAGACACGCGGAGACACACACGGAGACACGTGGAGACACACACGTGGAGACACACACGGAGAGACACGTGGAGACACACGGAGAGACACAGGGAGACACGTGGAGACACGCGGAGACACACACGTGGAGAGACAGAGACACACGTGGAGACACGCGGAGAGACAGAGACACACACGTGGAGAGACAGACACACATGTGGAGACACGTGGAGACACACGTGGAGAGACAGAGACACACACGGGGAGAGACAGAGACACACACGTGGAGAGACACACGGAGAGACACAGGGAGACACGCAGAGAGACAGACACACACGTGGAGAGACAGAGACACACACGGGGAGAGACAGAGACACACACGTGGAGAGACAGAGACACACACGGGGAGACACACACGGAGACACACACGGAGAGACACACGGAGAGACAGAGACACACACGTGAAGACACACACGTGGAGACACACACGGAGAGACACACGGAGAGACAGAGACACACACGTGGAGACACACACGTGGAGACACGTGGAGACACACACGTGGAGACACACACAGAGAGACACAGGGAGACACGTGGAGACACACACGTGGAGACGCACACAGAGAGACACAGGGAGACACGTGGAGAGACAGAGACACACACGTGGAGACACACACGGAGACACACGCGGAGACACGTGGAGACACACACGGAGAGACACGTGGAGACACAAGGAGAGACACGTGGAGACACAAGGAGAGACACGTGGAGACACACGCAGAGACACGTGGAGACACAAGGAGAGACACGTGGAGACACAAGGAGAGACACGTGGAGACACAAGGAGAGACACGTGGAGACACACACGTGGAGACACAAGGAGAGACACGTGGAGACACGCACGTGGAGACACACACGGAGACACGTGGAGACACACACGTGGAGACACACACGGAGACACGTGGAGACACGTGGAGAGACAGAGACACACATGTGGAGACACAAGGAGAGACACGTGGAGACACACACGTGGAGACGCACACAGAGAGACACAGGGAGACACGTGGAGAGACAGAGACACACACGTGGAGACACACACGGAGACACACACGGAGACACGTGGAGACACACACGGAGAGACACGTGGAGACACAAGGAGAG
Organism: Petromyzon marinus; assembly: GCF_010993605.1. Lineage (NCBI taxonomy): Eukaryota > Metazoa > Chordata > Hyperoartia > Petromyzontiformes > Petromyzontidae > Petromyzon > Petromyzon marinus. The sequence continues at coordinate 64,006 of NW_022638145.1, forward strand.
ACACGTGGAGACACAAGGAGAGACACGTGGAGACACAAGGAGAGACACGTGGAGACACACACGTGGAGACACACGTGGAGACACACACGTGGAGACACAAGGAGAGACACGTGGAGACAGAAGGAGAGACACGTGGAGACACAAGGAGAGACACGTGGAGACACACACGGGGAGACACGTGGAGACACACACGGAGAGACACGTGGAGACACACACGGAGAGACACATGGAGACACACGGAAAGACAGAGACACACACGTGGAGACACACATGGAGACACGTGGAGACACACATGGAGACACACGTGGAGACACACACGTGGAGACGCACACAGAGAGACACAGGGAGACACGTGGAGAGACAAAGACACACACGTGGAGACATACACGGAGAGACACGTGGAGACACACGCAGAGACACGTGGAGACACACACGGAGAGACACGTGGAGACACAAGGAGAGACACGTGGAGACACAAGGAGAGACACGTGGAGACACACACGTGGAGACACAAGGAGAGACACGTGGAGACACGCACGTGGAGACACACACGGAGACACGTGGAGACACACACGTGGAGACACACACGGAGACACGTGGAGACACGTGGAGAGACAGAGACACACATGTGGAGACACAAGGAGAGACACGTGGAGACACACACGGGGAGACACACACGGAGAGACGCGGGGAGACACACACGGAGAGACAGAGACACACACGTGGAGACACACACGGGGAGACACACACAGAGAGACACGTGTTGTGTACGTGTGTGTATAGATATGTTGTTGTTGTTGTTGTGTATGTGTGTGTGTGTAGATGTTGTTGTTGTTGTGTATGTGTGTGTGTAGATATGTTGTTGTTGTTGTGTACGTGTGTATAGATATGTTGTTGTTGCGTATGTGTATGTGTGTATAGATGTTGTTGTTGTGTACGTGTGTGTGTATAGATATGTTGTTGTTGTGTACGTGTGTGTATAGATATGTTGTTGTTGTTGTTTACGTGTGTGTATATGTGTGTAGATCTGTTGTTGTTGTGTACGTGTGTGTGTGTATAGATGTTGTTGTTGTTGTGTACGTGTGTGTGTGTGTATAGATGTTGTTGTGTACGTGTGTGTGTATAGATGTTGTTGTTGTTGTGTACGTGTGTGTATGTGTGTATAGATGTTGTTGTTGTTGTGTACGTGTGTGTGTATAGATGTTGTTGTGTACGTGTATGTGTGTATAGATGTTGTTGTGTACGTGTGTGTGTGTGTGTATAGATGTTGATGTTGTTGTTGTGTGTGTGTGTATAGATGTTGTTGTTGTGTACGTGTGTATGTGTGTATAGATGTTGTTGTTGTGTACGTGTGTGCATAGATGTTGTTGTTGTTGTGTACGTGTGTGTATAGATGATGTTGTTGTGTACGTGTGTGTATAGATGATGTTGTTGTTGTTGTGTACGTGTGTGTGTGTATAGATGTTGTTGTTGTGTACGTGTGTGTGTGTATAGATGTTGTTGTTGTTGTGTACGTGTGTGTATAGATGTTGTTGTTGTGTACGTGTGTGTATAGATGTTGTTGTTGTTGTTGTGTACGTGTGTGTGTGTATAGATGTTGTTGTTGTTGTGTACGTGTGTGTGTATATAGATGTTGTTGTTGTTGTTGTGTACGTGTGTGTATAGATGTTGTTGTTGTGTACGTGTGTGTGTATAGATGATGTTGTTGTTGTTGTGTACGTGTGTATGTGTGTATAGATGATGTTGTTGTTGTGTACGTGTGTGTGTATAGATGTTGTTGTGTACGTGTATGTGTGTATAGATGTTGTTGTGTACGTGTGTGTGTGTATAGATGTTGATGTTGTTGTTGTGTGTGTGTGTATAGATGTTGTTGTTGTGTACGTGTGTATGTGTGTATAGATGTTGTTGTTGTGTACGTGTGTGTATAGATGTTGTTGTTGTTGTGTACGTGTGTGTATAGATGATGTTGTTGTGTACGTGTGTGTATAGATGATGTTGTTGTTGTTGTGTACGTGTGTGTGTGTATAGATGTTGTTGTTGTGTACGTGTGTGTGTGTATAGATGTTGTTGTTGTTGTGTACGTGTGTGTATAGATGATGTTGTTGTGTACGTGTGTGTATAGATGTTGTTGTTGTTGTTGTGTACGTGTGTGTGTGTATAGATGTTGTTGTTGTTGTGTACGTGTGTGTGTGTATAGATGATGTTGTTGTTGTTGTTGTGTACGTGTGTGTGTGTATAGATGTTGTTGTTGTGTACGTGTGTGTGTATAGATGATGTTGTTGTTGTTGTGTACGTGTGTGTATAGATGATGTTGTTGTGTACGTGTGTGTATAGATGTTGTTGTTGTTGTTGTGTACGTGTGTGTATGTGTGTGTATAGATGATGTTGTTGTTGTTGTGTACGTGTGTGTGCGTATAGATGTTGTTGTTGTTGTTGTGTACGTGTGTGTGTGTATAGATGTTGTTGTTGTGTACGTGTGTGTGTATAGATGATGTTGTTGTTGTTGTGTACGTGTGTATGTGTGTATAGATGATGTTGTTGTTGCGTACGTGTGTGTATAGATGTTGTTGTGTGTGTGTGTGTATAGATGTTGTTGTTGTTGTGTACGTGTGTGTGTGTATAGATGATGTTGTTGTTGTTGTGTACGTGTGTGTGTATAGATGTTGTTGTTGTTGTGTACGTGTGTGTATGTGTGTGTATAGATGGTGTTGTTGTTGTTGTTGTGTGTGTGTGTATGTGTGTATAGATGATGTTGTTGTTGTGTACGTGTGTGTATGTGTATAGATGGTGATGTTGTTGTGTGTGTGTGTGTATGTGTGTATAGATGTTGTTGTGTACGTGTATGTGTGTATAGATGTTGTTGTGTGTGTGTGTAATCTAAGCATGCACCTAGCCTGGCACACCGACCACTCTCTTACCCTGAGAGAGAGACGCAACTTTGTCCGCCCAGAAGAGAGCACTCTGATACTGCTGCTGTGGACGGGGAGAGGTGAGGAGGGGGGGAGGTGAGGTGAGTGGGGTGAGTGGGGGGAGGTGAGCGGGGTGAGTGGGGGGAGGTGAGTGGGGGGAGGTGAGGTGAGTGGGGTGAGTGGGGGAGGAGGGTGGGAGGAGGGAAGTGAGGTGAGCGGGGAGAGTGGTTAAAGGGTGGGATGAGTGGGGTGAGGAGGGGTGAGGAGGGGTGAGGAAGGGTGAGGAGGGTGAGGAGGGTGAGGAGGGGTGAGTGGTGAGGAGGGTGAGGGGTGAAGAGGGGTGAGCGGTGAGGAGGGTGAGGGGTGAGGAGGGTGAGGGGTGAGGAGGGGTGAGGGGTGAGGAGGGTGAGGGGTGAGGAGAAAGCCGCAAAGCACCAATGTGTCAAAGATCAACATCATCAGACATGATCGATCCACTGCTGGATGAGGCCTCTCTCTGGATGAGTGAGTGATAGTAGTAGTAGTGAGTGATAGTAGTTGTAGTGAGTTATAGTAGTTATAGTGAGTGATAGTAGTTATAGTGAGTGATAGTAGTAGTAGTGAGTGATAGTAGTTGTAGTGAGTTATAGTAGTTATAGTGAGTGATAGTAGTAGTTATAGTGAGTGATAGTAGTAGTAGTGAGTGATAGTAGTTGTAGTGAGTTATAGTAGTTATAGTGAGTGATAGTAGTAGTTATAGTGAGTGATAGTAGTAGTAGTGAGTGATAGTAGTTGTAGTGAGTTATAGTAGTTATAGTGAGTGATAGTAGTAGTTATAGTGAGTGATAGTAGTAGTTGTGAGTGATAGTAGTTGTAGTGAGTGATAGTAGTTGTAGTGAGTGATAGTAGTAGTAGTGAGTGATAGTAGTAGTAGTGAGTGATAGTAGTTATAGTGAGTGATAGTAGTTGTAGTGAGTGATAGTAGTTGTAGTGAGTGATAGTAGTAGTAGTGAGTGATAGTAGTTGTAGTGAGTGATAGTAGTTATAGTGAGTGATAGTAGTTATAGTGAGTGATAGTAGTAGTTGTGAGTGATAGTAGTTGTAGTGAGTGATAGTAGTTGTAGTGAGTTATAGTAGTTATAGTGAGTGATAGTAGTTGTAGTGAGTGATAGTAGTAGTAGTGAGTGATAGTAGTAGTAGTGAGTGATAGGAGTAGTAGTGAGTGATAGTAGTAGTAGTGAGTGATAGTAGTAGTAGTGAGTGATAGTAGTAGTAGTGAGTGATAGTAGTTGTAGTGAGTTATAGTAGTTGTAGTGAGTGATAGTAGTTGTAGTGAGTGATAGTAGTAGTAGTGAGTGATAGTAGTAGTAGTGAGTGATAGGAGTAGTAGTGAGTGATAGTAGTAGTAGTGAGTGATAGTAGTAGTAGTGAGTGATAGTAGTTGTAGTGAGTTATAGTAGTAGTAGTGAGTGATAGTAGTAGTAGTGAGTGATAGTAGTTGTAGTGAGTTATAGTAGTTATAGTGAGTGATAGTAGTTGTAGTGAGTGATAGTAGTTGTAGTGAGTGATAGTAGTTAGTAGTGAGTGATAGTAGTAGTAGTGAGTGATAGTAGTTGTAGTGAGTTATAGTAGTTATAGTGAGAGTAGTAGTAGTGAGTGATAGTAGTTATAGTGAGTGATAGTAGTTAGTAGTGAGTGATAGTAGTTATAGTGAGTGATAGTAGTATAGTGAGTGATAGTAGTAGTAGTGAGTGATAGTAGTTGTAGTGAGTGATAGTAGTTATAGTGAGTGATAGTAGTTATAGTGAGTGATAGTAGTTATAGTGAGTGATAGTAGTTATAGTGAGTGATAGTAGTTGTAGTGAGTGATAGTAGTTATAGTGAGTGATAGTAGTAGTAGTGAGTGATAGTAGTAGTAGTGAGTGATAGTAGTTATAGTGAGTGATAGTAGTAGTAGTGAGTGATAGTAGTTGTAGTGAGTGATAGTAGTTGTAGTGAGTGATAGTAGTTGTAGTGAGTGATAGTAGTTGTAGTGAGTGATAGTAGTAGTAGTGAGTGATAGTAGTTATAGTGAGTGATAGTAGTAGTAGTGAGTGATAGTAGTTATAGTGAGTGATAGTAGTAGTAGTGAGTGATAGTAGTTATAGTGAGTGATAGTAGTTATAGTGAGTGATAGTAGTTATAGTGAGTGATAGTAGTAGAGTGAGTGATAGTAGTTGTAGTGAAGTTATAGTAGTTATAGTGAGTGATAGTAGTTATAGTGAGTGATAGTAGTTATAGTGAGTGATAGTAGTTGTAGTGAGTGATAGTAGTTATAGTGAGTGATAGTAGTTATAGTGAGTGATAGTAGTTGTAGTGAGTGTATAGTAGTAGTAGTGAGGTGATAATAGTGTTGTAGTGAGTGATAATAGTTGTAGTGAGTGATAGTAGTAGTAGTAGTGAGTGATAGTAGTTATAGTGAGTGATAGTAGTAGTAGTGATAGTAGTTATAGTGAGTGATAGTAGTTATAGTGAGTGATAGTAGTTATAGTGAGTGATAGTAGTTGTAGTGAGTGATAGTAGTAGTAGTGAGTGATAGTAGTAGTAGTGAGTGATAGTAGTTGTAGTGAGTGATAGTAGTTGTAGTGAGTGATAGTAGTAGTAGTGAGTGATAGTAGTAGTAGTGAGTGATAGTAGTTGTAGTGAGTGATAGTAGTTATAGTGAGTGATAGTAGTTGTAGTGAGTGATAGTAGTTGTAGTGAGTGATAGTAGTTGTAGTGAGTGATAGTAGTTATAGTGAGTGATAGTAGTAGTAGTGAGTGATAGTAGTTATAGTGAGTGATAGTAGTAGTAGTGAGTGATAGTAGTAGTAGTAGTGAGTGATAGTAGTAGTAGTGAGTGATAGTAGTTATAGTGAGTGATAGTAGTAGTAGTGAGTGATAGTAGTAGTAGTGAGTGATAGTAGTAGTAGTGAGTGATAGTAGTAGTAGTGAGTGATAGTAGTTGTAGTGAGTGATAGTAGTTATAGTGAGTGATAGTAGTAGTAGTGAGTGATAGTAGTAGTAGTAGTGAGTGATAGTAGTTGTAGTGAGTGACAGTAGTTATAGTGAGTGATAGTAGTAGTAGTGAGTGATAGTAGTTATAGTGAGTGATAGTAGTAGTAGTGAGTGATAGTAGTTGTAGTGAGTGATAGTAGTTGTAGTGAGTGATAGTAGTAGTGAGTGATAGTAGTAGTAGTGAGTGATAGTAGTTGTAGTGAGTGATAGTAGTAGTAGTGAGTGATAGTAGTAGTAGTGAGTGATAGTAGTTGTAGTGAGTGATAGTAGTTGTAGTGAGTGATAGTAGTTATAGTGAGTGATAGTAGTTATAGTGAGTGATAGTAGTAGTGAGTGATAGTAGTAGTAGTGAGTGATAGTAGTTGTAGTGAGTGATAGTAGTTATAGTGAGTGATAGTAGTTATAGTGAGTGATAGTAGTTATAGTGAGTGATAGTAGTTATAGTGAGTGATAGTAGTTATAGTGAGTGATAGTAGTTGTAGTGAGTGATAGTAGTTGTAGTGAGTGATAGTAGTTATAGTGAGTGATAGTAGTAGTAGTGAGTGATAGTAGTTGTAGTGAGTGATAGTAGTAGTAGTGAGTGATAGTAGTAGTAGTGAGTGATAGTAGTAGTAGTGAGTGATAGTAGTAGTAGTAGTAGTGAGTGATAGTAGTAGTAGTGAGTGATAGTAGTTGTAGTGAGTGACAGTAGTTATAGTGAGTGATAGTAGTTGTAGTGAGTGATAGTAGTTGTAGTGAGTGATAGTAGTTGTAGTGAGTGATAGTAGTAGTAGTGAGTGATAGTAGTTGTAGTGAGTGATAGTAGTTATAGTGAGTGATAGTAGTTATAGTGAGTGATAGTAGTAGTAGTGAGTGATAGTAGTAGTAGTGAGTGATAGTAGTGTAGTGAGTGATAGTAGTTGTAGTGAGTGATAGTAGTTGTAGTGAGTGATAGTAGTTGTAGTGAGTGAGAGTAGTAGTAGTGAGTGATAGTAGTTGTAGTGAGTGATAGTAGTTATAGTGAGAGTAGTAGTAGTGAGTGATAGTAGTTATAGTGAGTGATAGTAGTTGTAGTGAGTGATAGTAGTTATAGTGAGTGATAGTAGTTATAGTGAGTGATAGTAGTAGTAGTGAGTGATAGTAGTTATAGTGAGTGATAGTAGTTGTAGTGAGTGATAGTAGTTATAGTGAGTGATAGTAGTAGTAGTGAGTGATAGTAGTTGTAGTGAGTGATAGTAGTAGTGAGTGATAGTAGTAGTGAGTGATAGTAGTTATAGTGAGTGATAGTAGTAGTAGTGAGTGATAGTAGTTGTAGTGAGTGATAGTAGTTGTAGTGAGTGACAGTAGTTATAGTGAGTGATAGTAGTAGTGAGTGATAGTAGTTGTAGTGAGTGATAGTAGTTATAGTGAGTGAAAGTAGTAGTAGTGAGTGATAGTAGTTATAGTGAGTGATAGTAGTTGTAGTGAGTGATAGTAGTTATAGTGAGTGAAAGTAGTTATAGTATATAATGGTCACCTGCTCTATGAGTCTGTATGAGTGAGTGAGAGTGTTAGTAGTTAGTAGTATATAGTGAGTTATAGTGGGGAGCGATAGTGTAGCGGTTAGCGCGCTGCGCTATGAACCTGGCGACCCGGGTTCGATTCCCGCTCACGGCCAACACCAGTGACGATTATGTGAACCGGTCCTGGGCCTCCCCTAGGTCGACTCAGCCTCAAATGAGTACCTGGTGCGGTGTGTAAACATTGCCAATAGGGAGACAAAGGCGGTCGGGCGTGGTGCTGGCCACCCACCCCCTCGTGTACCGTTCTGGCCTTCATAGGTGCTCGCTAACAGCACTTGCCCCTACAGTCTGTTACAGGCTATATGGGGGATCTTTGTCTTTGTAGTATATAGTAATAATAGTAATATAATAGTAATATAATAGTTTAATGTCATAATCTCCTCACCTGCTCTATGAGTCTCTGGATGAGTGAGTGTGAGTGTTAGTAATATAATAGTAATAATAATAGTTTAATGTCATAATCTCCTCACCTGCTCTATGAGTCTCTGGATGAGTGAGTGTGAGTGTTAGTAATATAATAGTAATATAATAGTTTAATAATGTTATAATCTCCTCACCTGCTCTATGAGTCTCTGGATGAGTGAGTGTTAGTAGTACACAGTAATAGTAATAATAGTAATATAATAGTAATATAATAGTTTAATGTTGTAATCTTCTCACCTGCTCTATGAGTCTCTGGATGAGTGAGTGAGTGTGTTAGTAGTACACAGTAATAATAGTAATATAATAGTAATATAATAGTTTAATAATGTTATAATCCCCTCACCTGCTCTATGAGTCTCTGGATGAGTGAGTGTTAGTAGTACATAGTAATAGTAATAATAGTAATATAATAGTTTAATAATCTTATAATCTCCTCACCTGCTCTATGAGTCTCTGGATGAGTGAGTGAGAGTGTTAGTAGTACACAGTAATAATAGTAATATAATAGTTTAATAATGTTATAATCCCCTCACCTGCTCTATGAGTCTCTGGATGAGTGAGTGTGTTAGTAGTACACAGTAATAGTAATAATAGTAATATAATAGTTTAATGTCATAATCTCCTCACCTGCTCTATGAGTCTCTGGATGAGTGAGTGAGAGTGTTAGTAGTACACAGTAATAGTAATAATAGTAATATAATAGTGTAATGTTATAATCTCCTCACCTGCTCTAAGAGTCTCTGGATGAGTGAGTGAGTGTGTTAGTAGTACATAGTAATAGTAATAATAGTAATAGTATAGTAATATAATAGTTTAATGTTGTAATCTCCTCACCTGCTCTATGAGTCTCTGGATGAGTGAGTGTTAGTAGTACATAGTAATAGTAATATAATAGTAATATAATATTATAATCTCCTCACCTGCTCTATGAGTCTCTGGATGAGTGAGAGTGTAGTAGTACACAGTAATAATAATAATAGTAATATAATAGTTTAATGTTATAATCTCCTCACCTGCTCTATGAGTCTCTGGATGAGTGAGTGAGAGTGTTAGTAGTACACAGTAATAGTAATAATAGTAATATAATAGTAATATAATAGTTTAATGTTATAATCTCCTCACCTGCTCTATGAGTCTCTGGATGAGTGAGTGAGAGTGTTAGTAGTACACAGTAATAATAGTAATATAATAGTTTAATGTTATAATCTCCTCACCTGCTCTATGAGTCTCTGGATGAGTAAGTGTGAGTGTTAGTAGTACATAGTAAGAGTAATAATAGTAATATAATAGTAATATAATAGTTTAATAATGTTATAATCTCCTCACCTGCTCTATGAGTCTCTGGATGAGTGTTAGTAGTACATAGTAAGAGTAATAATAGTAGTATATAGTAATATAATAGTTTAATAATGTTATAATCTCCTCACCTGCTCTATGAGTCTCTGGATGAGTGAGTGTGAGTGTTAGTAGTACACAGTAATAATAGTAATATAATAGTAATATAATAGTTTAATAATGTTATAATCTCCTCACCTGCTCTATGAGTCTCTGGATGAGTGAGTGAGTGTGTTAGTAGTACACAGTAATAATAGTAATATAATAGTAATATAATAGTTTAATAATGTTATAATCTCCTCACCTGCTCTATGAGTCTCTGGATGAGTGAGTGAGTGTGTTAGTAGTACACAGTAATAATAGTAATATAATAGTAATATAATAGTTTAATAATGTTATAATCTCCTCACCTGCTCTATGAGTCTCTGGATGAGTGAGTGAGTGTGTTAGTAGTACACAGTAATAATAGTAATATAATAGTAATATAATAGTTTAATAATGTTATAATCTCCTCACCTGCTCTATGAGTCTCTGGATGAGCGCGCGCAGAGCTCCGAGCTCCGCGTCCGAAGCGCCGCGAGCCGGCGCCATCGCTTTTTTTTTCCCGCGCGTAAACAACGCGCGCTCCCATTGGCTGCCCTCATGGGGGGGGAGAGTGTAAGGGGCGGGAGAGTTCCTTGCAACGTATGCTCCCATTGGCTGCCCTTACGGTGGGGAGAGGGTAAGGGGCGGGAGAGTACCGTGCAACGTGCGCTCCCATTGGCTGCCCTTACGGGGGGGGAGAGGGTAAGGGGCGGGAGAGTACCGTGCAACGCGCGCTCCCATTGGCTGCCTTCACGGGGGGGAGGGGGTAAGGGACGGGGGAGTTCCGTGCAAAAACGCTCTCCCATTGGATGCCCTGACGGGGGGGGGGAGGGGGGTAAGGGAGGGGAGTTCCTTGCAACGTGCGCTCCCATTGGCTGCCCTTACGGGAGGGAGAGGGTAAGGGGCGGGAGAGTACCGTGCAACGCGCGCTCCCATTGGCTGCCTTCACGGGGGGGGAGGGGTAAGGGACGGGGGAGTTCCGGTGCAAAACGCTCTCCCATTGGCTGCCCTGACGGGGGGGGAGAGGTAAGGGAGGGGGAGTTCCTTGCAACGTGCGCTCCCATTGGCTGCCCTTACGGGGGGGGAAAGGGTAAGGGGCGGGGGAGTTCCGTTCAACGCGTGCTTCCATTGGCTGCCCTCACGGGGGGGGGGAGGGGGTAAGGGGCGGGGGAGTTCCGTGAAACGCGCACTCCCATTGGCTGCCCTTACTGGGGGGAGGGGGTAAGGGGCGGGGTAGTTCTTTGCAACGCGCGCTTCCATTGGCTGCCCTTACGCGGGGGGGGAGAGGGTAAGGGGCGGGGGACTTCCGTGTAACGGCGCTCCCATTAGCTGCTCTTACGGGGTGGAGAGGGTTAAGGGGCGGGGGAGTTCCGTGCAACTCGCGCTCCCATTGGCTGCCCCTCACGGGGGGGGGAGAGAGGGTAAGGGGCGGGGGTGTCCCTTCAACGCGCGCTCCATTGGTGGACAATCGCGGAGCAATTGTTTCTAATGTCTTCCGGAAGAGGAAGATCGGTGATTTTTTGTTTGTCTGTTTGATCTCTTCCGGGTTAGGAAGTAGAACTATAAAACAAGATTTTATCTTCTGGAAGAAGAGAGATCCATTGGAACTCATTGGCTGATTTAACTTCCGGAAGACGAAGAAGCTAATTAATAAAAAAAAATTCTTCTGGAATAAGAAGAAAAATCCAATGCATTGCATTCTGTCTCATCTCCCGAGATAGAAGATATCGAATAAAACAAGAATTATTCTGCTGGAAGAAGAAGATCGATTCAATGCATTGACTTGTTTTTTCTTCCGGAAGAAGATGCTAATTAAAAAATTAAAGGGGACAGAGTCATCATCCGGAAGAGGAAGATGCTATTTCATAAAATAATAGGGACAAAGTCTTCTTCCGGAAGAGGAAGATCCAATCATCTGGAAGAGGAAGACGGATCCAATGCGTTCCGTTGACTTTCCGATCTTCCAGAAACGGAAGAGACGATAGAAAACAAAAATGTTCTTCCGGAAGACGAAGTGCGTCAATTGCATTGGATTGACCGACTCATCTTCCGAAGGCGGAAGAAAAAAATAAAACAAGATTTTGTCTTCTGGAATAAAGAAAATGACGTCACCTTGGCTGCGTTCCATGGCGACCAAGCGGCGTTCTCCTGTCTGAGGATAGCCAGGCCCAGACTCCCTAGCCAGGTGATGAGACTAACATTTAAACATTTATACTAACAAACATACTATACTAACATTTATACTGACAAACATACTATACTAACATTTAAAACTAACATACATATACTAACATATACTAACAAATATACTAACAAATATATACTAACAAACATACTATACTAACATATATACTAACAAATATATACTAACAAACACATATACTAACATACATATACTATACTAACACATTTATACTAACATATATACTATACTAACACATATATACTAACATACATATACTAACACATATATACTAACACATATATACTATACTAACACATATACTAACATACATTCACATACTAACAAATATATACTCACATATATACTAACAAATATATACTCACATATATACTAACAAACATATATACTAACATTAAACATTTATACTAACAAAACATACTATACTAACATTTATACTAACATATATACTATACTAACACATATATACTAACATACATATACTAACATATACTAACTCTCTCCCCCCTCCTCTGTTCCGACCATGGACGAACTCGTCCGTTCTGAACGGGGCCCGTAGCTATCCGTGGTGCTGAAATTTGAGGGTAAGAATCCACCCATTTTTTCGCCATATAGCATTGTGATATATAACGACTTATTGTTGGTAGCTTAGCTGATGGAGAATATAGAGTTTATTGATAAAATGAAGGTAATTTATATTTTAGTTTTTATTGTTTCACTATATAGTACTGTGAATAGCTCAGATGTGTAGTCATTCTGTGACCAGTCACTAGCTAATCACTCAGTTATTTCAATGCTAAATTCGCCTAGTTATTTCAATGCTAAATATCCTGTTTTGATTTGTACTAAGGGCCTCGGTGAATGTGTATGCTCTGACTTTAACGTAGCTATTTCTGTAGCAGTTACAAGCTAATCACTCAGCTATTTCAATGCTAAATTTCTATGCTAATTCCATTGTCAAGGGGTACCTCTGCGGATGTGCATGCCTTAACTTAGCTATTTCAATGCTAAATTCTATGCTAATTCCTTTAACAATGGGTGCCTCTGCGGATGTGTATGCTTTAACTTTTAACATAGCTATTTCTGTGACCAGTCACAAGCTAATCTTTCAGCCATTTCAATGCTAAATTATATGCTAATTCCTTTGTCAAGGCGCTTTGTTCCTCTCACACAGCTTAAAGGCCGTGATCTGAACGTGGCTCTTTCACTCCAGCGCTGTCCTACCAGACAGTCTCGCCCCTTCACCTGATGAAGGCTGCCTGTGTTGTGGCCGAAACGTCGTGATAATATTATTGTGTTATTTTATTTTATCAATTTATTTATTTATTCTCATTCTACGTGACTTTACCGAAAGAACCAAAGAAGATATACTAACAAATATACTACCAAATATATACTAATAAACATACTATACTAACACATATATACTAACACATATATACTATACTAACACATATATACTAACACATATATACTAACATATATACTATACTAACACATATACTAACATACATATACATATACTGACATATACTAACAAATACATATATACTATACTATACTAACACATATATACTAACATATATACTAACACATATTATACTGACATATATACTAATATATATACTAACAAACATACTATACTCAACACATTTATACTAACATATATACTATACTAACACATATGCCGACATACATAACATTACTAACAAATATATACTCACATATATACTAACAAATATATACTCAATATATACTAACAAACATATATACTAACATTTAAACATTTATACTAACAACATACTATACTAACACATATACTAACATATATACAATATACTAACAAACATACTATACTAACATTTATACTAACAAACATACTATACTAACATTTATACTAACAAACATACTATACTAACATTTATACTAACAAACATACTATACTAACATTTATACTAACATACATATACATATACTAACAAATAATACTCACAATATATACTAACACATATATACTAACATTCATGCTAACAAACATACTATACTAACACATGTACTAACATATATACTAACAATTATATACTCACATATATACTAACAAACATATATATACTAACAAACATAGTATACTAACAAACATACTATACTAACACATATACTAACATATATACATATACTAACAAACTATACTTATACTAACACATTTACTTACATACACTAATAACAAATATATACTCACATATAAACTAACAAATATATACTAACATTTATACTAACATATATACGGACAAATATATACTAACATATACTAACTAATACTAACAAATATACTAACAATATATACATATACTAACAAGTATATACTAACAAATACATATATACTAACATTTATACTAACATATATACAGACAAATATATACTAACATATATACTAACATACATACTAACAAATATATACTCACATATATACTAACAAATCTATATAGTAACAAACATATATACTAACAAATATACTAACAACTACATATATACTCACATTTATACTAACATATATACATACTAACAAATATATACTAACAAACATATGTACAGACAAATATATTTTAACAAATATACTAACAAATATACTGACATATATACTAACATATATACTTACAAATATATACTAACAAACATATGTACAGACAAATCTATACAGACAAATATATACGAACATTTATACTAACATATATAGACAAATATATACTAACAAATATATATACTAACATATATACTGACAAATATATACTAACATATATACTGGCATATATACTAACATATATACTAACTAACATATATACTAACAAATATACTAACATATATACTAACAAACATATATACTAACAAATATACTATCATATATACTAACATATATACAGACAAATATATACTAACATATATATACTAACATACATACATACTAACAAATATATACTCACATATATACTTACAAATCTATATACTAACAAACATATATACTAACAAATATACTAACAACTACATATATACTCACATTTATACTAACATATATACATACTAACAAATATATACTAACAAATATATACTAACAAATATACTAACAATATACTGACATTAATACTAACATATATACTTACAAATATATACTAACAAACATATGTACAGACAAATATATAACAGACAAAATATATACGAACATTTATACTAACATTATATAGACAATATATACTAACAAATATATATACTAACATATATACTGACAAATCTATATACTAACATATATACTGGCTATATACTAACATTATACTAACTAACATATATACTAACAAATATACAAACATATATACATATACTAACAAATATATACTAACAAATATATACTAACAAACATATATACTAACAAATATACTAACAACTACATATATACTCACATTTATACTAACATATATATACTAACAAATATATACTAACAAACATATATACTAACAAATATACTAACATATATACTGACATATATACTAACATATATACTAAAAAATATATACCAACAAAGATGTACAGACAAATATATACAGACAAATATATACTAACAAATATATATACTAACATATATATAGACAAATATATACTAACAAATATATATATATACTAACATATATACTGACAAATATATACTAATATATACTGAAAAATATATACTAACAAACATATACTAACAAATATACTAACATATATACTAACAAAATATATACTAACAAATATACTATCATATATACTAACATATATACTAACAAATATATACAGACAAATATATACTGACAAACATACACTAACAAACATATATACTAACAAATATATAATGTATACTCATTCACCCACTCACCCATCCACCCATTTACTCATCCACTCACTCACCCACTCACACACTCACTCACTCACCCACCAACTCACTCACTCACCCACCAACTCACTCACCCACTCACTCACCCACCAACTCACTCACCCACCAATTAACTCACCCACTCACTCACCCACCCACCAACTCACTCACCCACTCACTCACCCACCAACACACTCACCCACTCACTCACCCACCAACTCACTCACCCACTCACTCACCCACCAACTCACTCACCCACTCACTCACCCACCAACTTACTCACCCACTCACTCACCCACCAACTCACTCACCCACTCACTCACCCACCAACTCACTCACCCACTCACTCACCCACTCACTCACCCACTCACTCACTCATCCACCCACTCATTCATACAACAACAACCGCCATTCGCCAATAAGTGGCGGTGACGTCACCACGACGCTTGTGCCAGGCCATGTGCACCCTGAGGCCACGTGAAGTGTCGAACGCCCGCTGGCAGGAGGTCACGGGGCAGACCCAGGTGCCACGGGTCCGACTGACTGAGATGACTGGCTGATGCACCACCTGTGCCCCCTACTGTGCCAATCTGCTGTGCTTTAGCCACCCGGCGCTCCACTCGTTGTTGTGAGCGTCGCTCCTCCGCCCTCCGTTGTTGTTGGAGGGCGACTGCCTCCAACTGCCCAGTAGCGTCCTTCACGAGCCTCCTCCACAGAGGCCGATCTTGACACCGCTGGTACCAGTCATCGGCAAGTCCACTCAGCTCCACGTCCTCCTGTACCACATCACTCCATCTCTTCTCTAGCCCGTGCCGCGCCCGCTTAGCCCCCCTCGATCCTGTCCGAACAAAAGCTGTTTCGGCATGCGGTGGGCTGGGCATGCGGGCTACATGACCCAGCCATCGCAGCCTTGCCTGCCGGAGGAGCTCACCGATGGGACCCCTGCCCAGATCTTTCGTGGGGGGCCGTCGTCCCCCCGTCTCCTCCGTCACGACGCCTCGTGCTACTGCCCCCCGACTGCTCTGCCGGGTCGGGGCTACCGCCCCCCCCCAAATTTCCTCGCCCCCCGAATTTGTTGCTGCCCCCCCGCGTATTCGAGATTCAACCGGCGGGGCCGGCCGATTTACGCTGACGTAGCGCTGCGCTAGGCCCCCCGGGATCCGTTCGTGCGCGCACGCCCCCACGTGCCCAGGCGCTAATGAAGCCCGACTCCGCTACCCGCCCGGCTCCGTTACAGCGATTGGCGCGCGAGGTGACTCGGGGGTCAGGTGGTCAGAGGGCCGGGGGGTGTCCGCCCCCCCCCCCCCCCCCCCCCCCCCCCCCCCCCCCCCCCCCCCGATTGAAGGCCGCTCAACCCTCCTCGCCGCCCTCTTGCCGGCGATTTCACTCCGCCCGCGTGCGTCAGCAGACGCCGGCCATCCCCTCGGGATCCGGGGCCCAATTTTGCCCTGCCTGTCGCTCCACTTTCCACACCTCTCGGTGTGAACCGGCCCAAAACTCACCCAGCTCACGCTGGCACCCAACTCTGGATGCGCCGGGAGCTTGGAAGGGCCGCGCTGCGGGGTCGTCTCCGCGGAGGATTGGGCCCGGCTGAGTCGAAACTCGTCACGCGGACGACTCGAACGGCCCGGCTGCAACACCCCTCTGGACCTCGATGCCTTGAAGGACCTCCCCCCCCTTTACCGCCTGGGTCACGTGTTTTTATCGTCCGAGCTCGCATCAAAGAGCAATGTGGGGCTCCGCCCCCCCGCCCCCCCCCACCCCACGGCCTCCCGTCCAATCAGGGGTCTGGATTTTCCCGCTCTTTTGACAGCCGGATTCCGCACCGCCGTGCTACCCTCGACGTCCGCTCTCCGTTATTCCCAGCTACCCGGCCCGCCGACCCGCGTTGCGCTGCGTGGTGTGTGTGTGTGTTGGGTATGTGTGTGTGTGCGGTGTGTGTGTCACTGTGTGTGTGTGTGCGTGTGTGTGTGTCACTGTGTGTGTGCGTGTGTGTGTGTCACTGTGTGTGTGCGTGTGTGTGTGTGTGTGTGTGTGTCACTGTGTGTGTGCGTGTGTGTGTGTGTCACTGTGTGTGTCACTGTGTGTGTGCGTGTGTGTGTGCGTGTGTGTGTGTGTCACTGTGTGTGTGTCACTGTGTGTGTGTGTGTGTGTCACTGTGTGTGTGTGTGTGTGTCACTGTGTGTGTGTCACTGTGTGTGTGTGTGTGCGTGTGTGTGTGTGTCTGTGTGTGTGTGTGTGTGCGCGTGTGTGTGCGTGTGTGCAGTTCCACTCGTGGCGGCTCAACGGCCCCCGCCGTGACCGCGAGACTTTAACCCCAGGTCACGGCGCCGCGCTGCTCGTCGGCCTCGGGGGGGGAGGTCGCCAAATTTGCCGGCCGCGGGAAAACCACGAAGCTTGATCCCATCAGGGGCTTCTGGGTAAAAACACGTCGGCCGGGTGGCCTTCCCTCCCCGGGCCCCGGGACCCCCCGGGGCCCGGGGCTCCGTGGGGCCCATACACTGTGCGAGGCCCCCGGGTACGGGGGGTGTTGGGGACCCGGGGTTTCGGGGTCCTCGAACGGCGGGGTCTTCCCTCGCTGGGGCCGCCCTCCACGGTTTTAGTCGCCGGACGTTGACCACCATCTCCCGGCCTCTCTCTCTCCCCCCCCCTGAATCGGCACCGTCCAGGGGGAGATCTGTCGCCCCACGGTCCAGGGTCCCGCCAGTAGGCGGTCAGCTTCCCCGCCTGCCCGGCCCCGACGCGAGGGGTGTGCGGGCCACGCCTTAGAGCCCGCCGAGTAGGATGGCGGCTCCATCGGGGTCGGGTGCCCCGCTCCTGCCGCCGGTTCGCGGTTCTCGCCTCGCGGGTAGGCCCGGACCCTGGCTCCTCGCAGGGTCTCCACCGGGCGCTCCACGGGGCGGCTCCCTTCCTCCCGTTGCGGCGGCGGGGACACCGAACAGCAGATCTGCGGGCAGGCGAGACTCGCGACCGAACGTCATCAGGAACGGGGTCCTGTCCCGTGGAATGTGGGTACCGCGGCGGCGTAGGCGAACAGAGCGTAGGGGAGGCGTTCGTCCCAGTCCAGTTGATTCGCGGACCGCCATGCGTTTTAAGCTTCCCGGCTAGGGTCTGGTTCATCCTCTCCACCATCCCGTTTGCCTGGGGGTGATACGCCGTAGTCCGGTCCTTCTGGATCCCGAACTCCCGGCACAGCGCCTGGAATAGCTCCGCCTCGAACTCGCCACCCTGGTCGGTAATGACCCGTTCGGGGATCCCGTGCTTCAGTAACGTAGTGTTCCACGAACGCTCGGGCCACTACGAGGGCTGTCTTGTGGGGGATTGCCACCGCTACGGGATAGCGTGTGAAGGGCTCCACCGCTACAGGATAGCGTGTGAAGTCTCCACCGCTACAGGATAGCGTGTGAAGTCTCCACCGCTACGGGATAGCGTGTGAAGTCTCCACCGCTACGGGATAGCGTGTGAAGGGCTCCACCGCTACAGGATAGCGTGTGAAGTGCTCCACTGCTACGGGATAGCGTGTGAAGTCTCCACCGCTACAGGATAGCGTGTGAAGTCTCCACCGCTACGGGATAGCGTGTGAAGTCTCCACCGCTACGGGATAGCGTGTGAAGGGCTCCACCGCTACAGGATAGCGTGTGAAGTGCTCCACTGCTACGGGATAGCGTGTGAAGGGCTCCACCGCTACGGGATAGCGTGTGAAGTTCTCCACCGCTACGGGATAGCGTGTGAAGTGCTCCACCGCTACGGGATAGCGTGTGAAGTGCTCCACCGCTACGGGATAGCGTGTGAAGTTCTCCACCGCTACAGGATAGCGTGTGAAGTCTCCACCGCTACGGGATAGCGTGTGAAGTGCTCCACCGCTACGGGATAGCGTGTGAAGGGCTCCACCGCTACAGGATAGCGTGTGAAGTCTCCACCGCTACAGGATAGCGTGTGAAGGGCTCCCCCGCTACGGGATAGCGTGTGAAGTGCTCCACCGCTACGGGATAGCGTGTGAAGGGCTCCACCGCTACGGGATAGCGTGTGAAGTTGTCCACTGCTACGGGATAGCGTGTGAAGTGCTCCACCGCTACAGGATAGCGTGTGAAGTCTCCACCGCTACGGGATAGCGTGTGAAGTCTCCACCGCTACGGGATAGCGTGTGAAGTGCTCCACCGCTACGGGATAGCGTGTGAAGTGCTCCACCGCTACGGGATAGCGTGTGAAGTAGTCCACCGCTACGGGATAGCGTGTGAAGTGCTCCACCGCTACGGGATAGCGTGTGAAGTCTCCACCGCTACGGGATAGCGTGTGAAGTGCTCCACCGCTACAGGATAGCGTGTGAAGTGCTCCACCGCTACTGGATAGCGTGTGAAGTGCTCCACCGCTACGGGATAGCGTGTGAAGTCTCCCACCGCTACAGGATAGCGTGTGAAGTGCTCCACCGCTACAGGATAGCGTGTGAAGTGCTCCACCGCTACAGGATAGCGTGTGAAGTCTCCACCGCTACGGGATAGCGTGTGAAGGGCTCCACCGCTACAGGATAGCGTGTGAAGTGCTCCACCGCTACAGGATAGCGTGTGAAGTCTCCACCGCTACGGGATAGCGTGTGAAGTGCTCCACCGCTACGGGATAGCGTGTGAAGGGCTCCACCGCTACAGGATAGCGTGTGAAGTGCTCCACCGCTACAGGATAGCGTGTGAAGGGCTCCACCGCTACGGGATAGCGTGTGAAGTGCTCCACCGCTACAGGATAGCGTGTGAAGTGCTCCACCGCTACGGGATAGCGTGTGAAGTCTTCCACCGCTACGGGATAGCGTGTGAAGGGCTCCACCGCTACAGGATAGCGTGTGAAGTGCTCCACCGCTACAGGATAGCGTGTTGAAGTCTCCACCGCTACGGGATAGCGTGTGAAGTGCTCCACCGCTACGGGATAGCGTGTGAAGTCTCCACCGCTACAGGATAGCGTGTGAAGTGCTCCACCGCTACAGGATAGCGTGTGAAGTGCTCCACCGCTACGGGATAGCGTGTGAAGGGCTCCACCGCTACGGGATAGCGTGTGAAGTTCTCCACCGCTACAGGATAGCGTGTGAAGTGCTCCACCGCTACAGGATAGCGTGTGAAGTGCTCCACCGCTACGGGATAGCGTGTGAAGTCTCCACCGCTACGGGATAGCGTGTGAAGTGCTCCACCGCTACGGGATAGCGTGTGAAGTCTCCACCGCTACAGGATAGCGTGTGAAGGGCTCCACCGCTACAGGATAGCGTGTGAAGTGCTCCACCGCTACGGGATAGCGTGTGAAGTCTCCACCGCTACAGGATAGCGTGTGAAGTGCTCCACTGCTACGGGATAGCGTGTGAAGTGCTCCACTGCTACGGGGATAGCGTGTGAAGGGCTCCACCGCTACGGGATAGCGTGTGAAGTGCTCCACCGCTACGGGATAGCGTGTGAAGTGCTCCACCGCTACGGGATAGCGTGTGAAGGGCTCCACTGCTACGGGATAGCGTGTGAAGGGCTCCACTGCTACGGGATAGCGTGTGAAGTGCTCCACCGCTACGGGATAGCGTGGTGAAGTGCTCCACCGCTACGGGATAGCGTGTGAAGGGCTCCACCGCTACGGGATAGCGTGTGAAGTGCTCCACCGCTACAGGATAGCGTGTGAAGTGCTCCACCGCTACGGGATAGCGTGTGAAGGGCTCCACCGCTACGGGATAGCGTGTGAAGTGCTCCACCGCTACGGGATAGCGTGTGAAGTGCTCCACCGCTACGAGAATATACCGGTTGCCCCGGTGGGATCGCGGGAATGGTCCCTGCAGGTCGATCCCGACCAGCTGGTTGGTCCGGCTGACGCGGAAACGGCCTCAGGGGTACCTGGTACCCGCGCCGGTCTCGGCCCACGTTGCTGACACGCGCGGCAGCCCTGCACCCAGGCGGCCACGTCTCGTGCCCACTTGGGCCAGAGATACCGGCGACGCAGGGTCTCCCGGGTGCGCCGTTCCCCGTCGTGGGCCCCGAGCGGGCGGTCCTGCACCAGCCTCGGCAGCTGGGGTCGCACCTGGGCGGGAACGCAGATGCATCCCGGCTGGCCGGCTCCGGTCGGCTCCCGCACCACCCCCGTTCCGCGCGCACAGCCGGGCGCACAAACCGCTCCAGGGTCCCGGTAGGGCGTCCTTCTTTCTCCCGTAGGGCCGCCTCCACACGCCGCCAGATCCGGATCCCTCCGCTGGGTCCCTCTCAGCCGCTCGTCGCCCAGGCCCGGGAAGTCGCAGCCGACGTCCCTCCCGGAGCCGATCGGGTGGGGTCGGGCGACCCGTCGGGGCCCCCGGGGCGCGTGGGCTCCGTGCCCGCCGGGCGGTTCCCCCGGGGTCCCTGGTTCCCCCTGCCGGGGTCTCTGTTGCGCATACCGAACTGCCTCTCACCGGAGGGGGGTTTCAGTTCGGCGCGTAGGTGTTGCCCTTGCCGGCAGCGTCCCCCCGTGAAGCACGGGCGGACTTCCTCCGCCCTCGTCTCGGCGCAAGCCGCGGGCCGCCTCGACGGGGCGGTCCGCGTTCGCGTGTGCGTACGCCCGTCTCGGTACTCGATCTGCAGGTTGTACTCCTGCAGCTGCGCCAGCCACCGGCGCCATCTGCCCCCGCGGTTCCTTGAACGTAAGGAGGAGCCGCAAGGGGGGCACAGTGGTCGGTGCGCACCCGGCATTTCCTGCCGTACAAATACGGTCGGAACTGTTTGCGCGCGAAGATCACGGCGGTACGGTTCTTGACGGTCACGCAATGGTTCAGCTCCGGCCCCCGCTCAGGGCCCGACTGGCGTGCGCGATGACCCGCTCCGTCCACCCTGCACCTGCGACAGCCACCGCGCCCAGCCCGCTGCTTCAGGCGTCGGGTGTCTAAAATAAAGTCGGTGGTGAAATCGGGGGAAAGCCAGGGCGGGGGTGTGGGTGAGGTGGTCTTTGAGGGTGGTGAAGGCCGTCTGGCAGGCCTCCGTCCACCGATAGGGGTTCTTAGGGGAGGTGGGTTGGGTGAGTGTTGCGTGCAATCTCGCTGAATCCCTTCACGAATCGGCGATAATAGTTGGCGAGCCCCAAGAATGATCTGATCTCCGTCAGGTTCCTTGGCCGTGGCCATTCCACCATGGCCGCGCACCTCCTCCGGATCGGTGCGCACCCCCGCCTCGCTGACTCGGTGTCCGAGGTACCCCACCTCGCGCTGTGCGATGTAACACTCACGCGGCTTGAGCTTGAGATGGGCTGCTTGCAGTCGCTGGAACACCCCTCGCAGCCTGGACCAGTGCTCCGACAGAGATCTGCTGAACACTATCGCGTCGTCCGGGTAAATCAGGCGCTGTTCCCACTGCAGGCCCCGCATCACCAACTCCATCAACCGCTGGAACGTCGCGGGCGCGTTGGTGAGTCCGAACGGAAGCACTCGAAACTCGAACAGCCCCATCGGGGTGGCGAATGCGGTTTTTCGGCCGATCCTCCTCGCCATTCTCCACCTGCCAGTACCCGGACCGCCAGATCGAGGGTGGAAAAATAACGTGCTCCTGCGAGACTGTCAAGGGCGTCGTCGATGCGCGGTATGGGGAAGGCGTCGCCGAGGGTGACTTGCTCTATATAAAACCGGGAGCAAGCGAGGGCTTACCCATTCTGGCGAATTGCCCGATGATGCTGGAAGTATTTACCAGCGAAAACGTCGTACTCAAACTGTAAATGTGGATTAACTCTTCAACACACGGTGGGCTGAAGTAGTGAATTATTTGTCTTTTGTCAACGTGACACTTTTCTTTGCTGATTGGCCGTGTCGGGTGGTGGAGGGTTACGACACATTATAAATAAACGCGATCTAACCAAAAACCTTTATTATGAGGGTGACTTGCGTTCAACTTTCGGTAATCGACGCAGAATCGGGTCGACCGTCCTTCTTCGTCACCAGCACCACCGGGGCAGACCAGGGGCTCGCCGAGGGCTGGATTACGTTATCGCGTAGCATGTCCGCGACCCGCCTCCTTGATCTGGGTCCGTTCGGAGCGCGCCCACCCGGTATGCGGGGAGTTTGATGGTCGGGCTGCACCCGTGTCGATTTGGTGCTTGACAAGGTCTGTCCGGCCCACGTCCGAATCGTGCTCACTGAACACGTCGGCGTACTCCCGCAACAATCCGCGCAGCTGATCGGCCTCCCCCCTTGGGTAAGTCCGCCCAAGGCACACGTGACGCGTCACGCTAGGGGGACGACCTCGGCCCCGGGGGGGTCGGGCCGACCCGCCAGGCCAGGTCCCGGTTGTCCTCGGGGCGGCCGGGGTCCTCCGCCCGCGAGCGCGAACCCCGAGTCGTTAGAGTGGCGCGCGTTGCAGGCGGTGTGCGGTGGCTACCGTGGTGCTTCGCCGTAGCATCGCCGGGGTACTGCCTGGGTTAGGCACCCGCTTGAACGGTCAGCCCCCGTCCTGCGTGGCTGACCCCACGACTCCGGGCGAGGGGTTAGCGTCACCTCGCCCGATGGTCGGCGTGTGGGGTCGGCGGAGGGGGTTGCCACTGGCACCAGCATCTCGGCGAGGCGGGCCCGATGGTGACGGCCGGCACCAGGGTGGCGGCCACGGGTGCCAAGCGAGGGCGATCCCGCTCCCGTCCCGGGAACGGGATCCGCTCCCCGCTGCCCCCACCGTGGCGCATCGCCGGCGGGGCTGCACGCTGAGCCCCAGTTTCTCCAGGAGGTCCGTTGCCTGCGATAAACCCGTGGCACAAAACGCTCGAGACGTAGCATTCCTGCGTGCACGCCCGCTGTCCGAGACGGACCTCGAGGGAGATCCTTCCCAGCAACCCCGTCCCGGCTCCGCTCGCCGTGTGCAGCGCGCAATCCGGGGCCTGCGGGCGGCTCACGTCGACCCCGAGCACGCTGCAGTGCGCGGCGCTCACGAGCGAGGCCACGGCCCCCGTGTCCGGCAGGATCCGGGTGCGCCGCCCGTTCGCCTGCCCTTCCACCGGCGACGTGGCCCCCGTGATTCCCGCCACCAGCTCCCGCAGCCAGTCGCCCGTGCTCACCGCGTCCTTGGGTGTCGTTGCTGGAACCTGCGCGGGGGTCACTCGCTTTGCCATTATTACCATCGTCGTTTTGTTTCGGGACCTCGTCCATTGCACCCCTAGGTGGTCCGCTCTCTAGGGGGCGTTGGCGTTTAACCGTGGCGCGTGTCTAGCGCGGGCGATCTGAGGGCAGTCCCTCACGAGGTGCCCTCGACGGTCGCACAGGTAACACGCTCGGGGAAGGGGCGGCGGCCCCGCAGGAGCCTCCCCGCCCGCTCCCTCTTTCCCCTCCGGTACGCCGCTGCCCAGACTCCGCCTCCAGTCGGGCTACCCTCCCGGCCAGCCCTCCCACCTCGGTCTGGACCGTCTCCACCATAGTCTGCAGCGTAGTCATGTGTACCCGTACTTGGGTTACGTTGTTGTCCACCTGGGTTATTCTTTCACCTACTTGGGTCACCTTGCTGTCGATCCCCCCGATGCCCGTCTGTATCCCCGCTACCCATCCCCGGGGTTGTCTCGCGCGATACCGGAGGCCCCCTTTCCCGACCCCTTACCGTCCTGGCGAGCTCCTGTTCCTCCTCTTCCTCCTCTGGGGAGAGGCTCTTGCGACGGTGCGCTCTCGTCCCAGCCCCCGGAGCTGGGCGCGTTCGCTGGAAATCCTTTCACATTTACAAGGGCGTTAAAGGGGAGGCGCGTACAGCTCACGTCTGGCTGCCACCACGACGTGCGAGCCAAGTACCGCTGGATCTTCTCGGCGGCGTGCCTCTAAGGCCGCTCTTGCCTCCTCCTCCTCCTCCTCCTCCTCCTCCTCCTCCTCCTCCTCATCGCGCGTGCCGAAACGCAGATCAAGTCGGCGCATCAGTTCCTCCAGCTGTGTCTGCGCGCTCGCGGGTAGGGCCTCCACAAAGTCCGGCCGCCACCGCCCCATCCAGGTTCAGAATAAGTTGGCGTGACGTTCTGCGCGTCCGTCCACCCATTAATCTCTTTAGCCCCCATGACGTTGCGGGCAAACGCTTTTCCACGAAGGAGTCTCCCGGCCGGTTGAATGTATGCCTTGGGCGCGCCCGCAAAGCGAAACCCCGTCCCGCACGTGAACAATTTAAAGGCCACGTTGAAGGGAACAATAAAATATAAAATATATATATTAAACAATAAAAATTCTCACGACGTTTCGACCATAACGCAAACGGTCGTCATCAGGTGTGGCTACCACGAGAGATTCGTTCATGAGGCCATCCACATATACAAGCACAGAGACAATTTCAACCGAGAAGATGGATTCTGGCTTAGCAATCATTGGAAAGATTTGATGAACCATTTCAGGTCTTAATTGATTGTTCACGCTTACGGTGGCTTTCAGACAGCATACATAAAAAAAAATTCGTCTCCCCCCTCCTCTTTTCAGAACATAGATGGACTCGTCCTTCTAAATAAACTGCCAAATCGCTGTGCTTGGCGCTGACGTTTTTTATAAATAAATACACCGTTTAAAAATAAATTAATCAATGCAAACCGACACACCTGATGACGACCGTTTGTGTTATGGTCGAAACGTCGTGAGAATGTTTTTATTGTTTTATATATATTTTATTATTTTGTTGTTTCCCTTCAACGTGACTTTACCGAAAGAGCTAAGAATATGACTTACTGCAGTCACGAAAGCTTTAAATCAAAATTTAATTTAAAGACCGCAAACACCAGACGCTAGACCCTCCTCTTTACCGTAAACAACCGCGCATGCGACGCCAACACAAAGCACGCTCCCTTTCTCTTCACACTCACAAAGAGACCACACGACACAGTTCACTCCCTACTGGCTATTTTATTCTCCGCGAATATCCCGCTAAACTACACGTGTTCATGTGGGTCAGCAGCCTCTAACTTATCCCCCGGAGATCCTGGACTCAATTTATCCTGCCAATCGCCCTGCTTTCTTTAAATAGCCCAAGCTCGCCTCTCTCTCCTACTTACGCGTACTTCCCCTCTGATGCGCCGGAAGTTGTTGAAGGGCGATGCTGTGGGTCGTCTCCGTAGAGGGTGGTTCCTTGGCTGCGTTGACGCCCGTCACACGGACGACTCGAACGGCCGACTCCCAACACCCCGCTGCTCTCGATGTCTCGAAGAACTCCTAACTTTACTGCCTCAATCACCTGCCTTTTATCCTACCTATAACAAAGGAATTCCGCTGTTTCGCACCTTGGCCTCCCGTCCAATCGCGGGGCCCCGGATTTTCCCGCCGTTTCGATACCCGGATCCTAGCGCTGGTGACGTCACCGCGGTGGTTTCGTGGACGTCCGCTTTCCGTTCTTCCCGCTACCAGCCCGCCGACCCGTGCTTGCGTTGCATGTGTGTGCGTGTGTGTGTGCGTGTGTGTGGTTGTGCATGTGTGTGTGTGTGCGTGTGTGTGTGTGCGTGTGTGTGTGTGCGTGTGTGTGTGCGTGTGTGCGTGTGTGTGTGTGTCACTGTGTGTGTGTGTGTGTCACTGTGTGTGTGTGTGCGTGTGTGTGTGTGTGTGCGCGTGTGTGTGTGTGTGTCTGTGTGTGTGTGTGCGTGTGTGTGTGTGTGCGTGTGTGTGTGTGTGCGTGTGTGTGTGTGTGTACGTGTGTGTGTGTGTGTGTGCGGTTCCACTCGTGGCGGCTCAACGGCCCCCGCCGTGACCGCGAGACTTTAACCCCAGGTCACGGCGCCGCGCTGCTCGTCGGCCTCGGGGGGGAGGTCGCCAAATTTGCCGGCCGCGGGGAAACCACGAAGCTTGATCCCATCAGGGGCTTCTGGGTAAAAACACGTCGGCCGGGTGGCCTTCCCTCCCCGGGCCCTACGTGGGGCGTGCGTGTGTGGGGTGTGTGTGTGGGGTGTGTGTGGTGTGTGTGGTGGGTGGGTGTGGGGTGTTTGTGTGGGGTGTGGTGGGTTGTGGGTTGTGTGTGTGGGGTGTGTGTGGTGTGTGTGTGGGGTGTGTGTGTGGTGTGTGTGGGGGTGTGTGTGTGGGGTGTGCGTGTGTGTACGTGTGTGTGTGTGCGTGTGTGCGTGTGCGTGTGTGTGCGTGTGTGTGTCTGTGTGTGTGCGTGTGTGCGTGTGTGTGTGTGCGTGTGTGTGTGGGTGCGTGTGTGTGTGTGCGTGTGTGTGTGTGTGCGTGTGTGTGTGTGCGTGTGTGTGTGTGTGCGTGTGTGTGTGTGCGTGTGTGTGTGTGTGCGTGTGTGTGTGGTGCGTGCGTGCGTTCGTGCGTTCGTGCGGGGGGGGTGGGGGTGTGTGGGGTGGTGGCGAGGGGCACGAGCAGCGTCGGCGCTGCCGCTCCCCACGGTGGTGGGCACGGTGGTGGGCACGGTGGTGGGCACGGTGGTGGGCACGGTGGTGGGCACGGCGGTGGGCACGGCGGTGGGCACGGTGGTGGGCACGGCGGTGGGCACGGCGGTGGGCACGGCGGTGGGCACGGCGGTGGGCACGGCGGTGGGCACGGCGGTGGGCACGGCCCCCGACGGAGCGGCTCCGCTGTGACGGTGCCACAGACCCCCGTCACCCGGCCCTGCCAATTGCAGGCATGGAAAGTGGCCCCGTGAGAAACGAGCGGGGTGACGGCCGGGGCCGTAGCGGCGGCAGCAGCAACTGCAGAGAGTTCTACGGGAACCAGAAGCGCCTCCGACCCACGCGAAGCTGCGTCCGTGGCCTGCAAGTAGGCGAGCGTGTGGCTAATGCGAGGCCGCCGTTGGAACGCCTTAGCGCCTCCCCGGTCTGTTATGGCCAGACGGGGCGTTTCAGAGTTTCGTTCATCGTTTTCATTTGTTCATAATAGAGGGGGGGGGGGGGTTTTGGGGTTAGATCGCGTTTATTTATGAATGTGTCGTTAACCCCTCCACCACCCGACACGGCCAATCAGCAAAAAAAAAAAGTGGCACGTTGACAAAAGACAATTCATTACTTTAGCACCACCGGTGTGTTGAAGAGGGTTACGACGGAGTGGATTCACTCTTCAACACACCGGTGGTGCTAAAGTAGTGATTTGTCTTTTGTCAACGTGACACTTTTTTTGCTGATTGGCCGTGTCGGGTGGTGGAGGGTTACGACACATTCATAAATAAACGCGATCTAACCCAAAAACCTTTATTATGAATAATATTGGTCGCGAAAGCCTGCTACGTGTTAAACAGTTTTCATTTATTTTGGTAGAGCCCCTGTGAGCCATTCGGCTCTTGAATCGGGTGCAACCGCAAACAACACAAAACAAAAACACGAACAAGAAAAACGTCTTAAAGTGACTTTGTGCATCCTGCAGGAATGGGGAAACATTTGCTGGCGGTAGTGAAATACGGAGAGGTCCAGGTAAATGTTCGAACACCAAACGGAGACCTTTTTGCAGAGGCAACAAGTCTCTGCATTGTGGTGAAACGTGCAAACTCAAAACATGCTCTGCTAACAACAATAATAATACTCTTGGTTATTTCGGTAAAGTCACCACGTAGAAGGGAAACAATAAAATAAAATACAAAACAATAAACACTGAAGCGCTGTCGTCCTGACAGTTCTGTTCCTTCACCTGAAGAAGGCCACTTGTATTCTTAGTTTTTTCGGTAAAGTCACGTTGAAGAGAACAACAAAAAATAATAAAATATATATAAAACAATAAAAAATTCTCACGACGTTTCGACCATAACTCAAACGGTCATCTTCAGGTGTTTGTGTGTGAAGATGACCGTTTGAGTTATGGTCGAAACGTCGTGAGAATTCTTTTATTGTTATATATATATTATTATTTTGTTGTTTCTCTTCAACGTGACTTTACCGAAAAAACTAAGAATATGAATTACTGCAGTCACGAAAGCTTTAAATCAAAATTTAAGGCCACTTGTGTTGTGGCCGAAACGTCGTTAGAATTCTATTGTCTTATTTTGCTTCATTGTTTTATTCTCATTCTACGGGGCTTTAGCGAAAGAACCAAGAACATGAAGCCTTGCAGTCGTGAAACCTTTACATCGAAACAATAAAATTCTCACGACGTTTCGACTGCAACACTCACTCACTCAGCAACTCACTCACTCAGCCACTCACTCAGCCACTCACTCACTCAGCCACTCACTCAGCCACTCACTCACTCACTCAGCCACTCACTCAGCCACTCACTCAGCCACTCACTCAGCCACTCACTCACTCAGCCACTCACTCAGCCACTCACTCAGCCACTCACTCAGCCACTCACTCACTCAGCCACTCACTCAGCCACTGACTCACCCACTCACTCACTCAGCCACTCACTCAGCCACTCACTCAGCCACTCACCCAGCCACTCACTCATCAGCCACTCACTCAGCCACTCACTCACTCAGCCACTCACTCAGCCACTCACTCAGCCACTCACTCACTCAGCCACGCACTAACTACCTCAGCCACTCACTCAGCCACTCACTCACCCAGCCACTCACTCATTCAGCCACTCACTCAGCCACTCACTCAACCACTCACTCGCTCAGCCTTTGGCTTCACACCCTGATGACGATTGCTTCTTGTGTGCAGTCGAAACGTCGTGAGAATTTTATTGTTTTATAATTTTTATTATTCATTGTTTCCCTTCTACGTGGTGGTGACTTTACCGAAAGAAACCAAGAATAATAATTTATTGTTTTACAATAATTTTATGTTTATATTTTAATTATTTATTGTTTCCCCTTCTAACGTGGTGGTGACTTTACCGAAAGAACCAAGAATAATAATTTTATTGTTTTACAATAATTTTATTGTTTTATAATTTTTATTATTTCATTTTCCCTCTACGTGGTGGTGACTTTACCGAAAGAACCAAGAATAATAATTGTATTGTTTTACAATAATTTTTTGTTTTATATTTTAATTATTTTATTGTTTCCCCTTCTAACGTGGTGGTGACTTTACCGAAAGAACCAAGAAAATAATTGTATTGTTTTACAATAATTTTATTGTTTTATAATTTTTATTATTTCATTGTTTCCCTTCTACGTGTGGTGACTTACCGAAAGAACCAAGAATAATTTTATTGTTTTACAATAATTTTATTGTTTATATTTTAATTATTTTATTGTTTCCCCTTCTAACGTGGTGGTGACTTTACCGAAAGAACCAAGAATAATAATTTTATTGTTTTACAATAATTTTATTGTTTATATTTTAATTATTTTATTGTTTCCCTTCTACGTGGTGGTGACTTTACCGAAAGAACCAAGAATAATTTTATTGTTTTACATAATTTTAATGTTTTATATTTTATTATTTTATTGTTTCCCTTCTACGTGGTGGTGACTTTACCGAAAGAACCAAGAATAATAAAATTTATTGTTTTACAATAATTTAATTGTTTATATTTTAGTTATTATTTTATTGTTCCCTTCTACGTGGTGGTGACTTTACCGAAAGAACCAAGTATAATAATTTTATTGTTTACAATAATTTTAATGTTTTATATTTTTTATTATTCATTGTTCCCTTCTACGTGGTGGTGACTTTACCGAAAGAACCAAGAATAATAATTTTATTGTTTTACAATAATTTAATGTTTTATCATTTTTATTATTTTATTGTTCCCCTTCTACGTGGTGGTGACTTTACCGAAAGAACCAAGAATAATAATTTATTGTTTTACAATAATTTTATATTTATATTTTTATTATTTTATTGTTTCCCCTTCTACGTGGTGGTGACTTTACCGAAAGAACCAAGAATAATAATTTTATTGTTTTACAATAATTTTAATGTTTTATAATTTTTATTATTTATTGTTCCCCTTCTACGTGGTGGTGACTTTACCGAAAGAACCAAGAATAATAATTATTGTTTTACAATAATTTTAATGTTTTATAATTTTTATTATTTTATTGTTTCCCCTTCTACGTGGTGGTGACTTTACCGAAAGAACCAAGAATAATAATAATAATTTTGAGGAGTAGAGGGGTGACGTCATGTCACACTCGCCTCGGGCGGAGTGACGTTAGAGGAGGTGACGTCAGGGGAGCTTCGTGGAAGGCGACGTGGACGGGGGTCTTCGCCGGGAGCCGGTGGGGAAATAGCGCCAAGCTAGGAGGGGGGGGCTACTTTACCCGGCTGGCCGAGTTGGCTGAACCCTCGGTGAGTGCTGGAGGAAGATCCCGATCCGATAGCCCGGGAGGGCGTAGGGAATTCCCAGCACCATCTTCCCCCCCCCCCCCCCCCCCCGGGGAGATTTAGCTTAGCCGGCAAGATGTGCTAGCCCTTCCTAAAGCTGGGCGTGAAGCCCCTACAGCACCTGCCTTCGTGTCGTCCTTCACGCCTCAGCACTAGCATGGGGTGCCTGCATTGTCCTTGATTGGCCGCCAGCAGACATATCGGTAGCCTTCTTAATGGCCAATTCTCACCACCAGTGTCAGACCGGAGAGCAACGCCAGAAGGCGAACGGGACAAGGGCAATGCAAAGCGGATCACTGCATTTATTATATCTAGGGGTGAGCAGCGGCTACATCATGGGATATCTTTTTTGGCACTATCAAAGTGTGCAAAGTCAGACTTTACCGAAAGAACCAAGAATATGAATCCCTGCAGTCACGAAAGCTTTAAATCAAGAAATAAAAATAATAATAATAATAAAGAATCTAAAACAATAAAATTCTCACGACGTTTCGACTGCAACACAAGCAGTCGAAACGTCGTGAGGATTTTATTGTTTTATATTTTTATTATTATTTCATTGTTTCCCTTCTACGTGGTGGCAACTTTACCGAAAGAACCAACAATATGACTCTCAGCAGTCACGAAAGCTTTCAGTCAAAATGTAGGAGGTGTATACTCTTTGGTCCTTTCGGTACAGCCACGTAAGGTAGCAACATAAGAGATCACGGCGTTCCCATCACAACACAAGCGATCGTAATCAGGTGGGACAACCACAGTGAGAACAAAAAAAACTGCTTCGTTTTTTCTCTTGCTGTGGTTGTCCCGCCTGATGACGATCGCTAGTGTTGCGATCGGAATGCCGTGATCCCCTTATTTGTTTCTACCTCACGTCGCTTCACCGAAAGAACCAACGAGTACGGATTCCTGCAGCCGCTAAAGCTGCGAATCAAGGTTGCACAGGAGGAGCGTTAAGACGTTCAAAAACACCAAAATCGATTCAAAGCTTTTGCAAGGAATCAAGTAGCTGCGTTGCGGTGTGACAAGCAAACCAAACATCCTCTGGTAATACCGTAACGAGTGGCTCCGACGCAATAAGCAGTTGAGCATATTCTTGGTTCTTTCGGTAAAGTCGCCACCACGTAGAAGGGAAACAATGAAATGATAAAAAAAACCGTAAAGCAATAAAATTCTCACGACGTTTCGACTGCGACACAAAGCACAATCATCATCATCATCAGGGTGTGAAAACCACGGCAAGAAAATTAGACAAAAAGTGTCGTTTTTTGTTTTTGTTTTAAACGTAGCAACCACGGAGAGCGATTTGGCAGTCGTTCAGATGGACGAGTCCATCTATAGTCTTAGCTCTTTCGGTAAAGCCACGTTGAAGGGAAACAATAAAATAGGTCATCACACCTGACGACGATTGCTTCTCGTGTTGCAGTCGAAACGTCGTGAGAATTTTTATCGTTTTACGTTTTTATCGTTTCATTGTTTCCCCTTCTACGTGGTGGCGACTCTACCGAAAGAACCGAGAACACGAATCCCTGCGGTCGCGAAAGCTTTAAATCGAAAGAAGTTGAACGTTCGCTTAGTCAATCTGCGGCACGGTTGGCTGTCTCTCTTCTTGGCACGCTCGCCACGGATACGCGCCTTCCACGCGTCTTCGGTGCCCCCGCCCCACGCTCTCCCCGGCACGCCGCCGCCGGCTGACGGCGCTGGCTGGTGGAGCGGCCGGGCGGCTGAAGGCCGGGCCGGCACTGCGGCCGATGGCGACGGCGGCGACGGAGAGCCCCTCTCGATTCTTCGCTCGCCGACCCCGCGCCTCGCTACAGCACCCCCCCCCCTCCCCGCCCGCCCCTGCTGATATTCGCTCCCACGGCGGCCGAACCCCGGCTCTGTCCACGCCCCTCGTGGAAGCTTCCGGAACGTTCCAGAGGCTTCCCGGGTGGCTCCGCCCTTTCACCTTTGGCCTCGCTGTAATCGTTCCCCTAGGTAGCACATAACTGCAACGATATGAATGCTAATTTTACAGGCATCGTCCCTGAAACTGATGGCACGTGGGCGCGTCTCGTCCACAGAGGAGAGGCGAGCGGGCGATGGACGCCACCGAGGGAGACGTCCGGCGCGGAGAGAGAGGGAGGGGGGGACACCGAGGGAGCAGCATCGGGAGGAGCAGGAGGGAGAGGGGAGAGTGGACAGGGTGCCGGTGGAGGGGGGGAGGAGGAGGTGGGTGGTGGTAGGTGAGAGGGGAGTAGAGGGACGTGAGGAGGTGACGAGGAGGAGAGAGGGTGGACAGGGTGAGCGATAAGGTGGAGGTAGATTTGGTGGAGGTGGAGGGGAGAGATAGCGGGGAGAACGGTCCGAGGAGAAGGTGGAGGATAGGGTTTGGGAGAGGCAGTGAAGGATGAGCAGGAGGAGGCAGTGAAGGATGAGGCAGGAGGAGGCAGTGAAGGATGAGCAGGAGGAGGAGGCAGTGAAGGATGAGCAGGAGGAGGCAGTGAAGGATGAGCGGGAGGAGGCAGTGAAGGATGAGCAGGAGGAGGCAGTGAAGGATGAGCAGGAGGAGGAGGCAGTGAAGGATGAGCAGGAGGAGGCAGTGAAGGATGAGCAGGAGGAGGAGGCAGTGAAGGATGAGCAGGAGGAGGAGGCAGTGAAGGATGAGCAGGAGGAGGAGGCAGTGAAGGATGAGCAGGAGGAGGCGGTGAAGGATGAGCAGGAGGAGGAGGCAGTGAAGGATGAGCAGGAGGAGGCAGTGAAGGATGAGCAGGAGGAGGAGGCAGTGAAGGATGAGCAGGAGGAGGCAGTGAAGGATGAGCAGGAGGAGGAGGCAGTGAAGGATGAGCAGGAGGAGGAGGCAGTGAAGGATGAGCAGGAGGAGAGTTTGGTGTGCGGGGTGGTTGGGGCGTCCCTCTGGCGAGCATCCCGGACCGTGACGACGGAGACTCGACTGCAGCGGAGTGAGACCCTCGCACTCGCAGGGACAGCTGCCACTGGGGGTGCCCCTAGGCCAGACCTCACAGCATCAGCAGCGACCATCGCTACCCCTACTGACAGCTGACTGACACACAGGGACAGCTGCCACTGGGGGTGCCCCTAGGCCAGACCTCACAGCAACAGCAGCGATCATCGCTACCCCTACTGACAGCTGACTGACACACAGGGACAGCTGCCACTGGGGGGTGCCCCTAGGCCAGACAACAGCAACAACAGCGATCATTGCTATCTCTACTGACAGCTGGCTGACACACAGGGACAGCTGCCACTGGGGGTGCCCCTAGGCCAGGCAACAACAACAGCAGCGATCATCGCTACCCTCCTACTGACAGCTGACTGACGCACAGGGACAGCTGCCACTGGGGGTGCCCCTAGGCCAGACAACAACAACAACAGCAACAGCGACCATCGCTACCCTCCTACTGACAGCTGACTGACACACAGGGACAGCTGCCACTGGGGGTGCCCCTACTGCCAACTGAAACACCGATGGGGTCTTCGTCTCCTCCCCTGCCGACGCCAGGCCATGGCCGCGGACATCCTTTGGGTCTCCTGCGCCGACTTCACGGCCGAGGTCGGCCGCGGGCAGATCGAGGAGTTTCTCAGCGGTGAGCGGCGCCCGCCTCGCACGGGGGCAGCTCCCACCCCCAGTGGCAGCTGCCCCTGTGTGTCAGTCTGTAGCCTGTAGGAGGGTAGTGCCAGGCGCTACACCTTGCAAGGTACTACACCTTGCCAGGTGCTACACCTTGCCAGGTACTACACCTTGCCAGGTACTACACCTTGCCAGGTACTACACCTGGCCAGGTGCTACACCTTGCCAGGTGTTACACCTTGCCAGGTGCTACACCTTGCCAGGTGGTACACCTTGATAGGTGCTACACCTTGCAAGGTGCTACACCTGGCCCAGGTGCTTACACCTTGCCAGGTACACACCTTGCCAGGTGTACTTACACCTGGCCAGGTGCTACACCTTGCCAGGTGCTACACCTTGCCAGGTACTACATCCTTGATAGGTGCTACACCTTGCCAGGTACTACACCTTGCCAAGTGTAGCACCTTGCCAGGTACTACACACTTGCCAGGTACTACACCTTGCCAGGTGCTACACCTTGCTAGGTACTACACCTAGCCAGGTGCTACACCTTGCCAGGTACTACACCTTGCCAGGTACTACACCTTGCCAGGTACTACACCTTGATAGGTGCTACACCTTGCCAGGTACTACACCTTGCCAGCTGTTACACCTTGCCAGGTACTACACCTTGCCAGTAGGTCGTAACAAACCTTGCCAGGTACTACACCTTACCAGGTAGCTATACCTTGCCAGGTACTACACCTGCCAGGTGCTACACCTTGCTAGGTACTACACCTTGCCAGGTACTACACCTTGCCAGGTGTTACACCTTGCCAGGTACTACACCTTGCCAGGTACTACACCTTGCCAGGTACTACACCTTGCCAGGTGCTACACCTTGCCAGGTACTACACCTTGATAGGTGCTACACCTTGCCAGGTGCTACACCTTGCCAGGTGCTACACCTTTCCAGGTGCTACACCTTGCCAGGTACTACACCTTGCCAGGTACTACACCTTGATAGGTGCCACACCTTGCCAGGTACTACACCTTGCCAGGTACTACACCTTGCCAGGTGCTACACCTTGCCAGGTACTACACCTTGCCAGGTACTACACCTTTCCAGGTGCTACACCTTGCCAGGTGTTACACTTTGATAGGTGCTACACCTTGCCAGGTGCTACACCTTGCCAGGTGCTACACGTTGCCAGGTGCTACACCTTGCCAGGTGCTACACCTTGATAGGTACTACACCTTGCCAGGTATTACACCTTGCCAGGTGCTACACCTTGATAGGTACTACACCTTGCCAGGTGCTACACCTTGCCAGGTACTACACCTTGATAGGTGCTACACCTTGCCAGGTGCTACACCTTGCAGCGGTACCATACCCTGCCAGGGTACGACACCTTGCCTAGGTAGCTACACCTTGCCAGGTGTCACACCTTGCCAGGTGTTACCACCTTGATAGGTACTCACATGACCTTGCCAGGTGCTACACCTTGACCAAGGATGCTACACCTTGCCAGGTGTACCACACCTCTGCCAGGATAGCTCACAACTGCCTAGGTAGCTACACCCTTGCCCAGGGGTACTATAACCTTGACAGGTAGCTACACATTGCCAGGGGTACTACACCTTGCCTCGGTGCTTACACCTTGCTCCAGGGTGTTACCACCTTGATAGGTGCCTACACCTTGCCTAGGTGCTACCACCTGCCAGGTGCCTACACCTGCCAGGTATACACCTGCCAGGTATCTACCACCTTGCCAGGTGTACTATACCTTGCCAGGTACTACACCGTGATAGGTATACACCTTGCCAGGTGCCACACCTTGCCAGGTGCCACACCTTGATAGGTGCTACACCTACCCAGTACTACACCTTGATAGGTGCTACCTACACCTTGATAGGTGCTACACCTTGCCAGGTGCTACACCTTGCCAGGTACTACACCTTGATAGGTGCTACACCTTGCCAGGTGCTACACCTTGCCAGGTACTACACCTTGCTGTACTACACCTTGCTAGGTGCTACACCTTGCCAGGTGCCACACCTTGCCAGGTGCCACACCTTGCCAGGTGCCACACCTTGCCAAGTACTACACCTAGCCAGGTACTACACCTTGCCAGGTGTAGCAGGTGCTTCACCTTGCCAGGTACTACACCTTGCCAGGTACTACACCTTGATAGGTGCCACACCTTGCCAAGTACTACACCTAGCCAGGTACTACACCTTGCCAGGTGTAGCAGGTGCTTCACCTTGCCAGGTACTACACCTTGCCAGGTGTTACACCTTGCCAGGTACTACACCTTGCCTGGTACTACACCTTGCCAGCTGTTACACCTTGCCAGGTACTACACCTTGCCAGGTGCTACACCTTGCCAGGTACTACACCTTGCCTGGTACTACACCTTGCCAGGTGCTACACCTTGCCAGGTGCTACACCTTGCCAGGTACCACACCTTGCCAGGTGCCACACCTTGCCAGGTGTTACACCTTGCCAGGTACTACACCTTGCCTGGTACTACACCTTGCCAGCTGTTACACCTTGCCAGGTACTACACCTTGCCAGGTGCTACACCTTGCAGGTACTACACCTTGCCTGGTACTACACCTTGCCAGGTGCTACACCTTGCCAGGTGCTACACCTTGCCAGGTGCTACACCTTGCCAGGTACCACACCTTGCCAGGTACCACACCTTGCCAGGTGTTACACCTTGCCAGGTACTACACCTTGCCTGGTACTACACCTTGCCAGGTACTACACCTTGCCAGGTGCTACACCTTGCCAGGTGCTACACCTTGCCAGGTGTAGCACCTTGCCAGGTACCACACCTTGCCAGGTACCACACCTTGCCAGGTACTACACCTTGCCTGGTACTACACCTTGCCAGGTGCTACACCTTGCCAGGTACCACACCTTGCCAGGTACCACACCTTGCCAGGTACCACACCTTGCCAGGTACCACACCTTGCCAGGTGCCACACCTTGCCAGGTGCCACACCTTGCCTGGTACTACACCTTGCCAGGTACTACACCTTGCCAGGTACCACACCTTGCCAGGTACCACACCTTGCCAGGTACTACACCTTGCCTGGTACTACACCTTGCCAGGTGCCTACACCTTGCCAGGTACCACACCTTGCCAGGTACCACACCTTGCCAGGTACCGACACCTTGCCAGGTTACCACACCTTGCCAGGTGCTACACCTTGCCAGGTACGACCCATCCTCTCTCTCAACCCCCCTCCTCTCGCCCCCCCACCCACACCCCCCACCCCCCCCCCTACCCCCACCCCCCCCAGACGTGGCAGCGCTCCCCTCTGTGGCTTCACTGCACCGAGTTTGTGTGCGAGGAGCGCCGCTGGTGGGGGCGGCGGTGCCGCTACGGCGTCACCTGGAGCCTGCCGGCGCCGGCAGCGCCCATCCCCAGCGCCACGGCGCGGACAAACTTCAACATCCTCGTGCACAGCGGCAGGGCGCCGGTGAGGAGCCCTGGTGGGGTGGTGGGGGTGGAGTGTCCGATGGTACAAAATACCCAGGCAGGTGCTTAGTTTTGGTGGGGCTGATGGTAAGGCCCCACCTCTTAGTGGCACGCTCCAGTCTCAGCAGCAGCGTCTCCAACTCCTCCTCTGACTGAGCAGCTATTACCAAGTCATCGGCATACATAACGTGGTTGAGCACCCGGTCATCGATCAGCCTCCCATTATATCTGTACCATATGGAGATTCTGTAGTTGTTACAGTCTGTGCGGTCCCCCTTCTTAAAGAGGGGGACCACCAGGGCATCCTTCCAATCCTGCGGAACCCGTCCAGTGGTCCAGACTGTTGTTATGATGTCATATAGGGCAGTCTGTGCACAAACGCTACCGTCCCTCAGCATTTCGCTTGGGAGATCATCTCTGCCCGCTGCCTTTCCTGGTCTCAGACTCCGGATCGCCTTCTGTACTTCCTCAACAGATGGCACCTCAGCCAGCCACTCACAGGGGGTGACTTCTTCCAATATTTGAGGCACCGCAGCCTCAGCAGGGTCATCCCCACTTTGTTCCACGATGTTTTCCTGGCTGAGGGATTTTCCCTCCCCCAGGACCTCAAATGCTCAGCAAATCTGCAAACCTGTTCCTGGGGGTCGGAGATTGGGTCACCGTTTTTTCCCCTAATGATGGTAATAGGTGTGGCGCTGCAGATTACTTTTTTGGAGTTAAATAGAGATTTGTGATCACGGGCCACTGAGGCAGACTCCATCTCCTCAGCAACCCGCGACCACCACCCATCCTTGCAGCGCCTCAAGGCTCTCCGAACCTCCGAGCAAAGGCTGCTCTAAGCCTCCTCATTCTCTGACGTGGGATTCTGTAGCCGATGACAGTGGGCCTGTCGCTTTTTCTCAACCATCCTGAACACCTCCTCTGTCAACCAGGATCTCTGGGGAGGTCTGGACCGCGTACCCAAAGCAGCCATTGCAGCTGCATGAGTCACAGTCCTAAACCTCGCCCATTTACCCTCGACATCAGGAGGAGTCAGGGACGATACCAATCCCAGCCGCAAGCAATGATGAAATTCTCGCTTGCAACTTTCATCAGATAACTGAGACCAGGCCACTTTAGGTTGGAATGGGGTCCTGGGTGTACACCCACCATCGGAGTGGAAGAATGGCAGGCGCATCTTACAGATGACTAGTCGATGGTCAGAGGGCAGGTCAGCTCCACGGTAGGTCCTGGTGTCAAGGACATGGGCTCGCATCCGCTGGTCCATCACTTTGTAGTCCAGCAGATGTTCTTGCCTGGACCCAGCATGCATCCATGATGTTGTGTGGATGCGCCAATGCCGGAACAGCGTCTTGGTAATTACAAGTCCATGGGCTGCACAAAAATCTAGCAGCCTCCTACCGTTGTTATTGAGCTGATCTGGCCCATGCCCTCCAATCACTCCAGACCAGGTGCCAGTATCATGACCAACTCGGGCATTGAAGTCACCCAACATGATGACTCTATCCCGAGGGGCCACTTTAGCCAGCACCTGTGACAGGAGGTCATAGAAGGCATCTGACTCATCGGCTTTGCCTGCATCCCTCCACGGATGTTCATCTTCGGTGGGGGCATAAGTAACCACGACCACCATTCCTCGCCTCCGGTTGATGGGAAGGCGAGCCCAAAGTAGCCTGGGGCTTACAGCTTCCCACACCTCACCGCCACACTCCCACGCCCCCTTCATTCTTTTGTTCAAAAGAAGAGCCACACCCTGTTATTTGTCAGTCTGCTGCCCCGAGTAGAGGACTGTCCATCCCCCATGGTGGCAGGAGCCAGAGCCGGTCCACCGGACCTCCTGAATGCCACATAGATCCAGGCGGTACCGGTCCAGCTCCCGACAGAGGAGTGGCAGCCTCTCCTCCGCAGTGAGCGTTCGAACATTCCACGTGGCCACCCGTAGTGGCTTTTCGTTGTTTCTGAAGGAGCCCCGAGGGTAGATATTCAATCTCCTGGCTCCGCCAATTGGGGTTTGGCCAGGAGACGTCATAGACGCCTGGCCCCCCGGGGCCTCCGGCACAAGCTTATTAGTTACATTTTTCAGTTTAATTCGCGGTTTAGTGGTAATTAATTGAAGGTGGAGGGGTCACCAGCCCCTCGCACCCGTCCAGAGCCCCCGTTTAGCCCCTGTGGTGGACACATATGCCATGTGGGAGGAGCCAATCACAATTGGACCTCCCCCCACAGCACTGTCCACGACAGAGTTACCCGTCTGGCACCACGAGGAGGTAGGGGTTGTTTTGCCGGACTCACACACACACAGACACAACAACAACAACCGCCATTCACCACTAAGTGGTGGTGACGTCACCACGACGCTTGTACCACGCTATGTGCACCTTGAGGCCACGTGAAGTGTCGAACGCACGCTGGCAGGAGGTCACGGGGCAGACCCAGGTGCCACGGGTCGACTGACTGAGATGACTGGCTGATGCACCACCTGTGCTCCCTACTGTGCGAACCTGCTGTGCTTTAGCCACCCGGCGCTCCGCTCGTTGTTGTGAGCGTCGCTCCTCCGCCCTCCGTTGTTGTTGGAGGGCGACTGCCTCCAACTGCCCAGTAGCGTCCTTCACGAGCCTCCTCCACAGAGGCCGATCTTGACACCGCTGGTACCAGTCATCGGCAAGTCCACTCAGCTCCACGTCCTCCTGTACCACATCACTCCATCTCTTCTCTAGCCCATCCCGTGCCCGCTTAGCCCCCTCAATCCGGACGAACAAAAGCTGTTTCGGCATGCGGTGACTGGGCATGCGGGCTACATGACCCAGCCATCGCAGCCTTGCACGCCGGAGGAGCTCACCGATGGGACCTTTCCCAGATCTTTCAAGGATTTGTGAGCTCCTTACGCAATCCAGTCTGGTTAAACCCAGGATAGATCGTAGGCAGGCCAGCCTAAATGTTTCTAACCGGCGAAGATGTTCCATTAGGGGGGGTCCACGTTTCGCAAGCATAGAGAAGGGAGGGAATGACCGTGGCCGAGAAGACCTGAAGCTTAGTGTGGAGCGACAGACCAGGTAGCTTCCACACAGTGTTAAGCAAACGATGAAAAGATATTGCCGCTCGGCTGATTCGGAGTGAGACCTCTGCTGTTAAACTGGAGCCAGTCATAAGCACACTGCCCAGGTATGGGAAACTCTCCACTCTCTCCACAAATGCCCCATCACTGATTGGGAGTTGTTGGGGTGGAGTGTCCGATGGTACAAATACCCAGGCACGTGCTTAGTTTTGGTGGAGCTGATGGTAAGGCCCCATCTCTTAGTGGCACGCTCCAGTCTCAGCAGCAGCGTCTCCAACTCCTCCTCTGAATGAGCAGCTATTACCAAATCATCAGCATACATAACATGGTTGAGCAATAGGGAGCCATCCCTTGACCGCACCCGGTCATCGATCAGCCTCCCATTATATCTGTACCATATGGAGATTCCCCCGGTACAGCTATTGAAGGCTTCACGAACTACGTGGTCAAAATAGATGTTAAATAATGTGGGAGCCAGAGGACACCCCTGTCGCACCCCAAGGTGTACAGGGAATGGCTCGGACTCCCGGCCACGTAGTTTTACCCGGGCCCGCTCACCATCATGAAGGTCCTTAATGATCGTGAGCAGAGGGTCAGGTACTCCAAAAGCACGAAGAACAACCCAGAGCCCAGGCCTACTGATGGTATCATAGGCCTTGACCAGGTCAATAAAGCAGAGATGTAGGTCTTGTTGGAATTCCCTACACCTCTGCTGTAGCAGACGGACAGAAAATATGGCATTTGTGCAGGACCGCCCTTTCCTGAAACCGCATTGGGGCTCCGCAAGCCTCTCCTCAGCGTGCCTGGCAAGGCCATGTTGAATAATCCTTGC
Organism: Petromyzon marinus; assembly: GCF_010993605.1. Classification (NCBI taxonomy): domain Eukaryota; kingdom Metazoa; phylum Chordata; class Hyperoartia; order Petromyzontiformes; family Petromyzontidae; genus Petromyzon; species Petromyzon marinus. The sequence goes on from NW_022638145.1 coordinate 106,452, forward strand.
CAGGACCTTGCCCGGCACACTGAGGAGTGAGATGCCCCTGTAGTTGTTACAGTCTGTGCGGTCCCCCTTCTTAAAGAAGGGGACCACCAGGGCATCCTTCCAATCCTGCAGAACCCGTCCAGTGGTCCAGACTGTTGTTATGATGTCATGTAGGGCAGTCTGTGCACAAACGCCACCGTCCCTCAGCATTTCGCTTGGGAGATCATCTCTGCCCGGTGCCTTTCCTGGTCTCAGACTCCGGATCACCTTCAGTACTTCCTCAACAGATGGCACCTCAGCCAGCCACTCACAGGGGGTGACTTCTTCCAATATTTGAGGCACCGCAGCCTCAGCAGGGTCATCCTCACTTTGTGCCAAGATGTTTTCCTGGCTGAGGGATATCCCCTCCCCCAGGACCTCACAGAAATGCTCAGCAAATCTGCAAACCTGTTCCTGGGGGTCGGAGATTGGATCACCGTTTTTTCCCCTAATGATGGTAATAGGTGTGGCGCTGCAGGTTACTTTTTTGATGGAGTTAAATAGAAATTTGTGATCGCGGGCCACTGAGGAAGACTCCATCTCCTATCGTGCGTGAGATTTGTCTATCGTGCGTGAGATTTGTCTATCGTGGGCGTGAGATTTGTCTATCGTGAGTGTGAGATTTGTCTATCGTGGGTGTGAGATTTGTCTAACGTGGGCATGAGATTTGTCTAACGTGGGTGTAAGATTTGTCTAACGTGGGTGTGAGATTTGTCTAACGTGGGTGTGAGATTTGTCTAACGTGGTTGTGAGATTTGTCTATCGTGGGCGTGAGATTTGTCTGTCGTGGGTGTGAGATTTGTCTATCGTGGGTGAGATCTGTCTAACGTGGGCGTGAGATTTGTCTGTCGTGGATGTGAGATTTGTCTATTGTGGGTGAGATTTGTCTAACGTGGGCGTGAGATTTGTCTATCGTGGGTGAGATTTGTCTATCGTGGGTGTGAGATTTGTCTAACGTGGGTGAGATTTGTCTATCGTGGGTGTGAGATTTTTCTATCGTGGGTGTGAGATTTGTCTATCGTGGGTGAGATTTGTCTATCGTGGGCGTGAGATTTGTCTAACGTGGGTGAGATTTGTCTAACGTGGGCGTGAGATTTGTCTATCGTGGGTGAGATTTGTCTATCGTGGGTGTGAGATTTGTCTATCGTGGGTGTGAGATTTGTCTATCGTGGGTGTGAGATTTGTCTAACGTGGGTGTGAGATTTGTCTATCGTAGGTGTGAGATTTCTCTATCGTGGGTGTGAGATTTGTCTATCATGGGCGTGAGATTTGTCTATCGTGGGTGTGAGATTTGTCTATCGTGGGTGTGAGATTTGTCTAACGTGGACGTGAGATTTGTCTAACGTGGACGTGAGATTTGTCTATCGTGGGTGAGATTTGTCTAACGTGGGCGTGAGATTTGTCTATTGTGGGTGAGATTTGTCTATCGTGGGTGTGAGATTTGTCTAACGTGGGTGAGATTTGTCTATCGTGGGTGTGAGATTTTTCTATCGTGGGTGTGAGATTTGTCTATCGTGGGTGAGATTTGTCTATCGTGGGCGTGAGATTTATCTAACGTGGGTGAGATTTGTCTAACGTGGGTGTGAGATTTGTCTATCGTGGGTGTGAGATTTTTCTATCGTGGGTGTGAGATTTGTCTATTGTGGGCGTGAGATTTGTCTATCGTGGGTGTGAGATTTGTCTATCGTGGGTGTGAGATTTGTCTAACGTGGACGTGAGATTTGTCTATCGTGGGTGAGATTTGTCTGTCGTGGGCGTGAGATTTGTCTATCGTGGGCGTGAGATTTGTCTAACGTGGACGTGAGATTTGTCTATCGTGGGTGAGATTTGTCTAACGTGGGCGTGAGATTTGTCTATCGTGGGTGAGATTTGTCTATCGTGGGTGTGAGATTTGTCTAACGTGGGTGTGAGATTTGTCTATCGTGCGTGTGAGATTTTTCTATCGTGGGTGTGAAATTTGTCTATCGTGGGTGAGATTTGTCTATCGTGGGCGTGAGATTTGTCTAACGTGGGTGAGATTTGTCTAACGTGGGTGTGAGATTTTGTCTATCGTGGGTATGAGATTTGTCTATCGTGGGTGTGAGATTTGTCTATCGTGGGTGTGAGATTTGTCCATCGTGGGCGTGAGATTTGTCTATCGTGGGTGTGAGATTTGTCTAACGTGGGTGTAAGATTTGTCTATCGTGGGTGTGAGATTTCTCTATCGTGGGTGTGAGATTTGTCTATCGTGGGTGAGATTTGTCTATCGTGGGTGTGAGATTTGTCTAACGTGGGTGAGATTTGTCTAACGTGGGTGTGAGATTTGTCTATCGTGGGTGAGATTTGTCTGTCGTGGGTGTGAGATTTGTCTGTCGTGGGTGTGAGATTTGTCTATCGTGGTTGAGATTTGTCTATCGTGGGTGTGAGATTTGTCTGTCGTGGGTGTGAGATTTGTCTATCGTGGGTGAGATTTGTCTATCGTGGGTGTGAGATTTGTCTATCGTGGGTGAGATTTGTCTATCGTGGGTGTGAGATTTGTCTAACGTGGGTGAGATTTGTCTAACGTAGGCGTGAGATTTGTCTATTGTGCGTGAGATTTGTCTATCGTGCGTGAGATTTATCTAACGTGGGGCAGTGAGATTTGTCTATCGTGGGTGAGATTTGTCTATCGTGGGTGTGAGATTTGTCTAACGTGGGTGTGAGATTTGTCTATCGTGGGTGTGAGATTTGTCCTATCGTGGGTGTGAGATTTGTCTATCGTGGGTGTGAGATTTGTCTAAGGTGGGTGTGAGATTTGTCTAACGTGGGGTGTGAGATTTGTCTATCGTGGGTGTGAGATTGTCTAACGTGGGTGGTGAGATTTGTCTATCGTGGGTGAGATTTGTCTATCGTGGGTGTGAGATTTGTCTAAGGTGGGTGTGAGATTGTCTAACGTGGGTGTGAGATTTGTCTATCGTGGGTGTGAGATTTTGTCTAACGTGGGTGTGAGATTTGTCTATCGTGGGTGAGATTTGTCTATCGTGGTGTGAGATTGTCTAACGTGGGTGTGAGATTTGTCTATCGTGGGTGTGAGATTTGTCTAACGTGGGTGGTGAGCATTTGTCTAACGTGGGTGTGAGATTTGTCTATCGTGGGCGTGAGATTGTCTAACGTGGGTGTGAGATTTGTCTAAGGTGGGTGTGAGATTTGTCTAACGTGGGTGTGAGATTTGTCTACGTGGGCGTGAGATTTGTCTATCGTGGGTGTGAGATTTGTCTAACGTGGGTGAGATTTGTCCTATCGTGGGTGTGAGATTTTTCTATCGTTGGGTGTGAGATGTGTCTATCGTGGTGAGATTTGTCTATCGTGGAGCGTGAGATGTGTCTAACGTTGGGTGAGATTTGGTCTAACGTGGTGTGAGATTGTCTATCGTGGGTGTGAGATTTTTCTATCGTGGGTGTGAGATTTGTCTATCGTGGGCGTGAGATTTGTCTATCGTGGGTGTGAGATTTGTCTATCGTGGGTGTGAGATTTGTCTAATGTGGACGTGAGATTTGTCTATCGTGGGTGAGATTTGTCTGTCGTGGGCGTGAGATTTGTCTATCGTGGGCGTGAGATTTGTCTAACGTGGACGTGAGGATTTGTCTTATCCTGGGTGAGATTTGTCTAACGTGGGCGTGAGATTTGTCTATCGTGGGTGAGATTTGTCTATCGTGGGTGTGAGATTTGTCTAACGTGGGTGAGATTTGTCTATCGTGGGTGTGAGATTTGTCTAACGTGGTTGAGATTTGTCTATCGTGGGTGAGATTTGTCTATCGTGGGCGTGAGATTTGTCTGTCGTGGGTGTGAGATTTGTCTATCGTGGTTGAGATTTGTCTATCGTGGGTGTGAGATTTGTCTGTCGTGGGTGTGAAGATTTGTCTATCGTGGGCGTGAGATTTGTCTATCGTGGGTGTGAGATTTGTCTAACGTGGGTGTGAGATTTGTCTATCGTGGGTGTGAGATTTGTCTAACGTGGGTGTGAGATTTGTCTAACGTGGGTGTGAGATTTGTCTATCGTGGGCGTGAGATTTGTCTAACGTGGGTGTGAGATTTGTCTAAGGTGGGTGTGAGATTTGTCTAACGTGGGTGTGAGATTTGTCTAACGTGGGCGTGAGATTTGTCTATCGTGGGTGTGAGATTTGTCTAACGTGGGTGAGATTTGTCTATCGTGGGTGTGAGATTTTCTATCGTGGGTGTGAGATTTGTCTATCGTGGGTGAGATTTGTCTATCGTGGGCGTGAGATTTGTCTAACGTGGGTGAGATTTGTCTAACGTGGGTGTGAGGATTTGTCTATCGTGGGTGTGAGATTTTTCTATCGTGGGTGTGAGATTTGTCTATCGTGGGCGTGGAGATTTGTCTATCATGGGTGTGAGATTTGTCTATCGTGGGTGTGAGATTTGTCTAACGTGGACGTGGATTTGTCTATCGTGGGTGAGATTTGTCTGTCGTGGCGTGAGATTTGTCTATTGTGGGCGTGAGATTTGGTCTACGTGGACGTGAGATTTGTCTATCGTGGGTGAGATTTGTCTAACGTGGGCGTGAGATTTGTCTATCGTAGGTGAGATTTGTCTATCGTGGGTGTGAGATTTGTCTAACGTGGGTGAGATTTGTCTATCATGGGTGTGAGATTTTTCTATCGTGGGTGTGAGATTTGTCTATCGTGGTGTGAGATTTGTCTATCGTGGGTGTGAGATTTGTCTGTCGTGGGTGTGAGATTTGTCTATCGTAGGTTGAGATTTGTCTATCGTGGGTGAGATTTGTCTATCGTGGGTGTGAGATTTGTCTATCGTGGTGAGATTTGTCTATCGTGGGTGTGAGATTTGTCTACCGTGGGCGTGAGATTTGTCTATTGTGCGTGAGATTTGTCTATCGTGCGTGAGATTTATCTAACGTGGGCGTGAGATTTGTCTATCGTGGGTGAGATTTGTCTGTCGTGGGTGTGAGATTTGTCTAACGTGGGTGTGAGATTTGTCTATCGTGGGTGTGAGATTTGTCTATCCTGGGTGTGAGATTTGTCTAAGATGGGTGTGAGATTTGTCTAACGTGGGTGTGAGATTTGTCTATCCTGGGTGTGAGATTTGTACTAAGATGGGTGTGAGATTCGTCTAACGTGGGTTGTGAGATTTGTCTATCGTGGGCGTGAGATTTGTCTATCGTGGGTGTGAGATTTTGTCTAACGTGGGTGTGAGATTTGTCTATCGTGGGTGTGAGATTTGTCTAACGTGGGTTGTGAGATTTGTCTAACGTGGGTGTGAGATTTGTCTAACGTGGGTGAGATTTGTCTAACTTGGGTGTGAGATTTGTCTATCGTGGGTGTGAGATTTGTCTATCGTGGGTGTGAGATTTGTCTAACGTGGGTGTGAGATTTGTCTAAGGTGGGTGTGAGATTTGTCTATCGTGGGTGTGAGATTTGTCTATCGTGGGTGTGAAATTTGTCTAACGTGGGTGTGAGATTTGTCTAACGTGGGTGTGAGATTTGTCTATCGTGGGTGTGAGATTTGTCTAACGTGGGTGTGAGATTTGTCTATCGTGGGTGTGAGATTTGTCTAACGTGGGTGTGAGATTTGTCTAACGTGGGTGTGAGATTTGTCTAACTTGGGTGTGAGATTTGTCTAACGTGGGTGTGAGATTTGTCTATCGTGGGTGTGAGATTCATCTAACGTGGGCTGTGAGATTTCTCTAGGTGGGTGTGAGATTTGTCTAACGTGGGTGTGAGATTTGTCTAACTGGGTGTGAGATTTGTCTATCGTGGGTGTGAGATTTGTCTAACGTGGGTGTGAGATTTGACTAACGTGGGTGTGAGATTTGTCTATCGTGGGTGTGAGATTTGTCTAACGTGGGTGTGAGATTTGTCTAAGGTGGGTGTGAGATTTGTCTATCGTGGGTGTGAGATTTGTCTATCGTGGGTGTGAGATTTGTCTAACGTGGGTGTGAGATTTGTCTAACGTGGGTGTGAGATTTGTCTATCGTGGGTGTGAGATTTGTCTATCGTGGGTGTGAGATTTGTCTAAGAGTGGGTGTGAGATTTGTCTATCGGGGGTGTGAGATTTGTCTATCGTGGGTGTGAGATTTGTCTAAGATGGGTAGTGAGATTTGTCTAACGTGGGGTGAGATTTGTCTAACGTGGGCGTGAGATTTGTCTATCGTGGGTGTGAGATTTGTCTAACGTGGGTGTGAGATTTGTCTATCGTGGGTGTGAGATTTGTCTAACGTGGGTGTGAGATTTGTCTAACGTGGGTGTGAGATTTGTCTAACGTGGGGTGAGATTTGTCTAACGTGGGTGAGATTTGTCTAACGTGGGTGTGAGATTTGTCTATCGTGGGTGTGAGATTTGTCTATCGTGGGTGTGAGATTTGTCTATCGTGGGTGTGAGATTTGTCTATCGTGGGTGTGAGATTTGTCTATCGTGGGCGTGAGATTTGTCTATCGTGGGTGAGATTTGTCTAATCGTGGGTGTGAGATTTGTCTATCGTGGGGTGAGATTTGTCTAATCGTGGGTGTGAGATTTTGTCTATCGTGGGTGTGAGATTTGTCTATCGTGGGGTGTGAGATTTGTCCTAACGTGGGGTGAGATTTGTCTATCGTGGGGTGAGATTTGTCTATCGTGGTGTGAGATTTGTCTATCGGGGGTGAGATTGTCTATCGTGGGGCTGTGAGATTGTCTATCGTGGGTGTGAGATTTGTCTATCGTGGGTGTGAGATTTGTCTAACGTGGGTGTGAGATTTGTCTATCGTGGGTGTGAGATTTGTCTAACGTGGGTGTGAGATTTGTCTAACGTGGTGTGAGATTTGTTCCTATCGTGGTGTGGAGATTTGTCTAACGTGGGTGTGAGATTTGTCTAACGTGGGTGTGAGATTTGTCTATCGTGGGCGTAGATTTGTCTATCGTGGGTGTGAGATTGTCTAACGTGGGTGGAGATTTGTCTATCGTGGGTGTGAGATTTTTCTATCGTGGGTGTGAGATTTGTCTATCGTGGGTGAGATTTGTCTATCGTGGGCGTGAGATGTGTCTAACGTGGGTGAGATTTGTCTAACGTGGGTGTGAGATTTGTCTATCGTGGGTGTGAGATTTTCTATCGTGGGTGTGAGATTTGTCTATCGTGGGCGTGAGATTTGTCTATCATGGGTGTGAGATTTGTCTATCGTGGGTGTGAGATTTGTCTAACGTGGACGTGAGATTTGTCTATCGTGGGTGAGATTTGTCTGTCGTGGGCGTGAGATTTGGCTATTGTGGGCGTGAGATTTGTCTAACGTGGACGTGAGATTTGTCTATCGTGGGTGAGATTTGTCTAACGTGGGCGTGAGATTTGTCTATCGTGGGTGAGATTTGTCTATCGTGGGTGTGAGATTTGTCTAACGTGGGTGAGATTTGTCTATCGTGGGTGTGAGATTTTTCTATCGTGGGTGTGAGATTTGTCTATCGTGGGTGTGAGATTTGTCTATCGTGGGTGTGAGATTTGTCTGTCGTGGGTGTGAGATTTGTCTATCGTGGTTGAGATTTGTCTATCGTGGGTGAGATTTGTCTATCGTGGGTGTGAGATTTGTCTATCGTGGGTGAGATTTGTCTATCGTGGGTGTGAGATTTGTCTACCGTGGGCGTGAGATTTGTCTATTGTGCGTGAGATTTGTCTATCGTGCGTGAGATTTATCTAACGTGGGCGTGAGATTTGTCTATCGTGGGTGAGATTTGTCTGTCGTGGGTGTGAGATTTGTCTAACGTGGGTGTGAGATTTGTCTATCGTGGGTGTGAGATTTGTCTATCCTGGGTGTGAGATTTGTCTAAGATGGGTGTGAGATTTGTCTAACGTGGGTGTGAGATTTGTCTATCCTGGGTGTGAGATTTGTCTAAGATGGGTGTGAGATTTGTCTAACGTGGGTGTGAGATTTGTCTATCGTGGGCGTGAGATTTGTCTATCGTGGGTGTGAGATTTGTCTAACGTGGGTGTGAGATTTGTCTATCGTGGGTGTGAGATTTGTCTAACGTGGGTGTGAGATTTGTCTAACGTGGGTGTGAGATTTGTCTAACGTGGGTGAGATTTGTCTAACTTGGGTGTGAGATTTGTCTATCGTGGGTGTGAGATTTGTCTATCGTGGGTGTGAGATTTGTCTAACGTGGGTGTGAGATTTGTCTAAGGTGGGTGTGAGATTTGTCTATCGTGGGTGTGAGATTTGTCTATCGTGTGTGTGATATTTGTCTAACGTGGGTGTGAGATTTGTCTAACGTGGGTGTGAGATTTGTCTATCGTGGGTGTGAGATTTGTCTATCGTGTGTGTGAAATTTGTCTATCGTGGGTGTGAGATTTGTCTAACGTGGGTGTGAGATTTGTCTAACGTGGGTGTGAGATTTGTCTAACGTGGGTGTGAGATTTGTCTAACGTGGGTGTGAGATTTGTCTATCGTGGGTGTGAGATTCATCTAACGTGGCTGTGAGATTTCTCTAAGGTGGGTGTGAGATTTGTCTAACGTGGGTGTGAGATTTGTCTAACTTGGGTGTGAGATTTGTCTATCGTGGGTGTGAGATTTGTCTAACGTGGGTGTGAGATTTGACTAACGTGGGTGTGAGATTTGTCTATCGTGGGTGTGAGATTTGTCTAACGTGGGTGTGAGATTTGTCTAAGGTGGGTGTGAGATTTGTCTATCGTGGGTGTGAGATTTGTCTATCGTGTGTGTGAAATTTGTCTAACGTGGGTGTGAGATTTGTCTAACGTGGGTGTGAGATTTGTCTATCGTGGGTGTGAGATTTGTCTATCCTGGGTGTGAGATTTGTCTAAGATGGGTGTGAGATTTGTCTAACGTGGGTGTGAGATTTGTCTATCCTGGGTGTGAGATTTGTCTAAGATGGGTGTGAGATTTGTCTAACGTGGGTGTGAGATTTGTCTATCGTGGGCGTGAGATTTGTCTATCGTGGGTGTGAGATTTGTCTAACGTGGGTGTGAGATTTGTCTATCGTGGGTGTGAGATTTGTCTAACGTGGGTGTGAGATTTGTCTAACGTGGGTGTGAGATTTGTCTAACGTGGGTGAGATTTGTCTAACTTGGGTGTGAGATTTGTCTATCGTGGGTGTGAGATTTGTCTATCGTGGGTGTGAGATTTGTCTAACGTGGGTGTGAGATTTGTCTAAGGTGGGTGTGAGATTTGTCTATCGTGGGTGTGAGATTTGTCTATCGTGTGTGTGAAATTTGTCTAACGTGGGTGTGAGATTTGTCTAACGTGGGTGTGAGATTTGTCTATCGTGGGTGTGAGATTTGTCTATCGTGTGTGTGAAATTTGTCTATCGTGGGTGTGAGATTTGTCTAACGTGGGTGTGAGATTTGTCTAACGTGGGTGTGAGATTTGTCTAACGTGGGTGTGAGATTTGTCTAACGTGGGTGTGAGATTTGTCTATCGTGGGTGTGAGATTCATCTAACGTGGCTGTGAGATTTCTCTAAGGTGGGTGTGAGATTTGTCTAACGTGGGTGTGAGATTTGTCTAACTTGGGTGTGAGATTTGTCTATCGTGGGTGTGAGATTTGTCTAACGTGGGTGTGAGATTTGACTAACGTGGGTGTGAGATTTGTCTATCGTGGGTGTGAGATTTGTCTAACGTGGGTGTGAGATTTGTCTAAGGTGGGTGTGAGATTTGTCTATCGTGGGTGTGAGATTTGTCTATCGTGTGTGTGAAATTTGTCTAACGTGGGTGTGAGATTTGTCTAACGTGGGTGTGAGATTTGTCTATCGTGGGTGTGAGATTTGTCTATCGTGTGTGTGAAATTTGTCTATCGTGGGTGTGAGATTTGTCTAACTGGGGTGTGAGATTTGTCTAACGTGGGTGTGAGATTTGTCTAACGTGGGCGTGAGATTTGTCTAACGTGGGCGTGAGATTTGTCTAATCTGGGCGTGAGATTTGTCTAACGTGGGTGTGAGATTTGTCTAATGTGGGTGTGAGATTTGTCTAACGTGGCTGTGAGATTTGTCTAACGTGGGTGTGAGATTTGTCTAACCTGGGTGTGAGATTTGTCTAACGTGGGTGTGAGATCTGTCTAACATGGGTGTGAGATTTGTCTATCGTGGGTGTGAGATTTGTCTAACGTGGGTGTGAGATTTGTCTAACGTGGGTGTGAGATTTGTCTAACGTGGCTGTGAGATTTGTCTAAGGTGGGTGTGAGATTTGTCTATGTGGTTGTGAGATTTGTCTATGTGGTTGTGAGATTTGTCTAAGGTGGGTGTGAGATTTGTCTAACGTGGGTGTGAGATTTGTCTAACGTGGGTGCGAGATTTGTCTAAGGTGGGTGTGAGATTTGTCTAACGTGGGTGTGAGATTTGTCTATCGTGTGTGTGAAATTTGTCTATCGTGGGTGTGAGATTTGTCTAACTGGGGTGTGAGATTTGTCTAACGTGGGTGTGAGATTTGTCTAACGTGGGCGTGAGATTTGTCTAACGTGGGCGTGAGATTTGTCTAATCTGGGCGTGAGATTTGTCTAACGTGGGTGTGAGATTTGTCTAATGTGGGTGTGAGATTTGTCTAACGTGGCTGTGAGATTTGTCTAACGTGCGTGTGAGATTTGTCTAACCTGGGTGTGAGATTTGTCTAACGTGGGTGTGAGATCTGTCTAACATGGGTGTGAGATTTGTCTATCGTGGGTGTGAGATTTGTCTAACGTGGGTGTGAGATTTGTCTAACGTGGCTGTGAGATTTGTCTAACGTGGCTGTGAGATTTGTCTAAGGTGGGTGTGAGATTTGTCTATGTGGTTGTGAGATTTGTCTATGTGGTTGTGAGATTTGTCTAAGGTGGGTGTGAGATTTGTCTAACGTGGGTGTGAGATTTGTCTAACGTGGGTGCGAGATTTGTCTAAGGTGGGTGTGAGATTTGTCTAACGTGGGTGTGAGATTTGTCTAAGGTGGGTGTGAGATTTGTCTAACGTGGGTGTGAGATTTGTCTAAGGTGGGTGTGAGATTTGTCTATGTGGTTTTGAGATTTGTCTATGTGGGTGTGAGATTTGTCTAACGTGGCTGTGAGATTTGTCTATCGTGGGTGTGAGATTTGTCTATATGGTTGTGAGATTTGTCTATCGTGGGTGTGAGATTTGTCTAACGTGGCTGTGAGATTTGTCTAAGGTGGGTGTGAGATTTGTCTATCGTGGACGTGAGATTTGTCTAACGTGGCTGTGAGATTTGTCTAACGTGGCTGTGAGATTTGTCTATGTGGGTGTGAGATTTGTCTATCGTGGACGTGAGATTTGTCTAACGTGGGTGTGAGATTTGTCTAACGTGGCTGTGAGATTTGTCTAAGGTGGGTGTGAGATTTGTCTATGTGGTTGTGAGATTTGTCTAACGTGGGTGAGATTTGTCTATGTGGGTGTGAGATTTGTCTATGTGGTTGTGAGATTTGTCTAACGTGGGTGTGAGATTTGTCTAACGTGGGTGAGCTTTGTCTAACGTGGGTGTGAGATTTGGCTATGTGGGTGTGAGATTTGTCTATGTGGTTGTGAGATTTGTCTATGTGGGTGTGAGATTTGTCTATGTGGGTGTGAGATTTGTCTAACGTGGCTGTGAGATTTGTCTATGTGGTTGTGAGATTTGTCTATGTGGGTGTGAGATTTGTCTATGTGGGTGTGAGATTTGTCTAACGTGGCTGTGAGATTTGTCTATGTGGTTGTGAGATTTGTCTATGTGGGTGGAGATTTGTCTATGTGGGTGTGAGATTTGTCTATGTGGGTGTGAGATTTGTCTATGTGGTTGTGAGATTTTTCTATGTGGGTGTGAGATTTGTCTATGTGGTTGTGAGATTTGTCTATGTGGTTGTGAGATTTTTCTATGTGGGTGTGAGATTTGTCTAACGTGGCTGTGAGATTTGTCTATGTGGTTGTGAGATTTGTCTATGTGGGTGTGAGATTTGTCTATGTGGGTGTGAGATTTGGCTATGTGGGTGTGAGATTTGTCTATGTGGGTGTGAGATTTGTCTATGTGCGACTTCCTGCCAGGACTCCCCTGTTGAGGTCTCCTTCACCTTCGAGGGCAGCGGCCTCATCCACAGGTGAGGCCCGGCTGGGTGGGGGGTAGGGCTAGTGGGGGGTAGGGCTAGTGGGGGGGTAGGGCTAGTGGGTGGGTAGGGCTAGTGGGGGGGTAGGGCTAGTGGGGGGGTAGGGCTAGTGGGTGGAGTGGTGGGGGGGTAGGGCTAGTGGGGGGGTAGGGCTAGTGGGGGGAGTGGTGGGGGGGTAGGGCTAGTGGGGGGGTAGGTTTAGTGGGGGGGGTAGGGCTAGTGGGGGGAGTGGTGGGGGGGTAGGGCTAGTGGGGGGGTAGGGCTAGTGGGGGGGTAGGGCTAGTGGTTGGAGTGGTGGGGGGAGTGGTGGTGGGGTAGGCTAGTGGGCGGAGTGGTGGGGCGAGTGGTGGAGTGGTGGGGCGAGTGGTGGGGCGAGTGGTGGGGCGAGTGGTGGGGCGAGTGGTGGGGCGAGTGGTGGGGGTGGAGCGTCACAATGGCCGCCGGCCTGAAGGGGCCAATCCGGTGAAGTGGCCGGTTCCTTGCCTATAGGGTCAGGGCTATGGGGTCAGGGCTATGGGGTCAGGGCTATGGGGTCAGGGCTATAGGGTCAGGGCTATGGGGTCAGGGCTATGGGGTCAGGGCTATAGGGTCAGGGCTATGGGGTCAGGGCTATGGGGTCAGGGCTATAGGGTCAGGGCTATGGAGTCAGGGCTATAGGGTCAGGGCTATAGGGTCAGGGCTATAGGGTCAGGGCTATAGGGTCAGGGCTATAGGGTCAGGGCTGTAGGGTCAGGGCTATAGGGTCAGGGCTATAGGGTCAGGGCTATAGGGTCAGGGCTATAGGGTCAGGGCTATAGGGTCAGGGCTATAGGGTCAGGGCTATAGGGTCAGGGCTATAGGGTCAGGGCTATAGGGTCAGGGCTATAGGGTCAGGGCTATAGGGTCAGGGCTGTAGGGTCAGGGCTATTGGGTCAGGGCTATAGGGTCAGGGCTATAGGGTCAGGGCTATAGGGCAGGGCTATAGGGTCAGGGCTATAGGGCAGGGCTATAGGGTCAGGGCTATAGGGTCAGGGCTGTAGGGTCAGGGCTATAGGGTCAGGGCTATAGGGTCAGGGCTATAGGGTCAGGGCTATAGGTCAGGGCTATAGGGTCAGGGCTATAGGGTCAGGGCTATGGGGTCAGGGCTATGGGGTCAGGGCTATGGGGTCAGGGCTATGGGGTCAGGGCTATAGGGTCAGGGCTATAGGGTCAGGGCTATAGGGTCAGGGCTATAGGGTCAGGGCTATAGGGTCAGGGCTATAGGGCAGGGCTATAGGGTCAGGGCTATAGGGTCAGGGCTATAGGGTCAGGGCTATGGGGTCAGGGCTATGGGGTCAGGGCTATAGGGTCAGGGCTATAGGGTCAGGGCTATAGGGTCAGGGCTATAGGGTCAGGGCTATAGGGTCAGGACTATAGGGTCAGGGCTATAGGGTCAGGGCTATAGGGTCAGGGCTATAGGGCAGGGCTATAGGGTCAGGGCTATAGGGTCAGGGCTATAGGGTCATGGCTATAGGGTCAGGGCTATAGGGTCAGGGCTATAGGGTCAGGGCTATAGGGCAGGGCTATAGGGTCAGGGCTATAGGGTCAGGGCTATAGGGTCAGGGCTATAGGGTCAGGGCTATAGGGTCAGGGCTATAGGGTCAGGGCTATAGGGTCAGGGCTATAGGGTCAGGGCTATGGGGTCAGGGCTATAGGGTCAGGGCTATAGGGTCAGGGCTGTAGGGTCAGGGCTATAGGGTCAGGGCTATAGGGTCAGGGCTATAGGCTCAGGGCTATAGGGCAGGGCTATAGGGTCAGGGCTATAGGGCAGGGCTATAGGGTCAGGGCTATAGGGTCAGGGCTGTAGGGTCAGGGCTATAGGGTCAGGGCTATAGGGTCAGGGCTATAGGTCAGGGCTATAGGGTCAGGGCTATAGGGTCAGGGCTATGGGGTCAGGGCTATGGGTCAGGGCTATGGGGTCAGGGCTATGGGGTCAGGGCTATAGGGTCAGGGCTATAGGGTCAGGGCTATAGGGTCAGGGCTATAGGGTCAGGGCTATAGGGTCAGGGCTATAGGGCAGGGCTATAGGGTCAGCGCTATAGGGTCAGGGCTATAGGGTCAGGGCTATGGGGTCAGGGCTATGGGGTCAGGGCTATAGGGTCAGGGCTATAGGGTCAGGGCTATAGGGTCAGGGCTATAGGGTCAGGGCTATAGGGTCAGGGCTATAGGGTCAGGGCTATAGGGTCAGGGCTATGGGGTCAGGGCTATGGGGTCAGGGCTATGGGGTCAGGGCTATAGGGTCAGGGCTATAGGGTCAGGGCTATAGGGTCAGGGCTATAGGGTCAGGGCTATAGGGCAAGGGCTATAGGGTCAGGGCTATAGGGTCAGGGCTATAGGGTCAGGGCTATAGGGTCAGGGCTATAGGGTCAGGGCTATAGGGTCAGGGCTATAGGGTCAGGGCTATAGGGTCAGGGCTATAGGGTCAGGGCTATAGGGTCAGGGCTATAGGGTCAGGGCTATGGGGTCAGGGCTATGGGGTCAGGGCTATAGGGTCAGGGCTATAGGGTCAGGGCTATAGGGTCAGGGCTATAGGGTCAGGGCTATAGGGTCAGGGCTATAGGGTCAGGGCTACAGGGTCAGGGCTATAGGGTCAGGGCTACAGGGTCAGGGCTATAGGGTCAGGGCTATAGGGTCAGGGCTATAGGGTCAGGGCTATAGGGTCAGGGCTATAGGGTCAGGGCTATAGGGTCAGGGCTATAGGGTCAGGGCTATAGGGTCAGGGCTATGGGGTCAGGGCTATGGGTCAGGGCTATAGGGTCAGGGCTATAGGGTCAGGGCTATAGGGTCAGGGCTATGGGGTCAGGGCTATGGGGTCAGGGCTATGGGGTCAGGGCTATCGGGTCAGGGCTATGGGGTCAGGGCTATAGGGTCAGGGCTATAGGGTCAGGGCTATAGGGTCAGGGCTATGGGGTCAGGGCTATAGGGTCAGGGCTATAGGGTCAGGGCTATAGGGTCAGGGCTATAGGGTCAGGGCTATAGGGTCAGGGCTATAGGGTCAGGGCTATAGGGTCAGGGCTATAGGGTCAGGGCTATAGGGTCAGGGCTATAGGGTCAGGGCTATAGGGTCAGGGCTATAGGGTCAGGGCTATAGGGTCAGGGCTATAGGCTCAGGGCTATAGGGTCAGGGCTATAGGGTCAGGGCTATGGGGTCAGGGCTATATGGTCAGGGCTATAGGGTCAGGGATATATGTCAAAGACTATAGGTTAACGGCTATATGGTCAGGACTATAGGGTCAGGGATATGGGGTCAGGTTTATAATGTCAGGGCTATAGGGTCAGGACTATAGGGTCAGGGATATAGGGTCAGGTTTATAATGTCAGGGCTATAGGGTCAGGACTATAGGGTCAGGTTTATAATGTCAGGGCTATAGGGTCAGGGCTATAGGGTCAGGGATATAGGGTCAGGGATATAGGGTCAGGGCTATAGGGTCAGGGAAATAGGTCAAGACTATAGGTTAACGGCTATAGCGTCAGGACTATAGGGGCAGGGATATAGGGTCAGGGCTCTCGGATCACTACATTACACACTGTACACTACACTATACACTACACTATACACTACACTATACACTACACTATACACTACACTGCTATACACTACACTATACACTACACTATACTATACACTACACTATACACTGCACTATACACTACACTACTATACACTACACTATATACTATACTATACACTATACTATACACTACTATACATTACACTATACACTACACTATACACTACACTCCGATACACCACACTGCTATACACTACACTATACACTACACTATACACTACACTATACACTACACTGCTATACACTATACACTACACTATACACTACATTATACACTACACTATACACACACCACACACCACACACACACACCACACACACACACCACACACACACCACACACACACACCATACACACACCACACACACACCACACACACCACACACACACCATACACACACCACACACACACCATACACACACCATACACACACACACCATACACACACCACACACACACACCATACACACACACCACACACACACCACACACACACACCATACACACACCACACACACACCACACACACACCACACACACCATATACACATCATACACACACCATACACACACCATACACACACCACACACACACACCATACACACAACACACATACCACACACACACCACACACACACACACCACACACACACACCATACACACACCACACACACACACCATACACACACACCACACACACACACCATACACACACCACACACACACACCACACACACACACCACACACACACCATACACACACCACACACACACCATACACACACCATACACACACCACACACACCATACACACACCACACACACCACACACACACCACACACACACCACACACACCACACACACACCACACACGCACACCACACACACACATTCCATACACACACCACACACACACCACACACACCACACACACCACACACACACACCATACACACACCATACACACACCACACACACACCATACACACACACCATACACAAATCATACACACACCACACACACACCATACACACACCATACACACACCACACACACCCACACCACACACGCACCATACACACACCACACACACCATACACACACCACACACACCCACACCACACACACACCATACACACACCACACACACCACACACACACCATACACACACCATATACACATCATACACACACCATACACACACCATACACACACCACACACACACCACACACACACCACACACACACACCATACACACCACACACACACACACCACACACACACACCACACACACACCACACACACACCATACACACACCATACACACACCACACACACACCATACACACACCACACACACCACACACACACCATACACACACCATACACACACCACACACACACCATACACATACCATACACACACCACACACACACCATACACACACCATACACACACCACACACACACCACACACACACCATACACACACCACACACACACCATACACACACCACACACACACCATACACACACCACACACACCATGCACACACCACACACACACCACACACACACCATACACACTGGGTCTGGCCCGTGACCTCCTGGTGCACCTAGCCTGGCACAGCAGGGGGCACAGGTGGTGCATCAGCCACTCATCTCAGTCAGTCGACTCGTGGTACCTGCTGGGTCTGCCCCGTGACCTCCTGCCGGCGGGCGTTCGACACTTCACGTGTTAGCCTCAAGGTGCACCTAGCCTGGTACAGGCGTCGTGACGACGTCACCGCCACTTAGCGGCGAACGCCGGTTGTTGTTGTTGTGTTGTTGTTGTGTTGATGTTGTGTTGTTGTTATGTTGTGTTGTTGTTATGTTGTGTTGTTGTTATGTTGTGTTGTTGTGTTGTTGTGTTATTATTGTTGTTGTGGTGTTGATGTTGTTGTGTTGTTGTTGTGTTGTTGTGTTGATGTTGTGTTGTTATTGTCGTGTTGTTGTGTTATTATTGTTGTTGTGTTGTCGATGTTGTGTTGTTGTGTTGTTGTTGTCGTGTTGTTGTGTTGTGTTATTATTGTTGTTGTGTTGTTGTTGTGTTGTTATTGTTGTGTCGTTGTGTTATTATTGTTGTTGTGTTGTTGATGTTGTGTTGTTGTCGTGTTGTTGTGTTGTGTTGTTGTGTTGTGTTATTATTGTTGTTGTGTTGTCGATGTTGTGTTGTTGTGTTGTTGTTGTCGTGTTGTTGTGTTGTGTTATTATTGTTGTTGTGTTGTTGTTGTGTTGTTATTGTTGTGTCGTTGTGTTATTATTGTTGTTGTGTTGTTGATGTTGTGTTGTTGTTGTCGTGTTGTTGTGTTGTGTTGTTGTGTTGTGTTATTATTGTTGTTGTGTTGTTGATGTTGTGTTGTTGTTGTTGTGTGCACGTCTCGTTTGGCAGGCCGGGGCGCTCCGTGTTCCGCGAGCGTTGGCTCAGCGACATCGTGGACAGCAAGAGGCTCATCCTGGAGACGCGCTGCCTGACACCGCCAACAACAACAGCAGCAACAACAGCGGCAACAACAACAACAGCAGCCATTCAACACTGAACGCCACCACCACCGCCACCACCTACACTCACCACCACCATTACCACCACCACTACTACCACCACCACTACCACCACCACTACCTACACCATCACATCCACTCAACACCACCACTACCACCACCTACACCACCACCACCTCCACTCACCACGTACACCACCACCACCACCGCCACCACCTACCCTCACCACCACTACCACCACCACCTACACCGCCACCTCCACTCAACACCACCACTACCACCACCTACACCACCACCACCTCCACTCACCACGTACACCACCACCATTACTACCACCACCAACACCTCCACTCTACACCACCACTACCACCACCTACACCACCACCACCTCCACTCACCACTTACACCACCACCATTACTACCACCACCAACACCTCCACTCTACACCAACACCACCGCCACCACCTACACTCACCACCACTACCACCACCACCTACACCGCCACCTCCACTCAACACCACCACTACCACCACCACTACCACCACCACTACCTACACCATCACCTCCACTCAACACCACCACTACCACCACCACTACCACCTCCACTCAACACCACCACTACCACCACTACTACCACCACCACTACCACCACCACTACCTACACCATCACATCCACTCAACACCACCACTACCACCACCTACACTCACCACCACTACCACCACCACCACCTCCACTCAACACCACAACTACCACCACCACTACTACCACCACCACTACTACCACCTACACCACCACTACCTACACCACCACCTACACCACCACATCCACTCAACACCACCACTACCACCACCTACACCAAAACCTACACCACTACCACCACATACACCACCACCTACACCACCACCTCCACTCAACACCACCACTACCACCACCACCACCACCTCCACTCACCACGTACACCACCACCACTACGACCACCACCAACACCTCCACTCAACACCACCAACACCTCCACCACCGCCACCACAACCACCACCTCCACTCACCATCTCTACCACCACCACCTCCCCAACATCCTCCACTTCCATCCACCACCTCTCCCATTGAGACTCTGAGTATCTGTAAACTGATATTAAAAACATAAAATGGACCCTTCGATACGATGGCTATGAGATATTGACTACCTCGCCTGGTACACACGAGGTCGTGGGTTCCACCCCTCACCCTGACGATGTCTGAGTGAGTGGGTGAGATGTTGACTACCTCGCCTGGTGTGCAGGAGGTCGTGGGCTCGATCCTGACCCTGACGATGTCTGAGTGAGTGGGTGAGATGTTGACTACCTCGCCTGGTGTGCAGGAGGTCGTGGGTTCCACCCCTCACCCTGACGATGTCCGAGTGAGTGAGTGAGATGTTGACCTTGACGATGACTGAGTGAGTGAGATGTTGACCCTGACGGTGACTGAGTGAGTGGGTGAGATGTTGACTACCTCGCGACTGTAGGGATTCATAAATCTCGACTTGATGCTTTCACTACTGCAGGGATTCATAAATCTCAACTTGATACTTTCACTACTGCAGGGATTCATAAATCTCGTCTTGATGATTTCACTACTGCAGGGATTCATGAATCTCAACTTGATGATTTCACTACTGCAGGGATTCATGAATCTCAACTTGATGATTTCACTACCGCAGGGATTCATTAATCTCGTCTTGATACTTTCACTACTGCAGGGATTCATAAATCTCGACTTGATGCTTTCACTACTGCAGGGATTCATAAATCTCAACTTGATACTTTCACTACTGCAGGGATTCATAAATCTCGTCTTGATGATTTCACTACTGCAGGGATTCATGAATCTCAACTTGATGATTTCACTACTGCAGGGATTCATGAATCTCAACTTGATGATTTCACTACCGCAGGGATTCATTAATCTCGTCTTGATACTTTCACTTCTGCAGGGATTCATAAATCTCGACTTGATGCTTTCACTACTGCAGGGATTCATGAATCTCGACTTGATACTTTCACTACTGCAGGGATTCATAAATCTCGACTTGATACTTTCACTACTGCAGGGATTCATAAATCTCAACTTGATGCTTTCACTACTGAAGGGATTCATAAATCTCGACTTGATACTTTCACTACTGCAGGGATTCATAAATCTCGACTTGATGCTTTCACTACTGCAGGGATTCATAAATCTCGACTTGATACTTTCACTACTGCAGGGATTCATAAATCTCGACTTGATGCTTTCACTACTGCAGGGATTCATAAATCTCGACTTGATACTTTCATTACTGAAGGGATTCATAAATCTCGACTTGATACTTTCACTACTGCAGGGATTCATAAATCTCGTCGTGACACTTTCACTACTGCAGGGATTCATGAATCTCGTCGTGATGCTTTCACTATTGCAGGGATTCATAAATCTCGACTTGATACCTTCACTACTGCAGCGATTCATAAATCTCAACTTGATACTTTCACTACTGCAGGGTTTCATAAATCTCGACTTGATACTTTCACTACTGCAGGGATTCAAAAATCTCGACTTGAAGATTTCACTACTGCAGGGATTCATAAATCTCGACTTGATGCTTTCACTACTGCAGGGATTCATAAATCTCGTCTTGATACTTTCACAACTGCAGGGATTCATAAATCTCGACTTGATACTTTCACTACTGCAGGGATTCATAAATCTCGACTTGATGCTTTCACTACTGCAGGGATTCATAAATCTCGACGTGATACTTTCACTACTGAAGGGATTCATGAATCTCGACTTGATACTTTCACTACTGCAGGGATTCATAAATCTCGACTTGATACTTTCACTACTGCAGGGATTCATGAATCTCAACTTGATACTTTCACTACTGCAGGGATTCATAAATCTCGTCTTGATACTTTCACTACTGCAGGGATTCATAAATCTCGACTTGATGCTTTCACTACTGAAGGGATTTATAAATCTCGACGTGATACTTTCACTACTGCAGGGATTCATAAATCTCGACTTGATACTTTCACTACTGCAGGGATTCATAAATCTCGCCTTGAAGATTTCACTACTGCAGGGATTCATAAATCTCGACTTGATACTTTCACTACTGCAGGGATTCATGAATCTCGACGTGAAGATTTCACTACTGCTGGGATTCATAAATCTCGACTTGATGCTTTCACTACTGCAGGGATTCATAAATCTCGACTTGATACTTTCACTACTGCAGGGATTCATAAATCTTGACTTGATACTTTCACTACTGCAGGGATTCATAAATCTCGACTTGATGCTTTCACTACTGAAGGGATTCATAAATCTCATCTTGATACTTTCACTACTGAAGGGATTTATAAATCTCGACGTGATACTTTCACTACTGCAGGGATTCATAAATCTCGACTTGATACTTTCACTACTGCAGGGATTCATAAATCTCGCCTTGAAGATTTCACTACTGCAGGGATTCATAAATCTCGACTTGATACTTTCACTACTGCAGGGATTCATGAATCTCGACGTGAAGATTTCACTACTGCTGGGATTCATAAATCTCGACTTGATGCTTTCACTACTGCAGGGATTCATAAATCTCGACTTGATACTTTCACAACTGCAGGGATTCATGAATCTCAACTTGATACTTTCACTACTGCAGGGATTCATAAATCTCGACTTGATACTTTCACTACTGAAGGGATTCATGAAGCTCAACTTGATACTTTCACTACTGCAGGGATTCATGAATCTCGACTTGATACTTTCACTACTCCAGGGATTCATAAATCTCGACATGAAGCTTTCACTACTGCAGGGATTCATAAATCTCGACTTGATACTTTCACTACTGCAAGGATTCATAAATCTCGACTTGATGCTTTCACTACTGCAGGGATTCATAAATCTCGACTTGATGCTTTCACTACTGCAGGGATTCATGAATCTCGACTTGATACTTTCACTACTGCAGGGATTCATAAATCTCGACTTGATACTTTCACTACTGCTGGGATTCATAAATCTCGACTTGATACTTTCACTACTGCAGGGATTCATAAATCTCGACTTGATGCTTTCACTACCGCAGGGATTAATAAATCTCGACTTGATACTTTCACTACTGCAGGGATTCATAAATCTCGACTTGATGCTTTCACTACTGCTGGGATTCATAAATCTCGACTTGATACTTTCACTACTGCAGGGATTCATAAATCTCGACTTGATGCTTTCACTACCGCAGGGATTAATAAATCTCGACTTGATACTTTCACTACTGCAGGGATTCATAAATCTCGACTTGATGCTTTCACTACTGCTGGGATTCATAAATCTCGACTTGATGCTTTCACTACTGCAGGGATTCATAAATCTCGACTTGATACTTTCACAACTGCAGGGATTCATGAATCTCAACTTGATACTTTCACTACTGCAGGGATTCATAAATCTCATCTTGATGCTTTCACTACTGAAGGGATTCATAAATCTCGTCTTGATACTTTCACTACTGCAGGGATTCATGAATCTCGACTTGATACTTTCACTACTGCAGGGATTCAAAAATCTCGCCTTGAAGATTTCACTACTGCAGGGATTCATAAATCTCGACTTGATACTTTCACTACTGCAGAGATTCATGAATCTCAACTTGATGCTTTCACTACTGCAGGGATTCATAAATCTCGACTTGATGCTTTCACTACTGAAGGGATTCATAAAGCTCAACTTGATACTTTCACTACTGCAGGGATTCATAAATCTCGACGTGATACTTTCACTACTGCAGGGATTCATAAATCTCGACTTGATACTTTCACTACTGCAGGGATTCATTAATCTCGACTTGATGATTTCACTACTGCAGGGATTCATAAATCTCGACTTGATACTTTCACTACTGCAGGGATTCATAAATCTCGACTTGATACTTTCACTACTGCAGGGATTCATGAATCTCGACTTGATGATTTCACTACTGCAGGGATTCATAAATCTCGACTTGATACTTTCACTACTGCAGGGATTCATAAATCTCGATTTGATGATTTCACTACTGCAGGGATTCATAAATCTCGACGTGACACTTTCACTACTGCAGGGATTCATAAATCTCGACGTGATACTTTCACTACCGCAGGGATTCATAAATCTCGACTTGATGCTTTCACTACTGCAGGGATTCATGAATCTCGACTTGATACTTTCACTACTGCAGGGATTCATAAATCTCGTCGTGACACTTTCACTACCGCAGGGATTCATAAATCTCGACGTGATACTTTCACTACCGCAGGGATTCATATATCTCGACATGAAGCTTTCACTACTGCAGGGATTCATAAATCTCGACTTGATACTTTCACTACTGAAGGGATTCATAAATCTCGTCTTGATACTTTCACTACTGCATGGATTCATGAATCTCGACATGAAGATTTCACTACTGCAGGGATTCATAAATCTCGCCTTGAAGATTTCACTACTGCAGGGATTCATGAATCTCGACGTGAAGATTTCACTACTGCAGGGATTCATAAATCTCGACTTGATACTTTCACAACTGCAGGGATTCATGAATCTCAACTTGATACTTTCACTACTGCAGGGATTCATAAATCTCGACTGGATGCTTTCACTACTGCAGGGATTCATAAATCTCGATTTGATACTTTCACTACTGCAGGGATTCATAAATCTCGACGTGATACTTTCACTACCGCAGGGATTCATAAATCTCGACTTGATGATTTCACTACTGAAGGGATTCATAAATCTCGACTTGATGCTTTCACTACTGCAGGGATTCATAAATCTCGACTTGATGCTTTCACTACTGCAGGGATTCATAAATCTCGACTTGATGCTTTCACTACTGCAGGGATTCATAAATCTCGACATGAAGCTTTCACTACTGCAGGAATTCATAAATCTCGACTTGATACTTTCACTACTGAAGGGATTCATAAATCTCGTCTTGATACTTTCACTACTGCATGGATTCATAAATCTCGACATGAAGATTTCACTACTGCAGGGATTCATAAATCTCGCCTTGAAGATTTCACTACTGCAGGGATTCATGAATCTCGACGTGAAGATTTCACTACTGCAGGGATTCATAAATCTCGACTTGATACTTTCACAACTGCAGGGATTCATGAATCTCAACTTGATACTTTCACTACTGCAGGGATTCATAAATCTCGACTTGATGCTTTCACTACTGCAGGGATTCATGAATCTCGACTTGATACTTTCACTACTGCAGGGATTCATAAATCTCGACTTGATGCTTTCACTACTGAAGGGATTCATAAATCTCATCTTGATACTTTCACTACTGAAGGGATTTATAAATCTCGACGTGATACTTTCACTACTGCAGGGATTCATAAATCTCGACTTGATACTTTCACTACTGCAGGGATTCATAAATCTCGCCTTGAAGATTTCACTACTGCAGGGATTCATAAATCTCGACTTGATACTTTCACTACTGCAGGGATTCATGTATCTCGACGTGAAGATTTCACTACTGCTGGGATTCATAAATCTCGACTTGATGCTTTCACTACTGCAGGGATTCATAAATCTCGACTTGATACTTTCACAACTGCAGGGATTCATAAATCTCGACTTGATACTTTCACTACTGCAGGGATTCATAAATCTCGACTTGATGCTTTCACTACTGCAGGGATTCATGAATCTCGACTTGATACTTTCACTACTCCAGGGATTCATAAATCTCGACTTGATACTTTCACTACTGCAGGGATTCATAAATCTCGACTTGATGCTTTCACTACTGCAGGGATTCATAAATCTCGACTTGATACTTTCACTACTGCTGGGATTCATAAATCTCGACTTGATACTTTCACTACTGCAGGGATTCATAAATCTCGACTTGATGCTTTCACTACCGCAGGGATTCATAAATCTCGACTTGATACTTTCACTACTGCAGGGATTCATGAATCTCGACGTGAAGATTTCACGACTGCAAGGATTCATAAATCTCGACTTGATACTTTCACAACTGCAGGGATTCATGAATCTCAACTTGATACTTTCACTACTGCAGGGATTCATAAATCTCGACTTGATGCTTTCACTACTGAAGGGATTCATAAATCTCATCTTGATACTTTCACTACTGAAGGGATTTATAAATCTCGACGTGATACTTTCACTACTGCAGGGATTCATAAATCTCGACTTGATACTTTCACTACTGCAGGGATTCATAAATCTCGCCTTGAAGATTTCACTACTGCAGGGATTCATAAATCTCGACTTGATACTTTCACTACTGCAGGGATTCATGAATCTCGACGTGAAGATTTCACTACTGCTGGGATTCATAAATCTCGACTTGATGCTTTCACAACTGCAGGGATTCATGAATCTCAACTTGATACTTTCACTACTGCAGGGATTCATAAATCTCGACTGGATGCTTTCACTACTGCAGGGATTCATAAATCTCGACTTGATACTTTCACTACTGCAGGGATTCATAAATCTCGACTTGATACTTTCACTACTGCAGGGATTCATAAATCTCGACTTGATACTTTCACTACTGCAGGGATTCATAAATCTCGACTTGATACTTTCACTACTGCAGGGATTCATAAATCTCGACTTGATACTTTCACTACTGCAGGGATTCATAAATCTCGACTTGATGCTTTCACTACTGCAGGGATTCATAAATCTCGACTTGATACTTTCACTACTGCAGGGATTCATAAATCTCGACTTGATACTTTCACTACTGCAGGGATTCATAAATCTTGACTTGATACTTTCACTACTGCAGGGATTCATAAATATCGACTTGATACTTTCACTACCGCAGGGATTCATGAATCTCAACTTGAAGATTTCACTACTGAAGGGATTCATGAATCTCAACTTGAAGATTTTACTACTGCAGGGATTCATAAATCTCGACGTGATACTTTCACAACTGCATGGATTTATAAATCTCGACTTGATGCTTTCACGACTTGCAGGGATTCATAAATCTCGACTTGATGCTTTCACGACTTGCAGGGATTCATAAATCTCGACTTGATACTTTCACTACTGCAGGGATTCATAAATCTCGTCTTGATACTTTCACTACTGCAGGGATTCATAAATCTCAACTTGATACTTTCACTACTGCAGGGATTCATAAATCTCGACTTGAAGATTTCACTACTGCAGGGATTCATAAATCTCGACTTGATACTTTCACTACTGCAGAAATTCATAAATCTCGACTTGATGCTTTCACTACTGCAGGGATTCATGAATCTCAACTTGATACT
This sequence comes from Petromyzon marinus, assembly GCF_010993605.1. NCBI lineage: Eukaryota > Metazoa > Chordata > Hyperoartia > Petromyzontiformes > Petromyzontidae > Petromyzon > Petromyzon marinus. The sequence goes on from NW_022638145.1 coordinate 132,986, forward strand.
TTCACTACTGCAGGGATTCATAAATCTCGACTTGATACTTTCACTACTGCTGGGATTCATAAATCTCGACTTGATACTTTCACTACTGCAGGGATTCATAAATCTCGACTTGATGCTTTCACTACCGCAGGGATTCATAAATCTCGACTTGATGCTTTCACTACTGCAGGGATTCATGAATCTCGACGTGAAGATTTCACTACTGCAGGGATTCATAAATCTCGACTTGATACTTTCACAACTGCAGGGATTCATGAATCTCAACTTGATACTTTCACTACTGCAGGGATTCATAAATCTCGACTTGATGCTTTCACTACTGAAGGGATTCATAAATCTCATCTTGATACTTTCACTACTGAAGGGATTTATAAATCTCGACGTGATACTTTCACTACTGCAGGGATTCATAAATCTCGACTTGATACTTTCACTACTGCAGGGATTCATAAATCTCGACTTGATGCTTTCACTACTGCAGGGATTCATAAATCTCGACTTGATACTTTCACTACTGCAGGGATTCATAAATCTCGACTTGATACTTTTACTACTGCAGGGATTAATAAATCTCGACTTGATGCTTTCACTACTGCAGGGATTCATAAATCTCGACTTGATACTTTCACTACTGCAGGGATTCATAAATCTCGACTTGATACTTTCACTACTGCAGGGATTCATAAATCTCGACTTGATGCTTTCACTACTGCAGGGATTCATAAATCTCGACTTGATACTTTCACTACTGCAGGGATTAATAAATCTCGACTTGATACTTTCACTACTGCAGGGATTCATAAATCTTGACTTGATACTTTCACTACTGCAGGGATTCATAAATATCGACTTGATACTTTCACTACCGCAGGGATTCATGAATCTCAACTTGAAGATTTTAATACTGCAGGGATTCATAAATCTCGACGTGATACTTTCACAACTGCATGGATTTATAAATCTCGACTTGATGCTTTCACGACTTGCAGGGATTCATAAATCTCGACTTGATGCTTTCACGACTTGCAGGGATTCATAAATCTCGACTTGATACTTTCACTACTGCAGGGATTCATAAATCTCGTCTTGATACTTTCACTACTGCAGGGATTCATAAATCTCAACTTGATACTTTCACTACTGCAGGGATTCATAAATCTCGACTTGAAGATTTCACTACTGCAGGGATTCATAAATCTCGACTTTATACTTTCACTACTGCAGGGATTCATGAATCTCGACTTGATGCTTTCACAACTGCAGGGATTCATGAATCTCGACTTGATACTTTTACTACTGCAGGGATTCATAAATCTCGACTTGATGCTTTCACTACTGCTGGGATTCATAAATCTCGACTTGATGCTTTCACAACTGCAGGGATTCATGAATCTCAACTTGATACTTTCACTACTGCAGGGATTCATAAATCTCGACTGGATGCTTTCACTACTGCAGGGATTCATAAATCTCGACTGGATGCTTTCACTACTGCAGGGATTCATAAATCTCGACTTGATGCTTTCACTACTGCAGGGATTCATAAATCTCGACTTGATGCTTTCACTACTGCAGGGATTCATAAATCTCGACTTGATGCTTTCACTACTGCAGGGATTCATAAATCTCGACTTGATACTTTCACTACTGCAGGGATTCATAAATCTCGACTTGATGCTTTCACTACTGCAGGTATTCATAAATCTCGACTTGATACTTTCACTACTGCAGGGATTCATAAATCTCGACTTGATACTTTCACTACTGCAGGGATTCATAAATCTTGACTTGATACTTTCACTACTGCAGGGATTCATAAATATCGACTTGATACTTTCACTACCGCAGGGATTCATGAATCTCAACTTGAAGATTTCACTACTGCAGGGATTCATGAATCTCGACGTGATACTTTCACTACTGCAGGGATTCATAAATCTCGTCTTGATACTTTCACTACTGCAGGGATTCATAAATCTCGACTTGATACTTTCACTACTGCAGGGATTCATAAATCTCGACTTGATACTTTCACTACTGCAGGGATTCATAAATCTTGACTTGATACTTTCACTACTGCAGGGATTCATAAATATCGACTTGATACTTTCACTACCGCAGGGATTCATGAATCTCAACTTGAAGATTTCACTACTGAAGGGATTCATGAATCTCAACTTGAAGATTTTACTACTGCAGGGATTCATAAATCTCGACGTGATACTTTCACAACTGCATGGATTTATAAATCTCGACTTGATGCTTTCACGACTTGCAGGGATTCATAAATCTCGACTTGATGCTTTCACGACTTGCAGGGATTCATAAATCTCGACTTGATACTTTCACTACTGCAGGGATTCATAAATCTCGTCTTGATACTTTCACTACTGCAGGGATTCATAAATCTCAACTTGATACTTTCACTACTGCAGGGATTCATAAATCTCGACTTGAAGATTTCACTACTGCAGGGATTCATAAATCTCGACTTGATACTTTCACTACTGCAGAAATTCATAAATCTCGACTTGATGCTTTCACTACTGCAGGGATTCATGAATCTCAACTTGATACTTTCACTACTGCAGGGATTCATAAATCTCGACTTGATACTTTCACTACTGCTGGGATTCATAAATCTCGACTTGATACTTTCACTACTGCAGGGATTCATAAATCTCGACTTGATGCTTTCACTACCGCAGGGATTCATAAATCTCGACTTGATACTTTCACTACTGCAGGGATTCATGAATCTCGACGTGAAGATTTCACGACTGCAGGGATTCATAAATCTCGACTTGATACTTTCACAACTGCAGGGATTCATGAATCTCAACTTGATACTTTCACTACTGCAGGGATTCATAAATCTCGACTTGATGCTTTCACTACTGAAGGGATTCATAAATCTCATCTTGATACTTTCACTACTGAAGGGATTTATAAATCTCGACGTGATACTTTCACTACTGCAGGGATTCATAAATCTCGACTTGATACTTTCACTACTGCAGGGATTCATAAATCTCGACTGGATGCTTTCACTACTGCAGGGATTCATAAATCTCGACTTGATACTTTCACTACTGCAGGGATTCATAAATCTCGACTTGATACTTTTACTACTGCAGGGATTAATAAATCTCGACTTGATGCTTTCACTACTGCAGGGATTCATAAATCTCGACTTGATACTTTCACTACTGCAGGGATTCATAAATCTCGACTTGATACTTTCACTACTGCAGGGATTCATAAATCTCGACTTGATGCTTTCACTACTGCAGGGATTCATAAATCTCGACTTGATACTTTCACTACTGCAGGGATTAATAAATCTCGACTTGATACTTTCACTACTGCAGGGATTCATAAATCTTGACTTGATACTTTCACTACTGCAGGGATTCATAAATATCGACTTGATACTTTCACTACCGCAGGGATTCATGAATCTCAACTTGAAGATTTTAATACTGCAGGGATTCATAAATCTCGACGTGATACTTTCACAACTGCATGGATTTATAAATCTCGACTTGATGCTTTCACGACTTGCAGGGATTCATAAATCTCGACTTGATGCTTTCACGACTTGCAGGGATTCATAAATCTCGACTTGATACTTTCACTACTGCAGGGATTCATAAATCTCGTCTTGATACTTTCACTACTGCAGGGATTCATAAATCTCAACTTGATACTTTCACTACTGCAGGGATTCATAAATCTCGACTTGAAGATTTCACTACTGCAGGGATTCATAAATCTCGACTTGATACTTTCACTACTGCAGGGATTCATGAATCTCGACTTGATGCTTTCACAACTGCAGGGATTCATGAATCTCGACTTGATACTTTTACTACTGCAGGGATTCATAAATCTCGACTTGATGCTTTCACTACTGCTGGGATTCATAAATCTCGACTTGATGCTTTCACAACTGCAGGGATTCATGAATCTCAACTTGATACTTTCACTACTGCAGGGATTCATAAATCTCGACTGGATGCTTTCACTACTGCAGGGATTCATAAATCTCGACTGGATGCTTTCACTACTGCAGGGATTCATAAATCTCGACTTGATGCTTTCACTACTGCAGGGATTCATAAATCTCGACTTGATGCTTTCACTACTGCAGGGATTCATAAATCTCGACTTGATGCTTTCACTACTGCAGGGATTCATAAATCTCGACTTGATACTTTCACTACTGCAGGGATTCATAAATCTCGACTTGATGCTTTCACTACTGCAGGTATTCATAAATCTCGACTTGATACTTTCACTACTGCAGGGATTCATAAATCTCGACTTGATACTTTCACTACTGCAGGGATTCATAAATCTTGACTTGATACTTTCACTACTGCAGGGATTCATAAATATCGACTTGATACTTTCACTACCGCAGGGATTCATGAATCTCAACTTGAAGATTTCACTACTGCAGGGATTCATGAATCTCGACGTGATACTTTCACTACTGCAGGGATTCATAAATCTCGTCTTGATACTTTCACTACTGCATGGATTTATAAATCTCGACTTGATGCTTTCACGACTTGCAGGGATTCATAAATCTCGACTTGATGCTTTCACGACTTGCAGGGATTCATAAATCTCGACTTGATACTTTCACTACTGCAGGGATTCATAAATCTCGTCTTGATACTTTCACTACTGCAGGAATTCATAAATCTCAACTTGATACTTTCACTACTGCAGGGATTCATAAATCTCGACTTGATACTTTCACTACTGCAAGGATGCATAAATCTCGACTTGATGCTTTCACTACTGCAGGGATTCATGAATCTCGACTTGATACTTTCACTACTGCAGGAATTCATAAATCTCAACTTGATACTTTCACTACTGCAGGGATTCATAAATCTCGACTTGATACTTTCACTACTGCAGGGATTCATAAATCTCGACATGAAGATTTCACTACTGAAGGGATTCATGAATCTCGTCTTGATACTTTCACTACTGCAGGGATTCATAAATCTCGACTTGATACTTTCACTACTGCAGGGATTCATAAATCTCGACTTGATACTTTCACTACTGCAGGGATTCATAAATCTCGACTTGATACTTTCACTACTGAAGGGATTCATAAATCTCGACTTGATACTTTCACTACTGCAGGGATTCATAAATCTCGACTTGATGCTTTCACTACTGCAGGGATTCATGAATCTCGACTTGATACTTTCACTACTGCAGGGATTCATAAATCTCGACTTGATACTTTCACTACTGCAGGGATTCATAAATCTCGACTTGATACTTTCACTACTGCAGGGATTCATAAATCTCGAGTTGATACTTTCACTACTGCAGGGATTCATAAATCTCGTCTTGATGCTTTCACTACTGCAGGGATTCATAAATCTCGACTTGATGCTTTCACTACTGCAGGGATTCATGAATCTCGACTTGATGATTTCACTACTGCAGGGATTCATAAATCTCGACTTGATGCTTTCACTACTGCAGGGATTCATAAATCTCGACTTGATACTTTCACTACTGCAGGGATTCATAAATCTCGACTTGATGCTTTCACTACTGCAGGGATTCATAAATCTCGACTTGATACTTTCACTACTGCAGGGATTCATAAATCTCGACTTGATACTTTCACTACTGCAGGGATTCATAAATCTCAACTTGATGCTTTCACTACTGAAGGGATTCATAAATCTCGACTTGATACTTTCACTACTGCAGGGATTCATAAATCTCGACTTGATACTTTCACTACTGCAGGGATTCATGAATCTCAACTTGATACTTTCACTACTGCAGGGATTCATAAATCTCGACTTGATGCTTTCACTACTGCACGGATTCATAAATCTCGACTTGATACTTTCACTACTGCAGGGATTCATAAATCTCGAGTTGATACTTTCACTACTGCAGGGATTCATAAATCTCGACTTGATGCTTTCACTACTGCAGGGATTCATGAATCTCAACTTGATACTTTCACTACTGCAGGGATTCATGAATCTCGACTTGATGATTTCACTACTGCAGGGATTCATAAATCTCAACTTGATACTTTCACTACTGCAGGGATTCATGAATCTCGACTTGATGCTTTCACTACTGAAGGGATTCATAAATCTCGACTTGATACTTTCACTACTGCAGGGATTCATAAATCTCGACTTGATACTTTCACTACTGCAGGGATTCATAAATCTCGACTTGATACTTTCACTATTGCAGGGATTCATGAATCTCGACTTGATGCTTTCACTACTGCAGGGATTCATAAATCTCGACTTGATACTTTCACTACTGCAAGGATTCATAAATCTCGACTTGATGCTTTCACTACTGCAGGGATTCATAAATCTCGACATGATACTTTCACTACTGCAGGGATTCATAAATCTCGTCTTGCTACTTTCACTACTGCAGGGATTCAAAAATCTCGACTTGATGCTTTCACTACTGCAGTGATTCATAAATCTCGACATGATACTTTCACTACTGCAGGGATTCATAAATCTCGTCTTGATACTTTCACTACTGCAGGGATTCATAAATCTCGACTTGATGCTTTCACTACTGCAGGGATTCATAAATCTCGACTTGATGCGTTCACTACTGCTGGGATTCATAAATCTCGACTTGATACTTTCACGACTTGCAGGGATTCATAAATCTCGACTTGATACTTTCACTGCTGCACGGATTCATGAATTTCGACTTGATACTTTCACTACTGCAGGGATTCATAAATCTCGACTTGATGCTTTCACTACTGCAGGGATTCATAAATCTCGACTTGATACTTTCACTACTGCTGGGATTCATAAATCTCGACTTGATACTTTCACGACTTGCAGGGATTCATAAATCTCGACTTGATACTTTCACTACTGCAGGGATTCATAAATCTCGACTTGATACTTTCACTACTGCAGGGATTCATAAATCTCGACTTGATGCTTTCACTACTGCAGGGATTCATAAATCTCGACTTGATGCTTTCACTACTGCAGGGATTCATATTTATTGGGGTCTTTCGGTAATAAAATCGTAACAATTTCACGACGTTACTATCGCAACTCACGCAATCGTCATCAGGTGAGAGATGCTAAGGTGTGGGAGTTATAAAGGTTTGAGACGGGTGTGGACCCAATGGGCAGTGGGCGGGGCTAGAGATGAAATTTGCTTGTAAATGTAGAAGTTATTAGGGGTTATTAGAAGTTATTAGGGCTTATTATAAGTTATTAGGGGTTATTAGGAGTTATTAGGGGTTATTATAAGTTATTAGAGGTTATTAGAATTTAAATCTTTCACTACTGTCGGGATTAATAAATCTCGACTTATTAGGGGTTATATAAGTTATTGGGGGTTATTTAAATGTATTCGGGGTTATTATAAGTTATTTGAAGTTATTTGAAGTTATTTGAAGCTATTTGAAGTTATTCGAAGTTATTTGAAGTTATTCCAAGTTCTTTGATGTAATTTGAAGTTATTTTAAGTTATTAAAAGTTATTTGAAGTTATTTGAAGCTGTTTGACGTTATTTGATGTTATTTGAAGTTCATTTCAATTGATTAAAAGTTACTTGAAGCTATTTGAAGTTTTTTTTTTAAGTCATTAGGGGTTATTAGCTCTGAACCTACCAGTATATTTGGTCAATGCAGACGTGATTCCTTTTCTATAAGTTTCACTTTAGTGTTTGAACATCTTAACAAAGCTGTTTTTGTTGCCAGAAAAAGGGGAAAACCTACATCATCATTCCTCTTCTTCTTGGTTATTTCGGTAAAGTCACCACGATAGAATGAAAATAAAATAATACAAATAAAACAAAATAAGACGATAAAATTACCACGACGTTTCGGCCACAACACAAGTTAGCCTTCTTCAGGTGAAGGAACAGAACTATCTGGACGACTTCGAAGCGCTGTTCCTTGCGCCTGAAGAAGGCTTACTTGCGTTGTGGCCGAAACGTCGTGAGAATTTCATTCTATTACCTTTTATATTTTTTTATAATTTTTACTTTATTATTTCCCTTCTACCGTGGTGGTGGTGGTGGTGGTGGGGGTGGTGGTGGTGGTGTTGGTGGAGGTGGTGTTGGTGGTGGAGGTGGTGGTGGTGGTGGTGGTGGTGACTTTTACCGATAGAACCAAGAAGATTAATCCCTGCAGTCAGTCGAAAAAAGCTTTCAAATCATTCTTGATTTGAAGCTCCCGGTGATGGCACCGGGGACTAGATCACGGAGTCTCGATCGCCGCGCAAGCCAACAGTCCTCAGGCGGGAGAATCAGACGGCGGAATCAGACTGCTGCTGCTGCTGCCATCGGAACGTCGCGATGATGATGATGACGACGATGACGACGATGATGTTCCACCCACGTGACTTTCAGCGAAAGACCTACGAGAGTGACAATTCGAAGATTTTGACCGCGGCGAAGGAGGGCCCCCGTGGGATGGAGCTCAACTCACCGGCGTCAGCAGCTGCACGAGGAGCGTTGGGATGGACAGAAGCGACGGACTTCATTCATGCCACCAGGTGGAGGTCGCAAATGACAGCTCAGAGAAACTTGAGACCCACAGAGACCCACAGAGACCCAGAGAGACAAATAGAGACCTACAGAGACCCACAGAGAGCTACAGAGACCCACAGAGACCCACAGAGACCTACAGAGACCCACAGAGAGCTACAGAGACCCACAGAGACCCACAGAGACCCACAGAGACCCATAGAGACCCACAGAGACCCACAGAGACCCATAGAGACCCACAGAGACCCAGAGAGACCCACAAGGACCCACAGAGACTCACAGAGACCTACAGAGACACACAGAGACTCACAGAGACCTACAGAGACAGACAGAGACACACAGAGACCTACAGAGACCCACAGAGACCCACAGAGACTCACAGAGACTCAGAGAGACCCACAGAGCCCTACACAGACCTAGAGAGACACATACTCATAGAGACCCATAGAGATCCATAGAGACCCACAGAGACCCACACAGACCTATAGAGACTTAAAGAGACCCACAGAGACCTACAGAGACCCACAGAGACCTACAGAGACCCATACTCATAGAGACACACACAGACCCATACTCATAGAGACCCATAGAGATCCATAGAGACCCACAGAGACCCACAGAGAACTACAGAGACCCACAGAGACCCCGAGAGACCCATATAGACCTACAGAGACCCACAGAGACCTACAGAGACCTATTGAGACCTACAGAAACCCACAGAGACCCACAGAGACCCATAGAGACCAACAGAGACCTACAGAGACTTACAGAGACGCACAGAGACACACAAAGATCTACAGAGACTCACAGAGACCTACAGAGACCCACAGAGACCCACAGAGACTAACACAGATCTACAGAGACCCATAGAGACCTACAGAGACCCACAGAGACCCACAGAGACCCACAGAGACCCACAGAGAGACCCACAGAGACCTACAGAGACCCACAGAGACCTACAGAGACCTACAGAGACCCATAGAGACCTACAGATACCCACAGAGACCCACAGAGACCCATAGAGACCCACAGAGACCCATAGAGACCAACAGAGACCTACAGAGACGCACAGAGAACCATAGAGACCTACAGAGATGCACAGAGACTTACAGAGACCCACAGAGACCCACAGAGACCCATAGAGACCAACAGACACCTACAGAGACCCACAGAGACCCCTACAGAGACCCACAGAGACCCACAGAGACCTATAGAGACGCACAGAGATTTACAGAGACCCACAGAGACCCACAGAGACCCACAGAGACCCACAGAGACCCATAGAGACCAACAGAGACCTACAGAGACCCACAGAGACCCATAGAACCTACAGAGACGCACAGAGACTTACAGAGACCCACAGAGACCCACAGAGACCAACAGAGACCTACAGAGACCCACAGAGGGACCTACAGAGACCCACAGAGACCCACAGAGACCTACAAAGACCCATAGAGACCCACAGAGACCCACATAGACCCACATAGACCTACAGAGACTTACAGAGACCCACAGAGACCCACAGAGACTTACAGAGACCCACAGAGACCAATAGAGACCAACAGAGACCTACACAGACCCAGACTCATAGAGACCCACACAGACTCATACTCATAGACACACACAGACCCATACTCATAGAGACACACACAGACCCATACTCATAGAGACACACACAGACCCATGCTCATAGAGACACACACAGACCCATACTCATCGAGACCCACAGAGACCCAGACTCATAGAGACCCACACAGACCCATACTCATAGAGACACACACAGAGACCCATACTCATAGAGACTCACGCAGACCCATATTCATAGAGACACACACAGACCCATACTCATAGAGACCCACAGAGACCCATACTCATAAAGACACACACAGACCCATACTCATAGAGACCCACAGAGACACACAGAGACTCATAGAGAGCCACAGAGACCCACAGAGACACACAGAGACTCACAGAGACACACAGAGACTCATAGAGACCCACAGAGACACACAGAAACCCATACTCATAGAGAAACACACAGGTACCCAGACTCATAGAGACCCACACAGAGATACGCAGAGACACATAGAGACCCACAGAGACACACAGAGACTCCTAGAAACCCACAGAGACACACAGAGACCCACAGAGACCCACAGAGACCCACAGAGACACACAGAGACCCACAGAGACACACAGAGACCCACAGAAACCCACAGAGACACACAGAGACACACAGAGACCCACAGAGACCCACAGAGACACACAGAGACCCACAGAGACACACATAGACTCACAGAGACAGAGACCCACTGAGACACACAGAGACCCACAGAGACACACAGAGACCCACAGAGACACACAGAGACACACAGTGACCCACAGAGACACACAGAGACTCACAGAGACACAGAGACACACAGAGACTCACAGAGACACACAGAGGCCCACAGAGACACACACAGACTCATACTAAAACTAAGCTGTGTTTATGTTACCAGCTGTCAGGCCCTACTCTGTATCTCTTGTTCAGATTGGCGACCTGCCCATCACACGTGACAGCTGATCAACCAAGGTGGCTCATTGTCGTCAGCATCATCATCACGTGGGAATTTGGAGCGGCAGTCCAAATACTCCAAGCGCGTGACAGGGATTCCATACGTGGAGGGGAAAACCGGAGGGCCGGGAGAAAAATCCACGTGGCCACGGGGAGAGAGACACTCAGAGACTCCACATTTACAGCAGCAGCAGCAGCAGGCATCGTGAGGATCGGGATCTAACCCACGACCTCCTGTACACCGGGCGAGGTAGTCAACATCTCATAGCCACCATGATGATGATGATTGCACACCGAGTCTCTCGTCACACAATCATGATGATGATGATGATTGCACACCGAGTCTCTCGTCACACAATCATGATGATGATGATTGCACACCGAGTCTCTCGTCATACAATCATGATGATGACAATCATGATGATGATGATGATTGCACACCGAGTCTCTCGTCACAATCAGAATCTTTATTCATTTCGACTGCAGCAGGAGGAGGGAATCTGAAGTGCCATGAAGCTCTTCGTCACGTGATGTTCAAGTACGGGGCACAAGGTCAGACATTGATAACAACATCAACATCAACAATAAACAATAAACACCAACAACAACAATAAACAACAATAAACAACAACAATAAACAACAATAAACAACAATAAACAACAATAAACAACAACAATAAACACCAACAACAAACAACAACAATAAACACCAACAACAAACAACAACAATAAACACCAACAACAAACAACAATAAACAATAAACAACAACAATAAACAACAATAAACAACAACAATAAACAACAATAAACAACAACAATAAACAACAATAAAAAACAACAATAAACACCAACAACAAACAACAACAATAAACACCAACAACAAACAACAATAAACAATAAACAACAATGAACAACAACAATAAACAACAACAATAAACAACAATAAACACCAACAACAACAATAAACAACAATAAACAACAACAATAAACAACAATAAACAACAATAAACAACAATAAACAACAACAATAAACACCAACAACAATAAACACCAACAACAAACAACAATAAACAATAAACAACAATAAACAACAACAACAATAAACAACAATAAACAACAACAATAAACAACAATAAAGAACAATAAACAATAAACAACAATAAACAACAATGAACAACAACAACAATAAACAACAACAATGAACAACAATAAACAACAACAATAAACAACAATAAACATCAACAACAACAAACATCAACAAACAACAACAATAAACAACAATAAAGAACCATAAACATCAACAACAACAACAACCAACATCAACAACCAACAACAACAATACACAAAAATAAACAGCAACAACAATAAACAACAATAGACAACAAACAACAACAGGGTGACTCTGAGTGTAGGAGGGTGACTCTGTGAGTGAGTGTAGGAGGGTGACTCTGAGTGTAGGAGGGTGACTCTGTGTGTAGGAGGGTGACTCTGTGTGTGTGTAGGAGGGTGACTCTGTGTGTGTGTAGGAGGGTGACTCTGAGTGTAGGAGGGTGACTCTGAGTGTGTGTAGGAGGGTGACTCTGTGTGTAGGAGGGTGACTCTGTGTGTAGCAGGGTGACTCTTTGAGTGAGTGTAGGAGGGTGACTCTGTGAGTGAGTGTAGGAGGGTGACTCTGAGTGTAGCAGGATGACTCTGAGTGTAGGAGGGTGACTCTGTGTGTAGGAGGGTGACTCTGTGTGTGTGTAGGAGGGTGACTCTGTGTGTAGGAGGGTGACTCTGTGTGTGTGTAGGAGGGTGACTCTGTGTGTAGGAGGGTGACTCTGTGTGTGTGTAGGAGGGTGACTCTGTGTGTAGGAGGGTGACTCTGTGTGTAGGAGGGTGACTCTGAGTGTGTGTAGGAGGGTGACTCTGAGTGAGTGTAGGAGGGTGACTCTGTGTGTAGGAGGGTGACTCTGTGTGTAGGAGGGTGACTCTGAGTGTAGGAGGGTGACTCTGTGTGTGTGTAGGAGGGTGACTCTGAGTGTGTGTAGGAGGGTGACTCTGTGTGTAGGAGGGTGACTCTGAGTGTGTGTAGGAGGGTGACTCTGAGTGTGTGTAGGAGGGTGACTCTGTGCGTGTAGGAGGGTGACTCTGTGTGTGTGTAGGAGGGTGACTCTGTGTGTAGGAGGGTGACTCTCTGTGTGTAGGAGGGTGACTCTGTGTGTGTTTAGGAGGGTGACTCTGTGTGTGTGTAGGAGAGTGACTCTGTGTGTGTGTAGGAGGGTGACTCTCTGTGTGCTAGTGAAGGTTGACTCCGTACGAGTGGTGGAGCAAGTGAAGGACTCTCCGGCCAGGGTCCACCACCAGGTAGCTGAACGTCTGGGGGTGAGGAGTGGCGCCGGGGTAGACGCACCGGCCCTGCTCATCCTGACAACAACAACAATCACAACAACAACAATCACAACAACAATCACAACAACAACAATCACAACAACAATCACAACAACAACAATCACAACAATCACAACAACAATCACAACAAACACAACAACAATCACAACAACAGCAATCACAACAACAATCACAACAACAATCACAACAACAATCACAACAACAATAACAACAACAATAACAATCACAACAACCACAATAACAACAACACCCACAACAACAACAATCCTCACAACAACAACAATCACAACAACAAACACAACAACAAACACAAAAACAACAATCACAACAACAATCACAACAACAATCACAACAACAACAATCACAACAACAATTACAACAACAATAACAATCACAACAACAACCACAACAACAACAATCCTCACAACAACAATCACAACAACAAACACAACAACAAACACAAAAACAACAACAACAACAACCATTTTATGGTCGAAACGTCGTGAGAATTTTTTTATTTATATATATTTTATTATTTTATTGTTTCCCTTCAACGTGACTTTACCGAAAGAACTAAGATTATGAATAACAACAACCATAACAAGCACATCAACCACAACATCAACCACCACAACCACAACAGCAGCCACCACAACATCCACAACAACAAAAACCACCACCACATCAACCACAACAACAACAACCACCACAACAACAACCACCACAACCACCACATCAACCACCACAAGAACCAGAACAACAATGCATGGGGGTGATCACGAGTCGTTGATTGTGGTGGGAATGTGAGGCCTTAATCCAGAAGCAGATGAATCATGGCTGATGTGTTGTAGACGTGGAGGGTGAAGATGGCTGTGGTGTAACAGGCAGTAGGATGTGTGTGTGTAGTCACTCACGAAGGCTGATGTGTTGTAGACGTGGAGGGTGATGATGGCTGTGGTGTAACAGGCAGCAGTATGTGTGTGTGTGTAGTCACTCACGAAGGCTGATGTGTTGTAGACGTGGAGGGTGAAGATGGCTGTGGTGTAACAGGCAACAGAATGTGTGTGTGTAGTCACTCACGAAGGCTGATGTGTTGTAGACGTGGAGGGTGAAGATGGCTGTGGTGTAACAGGCAGCAGAATGTGTGTGTAGTCACTCACGAAGGCTGATGTGTTGTAGACGTGGAGGGTGAAGATGGCTGTGGTGTAACAGGCAGCAGTATGTGTGTGTAGTCACTCACGAAGGCTGATGTGTTGTAGACGTGGAGGGTGATGATGGCTGTGGTGTAACAGGCAGCAGTATGTGTGTGTGTAGTCACTCACGAAGGCTGATGTGTTGTAGACATGGAGGGTGATGATGGCTGTGGTGTAACAGGCAGCAGTATGTGTGTGTGTAGTCACTCAAGAAGGCTGATGTGTTGTAGACGTGGAGGGTGAAGATGGCTGTGGTGTAACAGGCAGCAGGATATGTGTGTGTGTGTAGTCACTCACGAAGGCTGATGTGTTGTGGACGTGGAGGGTGAAGATGGCTGTGGTGTAACAGGCAGCAGTATGTGTGTGTGTGTGTGTAGTCACTCACGAAGGCTGATGTGTTGTAGACGTGGAGGGTGATGATGGCTGTGGTGTAACAGGCAGCAGTATGTGTGTGTGTGTGTAGTCACTCACGAAGGCTGATGTGTTGTAGACGTGGAGGGTGAAGATGGCTGTGGTGTAACAGGCAGCAGTGTGTGTGTGTGTGTAGTCACTCACGAAGGCTGATGTGTTGTAGATGTGGAGGGTGAAGATGGCTGTGGTGTAACAGGCAGCAGTATGTGTGTGTGTGTAGTCACTCACGAAGGCTGATGTGTTGTAGACGTGGTGGGTGAAGATGGCTGTGGTGTAACAGGCAGCAGTATGTGTGTGTGTAGTCACTCACGAAGGCTGATGTGTTGTAGACGTGGAGGGTGAAGATGGCTGTGGTGTAACAGGCAGCAGGATGTGTGTGTGTGTAGTCACTCACGAAGGCTGATGTGTTGTAGACGTGGAGGGTGAAGATGGCTGTGGTGTAACAGGCAACAGAATGTGTGTGTGTAGTCACTCACGAAGGCTGATGTGTTGTAGACGTGGAGGGTGAAGATGGCTGTGGTGTAACAGGCAGCAGAATGTGTGTGTAGTCCCTCACGAAGGCTGATGTGTTGTAGACGTGGAGGGTGAAGATGGCTGTGGTGTAACAGGCAGCAGTATGTGTGTGTAGTCACTCACGAAGGCTGATGTGTTGTAGACGTGGAGGGTGATGATGGCTGTGGTGTAACAGGCAGCAGTATGTGTGTGTGTAGTCACTCACGAAGGCTGATGTGTTGTAGACATGGAGGGTGATGATGGCTGTGGTGTAACAGGCAGCAGTATGTGTGTGTGTAGTCACTCAAGAAGGCTGATGTGTTGTAGACGTGGAGGGTGAAGATGGCTTTGGTGTAACAGGCAGCAGGATATGTGTGTGTGTGTAGTCACTCACGAAGGCTGATGTGTTGTGGACGTGGAGGGTGAAGATGGCTGTGGTGTAACAGGCAGCAGTATGTGTGTGTGTGTGTGTAGTCACTCACGAAGGCTGATGTGTTGTAGACGTGGAGGGTGATGATGGCTGTGGTGTAACAGGCAGCAGTATGTGTGTGTGTGTGTAGTCACTCACGAAGGCTGATGTGTTGTAGACGTGGAGGGTGAAGATGGCTGTGGTGTAACAGGCAGCAGTGTGTGTGTGTGTGTAGTCACTCACGAAGGCTGATGTGTTGTAGATGTGGAGGGTGAAGATGGCTGTGGTGTAACAGGCAGCAGTATGTGTGTGTGTGTAGTCACTCACGAAGGCTGATGTGTTGTAGACGTGGTGGGTGAAGATGGCTGTGGTGTAACAGGCAGCAGTATGTGTGTGTGTAGTCACTCACGAAGGCTGATGTGTTGTAGACGTGGAGGGTGAAGATGGCTGTGGTGTAACAGGCAGCAGTATGTGTGTGTGTGTAGTCACTCACGAAGGCTGATGTGTTGTAGACGTGGAGGGTGAAGATGGCTGTGGTGTAACAGGCAACAGAATGTGTGTGTGTAGTCACTCACGAAGGCTGATGTGTTGTAGACGTGGGGGGTGAAGATGGCTGTGTTGTGTGTGTGTGTAGTCACTCATGAAGGCTGATGTGACGATGAGGGTGATGATGGCTGTGGTGTAACAGGTAGCAGTATGTGTGTGTGTAGTCACTCACGAAGGCTGATGTGTTGTAGACGTGGAGGGTGATGATGGCTGTGGTGTAACAGGCAACAGGATGGGTGTGTGTGTAGTCACTCACGAAGGCTGATGTGTTGTAGACGTGGAGGGTGAAGATGGCTGTGGTGTAACAGGCAGCAGTATGTGTGTGTGTGTAGTCACTCACGAAGGCTGATGTGTTGTAGACGTGGGGGGTGATGATGGCTGTGGTGTAACAGGCAGCAGTATGTGTGTGTGTAGTCACTCACAAAGGCTGATGTGTTGTAGACGTGGAGGGTGATGATGGCTGTGGTGTAACAGGCAGCAGTATGTGTGTGTGTAGTCACTCACGAAGGCTGATGTGTTGTAGACGTGGAGGGTGAAGATGGCTGTGGTGTAACAGGCATCAGGATGTGTGTGTGTGTAGTCACTCACGAATGCTGATGTGTTGTAGACGTGGAGGGTGAAGATGGCTGTGGTGTAACAGGCATCAGGATGTGTGTGTGTGTAGTCACTCACGAAGGCTGATGTGTTGTAGACGTGGAGGGTGATGATGGCTGTGGTGTAACAGGCATCAGGATGTGTCTGTGTGTGTAGTCACTCACGAAGGCTGATGTGTTGTAGACGTGGAGGGTGAAGATGGCTGTGGTGTAACAGGAAGCAGTATGTGTGTGTGTGTAGTCACTCACGTAGGCTGATGTGTTGTAGACGTGGAGGGTGATGATGGCTGTGGTGTAACAGGCATCAGGATGTGTGTGTGTAGTCACTCACGAAGGCTGATGTGTTGTAGACGTGGGGGGTGAAGATGGCTGTGGTGTAACAGGCAGCAGTATGTGTGTGTGTGTAGTCACTCACGAAGGCTGATGTTTTGTAGACGTGGAGAGTGATGATGGCTGTGGTGTAACAAGTAGCAGTATGTGTGTGTGTGTGTAGTCACTCACGAAGGCTGATGTGTTGTAGACGTGGAGGGTGAAGATGGCTGTGGTGTAACAGGCAGCAGTATGTGTGTGTGTAGTCACTCACGAAGGCTGATGTGTTGTAGACGTGGAGGGTGAAGATGGCTGTGGTGTAACAGGCAGCAGAATGTGTGTGTAGTCCCTCACGAAGGCTGATGTGTTGTAGACGTGGAGGGTGAAGATGGCTGTGGTGTAACAGGCAGCAGTATGTGTGTGTAGTCACTCACGAAGGCTGATGTGTTGTAGACGTGGAGGGTGATGATGGCTGTGGTGTAACAGGCAGCAGTATGTGTGTGTGTAGTCACTCACGAAGGCTGATGTGTTGTAGACATGGAGGGTGATGATGGCTGTGGTGTAACAGGCAGCAGTATGTGTGTGTGTAGTCACTCAAGAAGGCTGATGTGTTGTAGACGTGGAGGGTGAAGATGGCTGTGGTGTAACAGGCAGCAGGATATGTGTGTGTGTGTAGTCACTCACGAAGGCTGATGTGTTGTGGACGTGGAGGGTGAAGATGGCTGTGGTGTAACAGGCAGCAGTATGTGTGTGTGTGTGTGTGTAGTCACTCACGAAGGCTGATGTGTTGTCGACGTGGAGGGTGATGATGGCTGTGGTGTAACAGGCAGCAGTATGTGTGTGTGTAGTCACTCAAGAAGGCTGATGTGTTGTAGACGTGGAGGGTGAAGATGGCTGTGGTGTAACAGGCAGCAGGATATGTGTGTGTGTGTAGTCACTCACGAAGGCTGATGTGTTGTGGACGTAGAGGGTGAAGATGGCTGTGGTGTAACAGGCAGCAGTATGTGTGTGTGTGTGTGTAGTCACTCACGAAGGCTGATGTGTTGTCGACGTGGAGGGTGATGATGGCTGTGGTGTAACAGGCAGCAGTATGTGTGTGTGTGTGTAGTCACTCACGAAGGCTGATGTGTTGTAGACGTGGAGGGTGAAGATGGCTGTGGTGTAACAGGCAGCAGTGTGTGTGTGTGTAGTCACTCACGAAGGCTGATGTGTTGTAGATGTGGAGGGTGAAGATGGCTGTGGTGTAACAGGCAGCAGTATGTGTGTGTGTGTAGTCACTCACGAAGGCTGATGTGTTGTAGACGTGGTGGGTGAAGATGGCTGTGGTGTAACAGGCAGCAGTATGTGTGTGTGTAGTCACTCACGAAGGCTGATGTGTTGTAGACGTGGAGGGTGAAGATGGCTGTGGTGTAACAGGCAGCAGTATGTGTGTGTGTGTAGTCACTCACGAAGGCTGATGTGTTATAGACGTGGAGGGTGAAGATGGCTGTGGTGTAACAGGCAACAGAATGTGTGTGTGTAGTCACTCACGAAGGCTGATGTGTTGTAGACGTGGAGGGTGAAGATGGCTGTGGTGTAACAGGCAGCAGAATGTGTGTGTAGTCCCTCACGAAGGCTGATGTGTTGTAGACGTGGAGGGTGAAGATGGCTGTGGTGTAACAGGCAGCAGTATGTGTGTGTAGTCACTCACGAAGGCTGATGTGTTGTAGACGTGGAGGGTGATGATGGCTGTGGTGTAACAGGCAGCAGTATGTGTGTGTGTAGTCACTCACGAAGGCTGATGTGTTGTAGACATGGAGGGTGATGATGGCTGTGGTGTAACAGGCAGCAGTATGTGTGTGTGTAGTCACTCAAGAAGGCTGATGTGTTGTAGACGTGGAGGGTGAAGATGGCTGTGGTGTAACAGGCAGCAGGATATGTGTGTGTGTGTAGTCACTCACGAAGGCTGATGTGTTGTGGACGTGGAGGGTGAAGAAGGCTGTGGTGTAACAGGCAGCAGTATGTGTGTGTGTGTGTAGTCACTCACGAAGGCTGATGTGTTGTAGACGTGGAGGGTGATGATGGCTGTGGTGTAACAGGCAGCAGTATGTGTGTGTGTGTGTAGTCACTCACGAAGGCTGATGTGTTGTAGACGTGGAGGGTGAAGATGGCTGTGGTGTAACAGGCAGCAGTGTGTGTGTGTGTGTAGTCACTCACGAAGGCTGATGTGTTGTAGATGTGGAGGGTGAAGATGGCTGTGGTGTAACAGGCAGCAGTATGTGTGTGTGTGTAGTCACTCACGAAGGCTGATGTGTTGTAGACGTGGTGGGTGAAGATGGCTGTGGTGTAACAGGCAGCAGTATGTGTGTGTGTAGTCACTCACGAAGGCTGATGTGTTGTAGACGTGGAGGGTGAAGATGGCTGTGGTGTAACAGGCAGCAGTATGTGTGTGTGTGTAGTCACTCATGAAGGCTGATGTGTTGTAGACGTGGAGGGTGAAGATGGCTGTGGTGTAACAGGCAACAGAATGTGTGTGTGTAGTCACTCACGAAGGCTGATGTGTTGTAGACGTGGGGGGTGAAGATGGCTGTGTTGTGTGTGTGTGTAGTCACTCATGAAGGCTGATGTGACGATGAGGGTGATGATGGCTGTGGTGTAACAGGTAGCAGTATGTGTGTGTGTAGTCACTCACGAAGGCTGATGTGTTGTAGACGTGGAGGGTGATGATGGCTGTGGTGTAACAGGCAACAGGATGGGTGTGTGTGTAGTCACTCACGAAGGCTGATGTGTTGTAGACGTGGAGGGTGAAGATGGCTGTGGTGTAACAGGCAGCAGTATGTGTGTGTGTGTAGTCACTCACCAAGGCTGATGTGTTGTAGACGTGGGGGGTGATGATGGCTGTGGTGTAACAGGCAGCAGTATGTGTGTGTGTAGTCACTCACGAAGGCTGATGTGTTGTAGACGTGGAGGGTGATGATGGCTGTGGTGTAACAGGCAGCAGTATGTGTGTGTGTAGTCACTCACGAAGGCTGATGTGTTGTAGACGTGGAGGGTGAAGATGGCTGTGGTGTAACAGGCATCAGGATGTGTGTGTGTGTAGTCACTCACGAATGCTGATGTGTTGTAGACGTGGAGGGTGAAGATGGCTGTGGTGTAACAGGCATCAGGATGTGTGTGTGTGTAGTCACTCACGAAGGCTGATGTGTTGTAGACGTGGAGGGTGATGATGGCTGTGGTGTAACAGGCATCAGGATGTGTCTGTGTGTGTAGTCACTCACGAAGGCTGATGTGTTGTAGACGTGGAGGGTGAAGATGGCTGTGGTGTAACAGGCAGCAGTATGTGTGTGTGTGTAGTCACTCACGAAGGCTGATGTGTTGTAGACGTGGAGGGTGATGATGGCTGTGGTGTAACAGGCAGCAGTATGTGTGTGTGTAGTCACTCACGAAGGCTGATGTGTTGTAGACGTGGAGGGTGAAGATGGCTGTGGTGTAACAGGGAGCAGTATGTGTGTGTGTAGTCACTCACGAAGGCTGATGTGTTGTAGACGTGGAGGGTGATGATGGCTGTGGTGTAACAGAAGCAGTATGTGTGTGTGTGTAGTCACTCACGTAGGCTGATGTGTTGTAGACGTGAAGGGTGAAGATGGCTGTGGTGTAACAGGCAGCAGTATGTGTGTGTGTGTAGTCACTCACGAAGGCTGATGTGTTGTAGACGTGGAGAGTGATGATGGCTGTGGTGTAACAGGCAGCAGTATGTGTGTGTGTAGTCACTCACGAAGGCTGATGTGTTGTAGACGTGGAGGGTGAAGATGGCTGTGGTGTAACAGGCAGCAGAATGTGTGTGTAGTCACTCACGAAGGCTGATGTGTTGTAGACGTGGAGGGTGAAGATGGCTGTGGTGTAACAGGCAGCAGTATGTGTGTGTAGTCACTCACGAAGGCTGATGTGTTGTAGACGTGGAGGGTGATGATGGCTGTGGTGTAACAGGCAGCAGTATGTGTGTGTGTAGTCACTCAAGAAGGCTGATGTGTTGTAGACATGGAGGGTGATGATGGCTGTGGTGTAACAGGCAGCAGTATGTGTGTGTGTAGTCACTCACGAAGGCTGATGTGTTGTAGACATGGAGGGTGATGATGGCTGTGGTGTAACAGGCAGCAGTATGTGTGTGTGTAGTCACTCAAGAAGGCTGATGTGTTGTAGACGTGGAGGGTGAAGATGGCTGTGGTGTAACAGGCAGCAGGATATGTGTGTGTGTGTAGTCACTCACGAAGGCTGATGTGTTGTAGACGTGGGGGGTGAAGATGGCTGTGGTGTAACAGGCATCAGGATGTGTGTGTGTAGTCACTCACGAAGGCTGATGTGACGTGGTGGGTGATGATGGCTGTGGTGTAACAGGCAGCAGGATGTGTGTGTGTGTAGTCACTCACGAAGGCTGATGTGTTGTAGACGTGGAGGGTGATGATGGCTGTGGTGTAACAGGCATCAGGATGTGTCTGTGTGTGTAGTCACTCACGAAGGCTGATGTGTTGTAGACGTGGAGGGTGAAGATGGCTGTGGTGTAACAGGCAGCAGTATGTGTGTGTGTAGTCACTCACGAAGGCTGATGTGTTGTAGACGTGGAGGGTGATGATGGCTGTGGTGTAACAGGCAGCAGTATGTGTGTGTGTAGTCACTCACGAAGGCTGATGTGTTGTAGACGTGGAGGGTGAAGATGGCTGTGGTGTAACAGGGAGCAGTATGTGTGTGTGTAGTCACTCACGAAGGCTGATGTGTTGTAGACGTGGAGGGTGATGATGGCTGTGGTGTAACAGAAGCAGTATGTGTGTGTGTGTAGTCACTCACGTAGGCTGATGTGTTGTAGACGTGGAGGGTGAAGATGGCTGTGGTGTAACAGGCAGCAGTATGTGTGTGTGTGTAGTCACTCACGAAGGCTGATGTGTTGTAGATGTGGAGAGTGATGATGGCTGTGGTGTAACAGGCAGCAGTATGTGTGTGTGTAGTCACTCACGAAGGCTGATGTGTTGTAGACATGGAGGGTGATGATGGCTGTGGTGTAACAGGCAGCAGTATGTGTGTGTGTAGTCACTCACGAAGGCTGATGTGTTGTAGACGTGGAGGGTGAAGATGGCTGTGGTGTAACAGGCAGCAGGATATGTGTGTGTGTAGTCACTCACGAAGGCTGATGTGTTGTAGACGTGGAGGGTGAAGATGGCTGTGGTGTAACAGGCATCAGGATGTGTGTGTGTAGTCACTCACGAAGGCTGATGTGTTGTAGACGTGGAGGGTGATGATGGCTGTGGTGTAACAGAAGCAGTATGTGTGTGTGTGTAGTCACTCACGTAGGCTGATGTGTTGTAGACGTGGAGGGTGAAGATGGCTGTGGTGTAACAGGCAGCAGTATGTGTGTGTGTGTAGTCACTCACGAAGGCTGATGTGTTGTAGACGTGGAGAGTGATGATGGCTGTGGTGTAACAGGCAGCAGTATGTGTGTGTGTAGTCACTCACGAAGGCTGATGTGTTGTAGACATGGAGGGTGATGATGGCTGTGGTGTAACAGGCAGCAGTATGTGTGTGTGTAGTCACTCAAGAAGGCTGATGTGTTGTAGACGTGGAGGGTGAAGATGGCTGTGGTGTAACAGGCAGCAGGATATGTGTGTGTGTAGTCACTCACGAAGGCTGATGTGTTGTAGACGTGGAGGGTGAAGATGGCTGTGGTGTAACAGGCATCAGGATGTGTGTGTGTAGTCACTCACGAAGGCTGATGTGACGTGGTGGGTGATGATGGCTGTGGTGTAACAGGCAACAGGATGTGTGTGTGTGTAGTCACTCACGAAGGCTGATGTGTTGTAGACGTGGAGGGTGATGATGGCTGTGGTGTAACAGGTAGCAGGATGTGTGTGTGTGTGTGTAGTCACTCACGAAGGCTGATGTGTTGTAGACGTGGAGGGTGAAGATGGCTGTGGTGTAACAGGCATCAGGATGTGTGTGTGTAGTCACTCACGAAGGCTGATGTGTTGTAGACGTGGAGGGTGATGACGGCTGTGGTGTAACAGGTAGCAGTATGTGTGTGTGTAGTCACTCACGAAGGCTGATGTGTTGTAGACGTGGAGGGTGATGATGGCTGTGGTGTAACAGGTAGCAGTATGTGTGTGTGTAGTCACTCACGAAGGCTGATGTGTTGTAGACGTGGAGGGTGAAGATGGCTGTGGTGTAACAGACAGCAGTATGTGTGTGTGTAGTCACTCACGAAGGCTGATGTGTTGTAGACGTGGTGGGTGAAGATGGCTGTGGTGTAACAGGCAGCAGTATGTGTGTGTGTAGTCACTCACAAAGGCTGATATCTTGTAGACGTGGAGGGTGAAGATGGCTGTGGTGTAACAGGCAGCAGTATGTGTGTGTGTGTAGTCACTCACGAAGGCTGATGTGACGTGGAGGGTGAAGATGGCTGTGGTGTAACAGGCAGCAGTATGTGTGTGTGTGTAGTCACTCACGAAGGCTGATGTGTTGTAGACGTGGAGGGTGAAGATGGCTGTGGTGTAACAGGTAGCAGGATGTGTGTGTGTAGTCACTCACGAAGGCTGATATCTTGTAGACGTGGAGGGTGATGATGGCTGTGGTGTAACAGGCATCAGGATGTGTGTGTGTGTAGTCACTCACGAAGGCTGATATCTTGTAGACGTGGGGGGTGATGATGGCTGTGATGTAACAGCCAGCAGGATGTGTGTGTGTAGTCACTCACGAAGGCTGATGTGTTGTAGACGTGGAGGGTGAAGATGGCTGTGGTGTAACAGGTAGCAGTATGTGTGTGTGTGGTCACTCACGAAGGCTGATATCTTGTAGACATGGGATGTGATGCGCAGCTGTCCTGATCGGGGGTCTTTGTGGACGCTGGACACGGTGAGACACACACAGAGACACGGTGAGACACACACAGAGACACGGTGAGACACACACAGAGACACGGTGAGACACACACAGAGACACAGTGAGACACACACAGAGACACAGTGAGACACACACAGAGACACGGTGAGACACACACACACAGACACAGTGAGACAGACACAGAGACACAGTGAGACACACACACAGAGACACAGTGAGACACACACACAGAGACACAGTGAGACACACACACAGAGACACGGTGAGACACACACAGAGACACGGCGAGCCACACACAGAGACATAGTGAGACACGGTGAGACACGGTGAGACACACAGAGAGACACGGTGAGCCACACACACAGAGACACAGTGAGACACGGTGAGACACGGTGAGACACACACAGAGACACAGTGAGACACACACAGAGACACGGTGAGACACACACACAGAGACACAGTGAGACACACACAGAGACACAGTGAGACACACACAGAGACACAGTGAGACACATACAGAGACACAGTGAGACACACACAGAGACACAGTGAGACACACACAGAGACACAGTGAGACACACACAGAGACACAGTGAGACACACACACAGAGACACAGTGAGACACACACAGAGACACAGTGAGACACACACACAGAGACACAGTGACACACACAGAGACACAGTGAGACACACACACAGAGACACGGTGAGACACACACAGAGACACAGTGAGACACACACACAGAGACACAGTGAGACACACACAGAGACACGGTGAGACACACACAGAGACACAGTGAGACACACACAGAGACACAGTGAGACACACACACAGAGACACGGTGAGACACACACAGAGACACAGTTACACACACACAGAGACTCAGTGAGACACACACAGAGACACAGTGAGACACACACACAGAGACACAGTGAGACACACACAGAGACACGGTGAGACACACACACAGAGACAGTGAGACACACACACAGAGACACGGTGAGACACACACACAGACACACGGTGAGACACACACACAGAGACACAGTGAGACACACACACAGAGACAGTGAGACACACACACAGAGACACGGTGAGACACACACAGAGACACAGTGAGACACACACAGAGACACAGTGAGACACACACAGAGACACGGTGAGACACACACAGAGACACAGTGAGACACACACAGAGACACGGTGAGACACACACACAGAGACACAGTGAGACACACACAGAGACACGGTGAGACACACACAGAGACACGGTGAGACACACACAGAGACACGTTGAGACACACACAGAGACACGGTGAGACACACACACAGAGACACGGTCAGGGTCTAGGTCAGGGTCGGGTCAGGGTTAGCTTCAGGGTTAGGGTTAGAGTTAGGGTTTGGTCCGAGTTAGGGTCAGGGTTAGGTTCAGGGTCAGGGACGGGGGCATGTCATGGTCAGGGTCAGGGTCGGGGTCAGGGTCATGGGTCATGGCCTAGGGCTGGTGGCGTGGGGCACGTCCCCTGGCACCTGAGTAGCTGCTTGTAGAGTTGGCGGGTCACGGCGAGGTAGGGTCAGGGTCAGGGTCGGGGTCAGGGTCAGGGTCATGGCCTGGGGCTGGTGGCGTGGGGCACGTCCCCTGGCACCTGAGTAGCTGCTTGTAGAGTTGGCGGGTCACGGCGAGGTAGGGTCAGGGTCAGGGTCGGGGTCAGGGTCAGGGTCATGGCCTGGGGCTGGTGGCGTGGGGCACGTCCCCTGGCACCTGAGTAGCTGCTTGTAGAGTTGGCGGGTCACGGCGAGGTAGGGTCAGGGTCAGGGTCAGGGTCATGGGTCATGGCCTAGGGCTGGTGGCGTGGGGCACGTCCCCTGGCACCTGAGTAGCTGCTTGTAGAGTTGGCGGGTCACGGTGAGGTAGGGTCAGGGTCAGGGTCAGGGTCGGGGTCAGGGTCAGGGTCATGGCCTGGGGCTGGTGGCGTGGGGCACGTCCCCTGGCACCTGAGTAGCTGCTTGTAGAGTTGGCGGGTCACGGCGAGGTAGGGTCAGGGTCAGGGTCAGGGTCATGGCCTAGGGCTGGTGGCGTGGGGCACGTCCCCTGGCACCTGAGTAGCTGCTTGTAGAGTTGGCGGGTCACGGCGAGGTAGGGTCAGGGTCAGGGTCATGGCCTAGGGCTGGTGGCGTGGGGCACGTCCCCTGGCACCTGAGTAGCTGCTTGTAGAGTTGGCGGGTCACGGCGAGGTAGGGTCAGGGTCAGGGTCAGGGTCATGGCCTGGGGCTGGTGGCGTGGGGCACGTCCCCTGGCACCTGAGTAGCTGCTTGTAGAGTTGGCGGGTCACGGCGAGGTAGGGCCCCAGCTCCTCCTCGTACTGGCAAAGCTCGCCGCCCAGGCACACGTGGGCAAAGAGGCGGAAGAGGAACTCGTCGCGCTCCGCGGGGCTGTACACCTCCTTGAAGCGCTCCTCCTCATCCTCATCCTCCTCATCCTCCTCCTCATCCTCATCCTCCTCCTCATCATCCTCCTCGTCACCCTCGTCCACCTCCACGCCGTCGCCACCGGCCAGCAGCAGCTACGGGGGGTGCACACAGCACCGGCGTTACCGTGGTGACGGTGGTGGCGGTGGTGGTGGCGGTGGTGAACACAACCCTCACTTACGAACACCACCCCCACTTACGAACACCACCACCCCCACTTACGAACACCACCCTCACTTACGAACACCACCACCCCACTTACGAACACCACCCCCACTTACGAACACCACCCTCACTTACGAACACCACCACCCCCACTTACGAACACCACCCCCACTTACGAACACCACCCCCACTTACGAACACCACCACCCCCACTTACGAACACCACCACCCCCACACAAACACCACCACCCCCACTTACGAACACCACCCCCACTTACGAACACCACCCCCACTTACGAACACCACCACCCCCACTTACGAACACCACCACCCCCACACAAACACCACCACCCCCACTTACGAACACCACCACCCCCAATTACGAACACCACCACCCCCACTTACGAACACCACCCTCACTTACAAACACCACCCCCACTTACGAACACCACCCCCACTTACGAATGCCACCACCCCCACTTACAAACACCACCCCCACTTACGAACACCACCCCCACTTACGAACACCACCACCCCCACACAAACACCACCACCCCCACTTACGAACACCACCACCCCCACTTACGAACACCCCCACTTACGAACACTACCACCCCCACTTACGAACCCCACCCCCACTTACGAACGTCACCACCCCCACTTACGAACACCAATACCCCCACTTACGAACACGACCCCCACTTACGAACACCACCACCCTCACTTACGAACACCACCCTCACTTACGAACACCACCACCCTCACTTACGAACACCACCCCCACCTTCGAACAACACCACCCCCACTTACGAACACGACCCCCACTTACGAACATCACCACCCCCACTTACGAACACCACCACCCTCACTTACGAACACCACCACCCCCACTTACGAACACCACCCCCACTTACGAACACCACCACCCCCACTTACGAACACCACCACCCCCACTTACGAACACCACCCCCACTTACGAACACCACCCTCACTTACGAACACCACCCCCACTTACGAACACCACCCTCACTTACGAACACCACCCCCACTTACGAACACCACCACCCTCACTTACGAACACCACCACCCCCACTTACGAACACTACCACCCCCACTTACGAACACAACCCCCCACTTACGAACACCACCCCTACTTACGAACACAACCCCCCACTTACGAACACCACCACCCCCACTTACGAACACAACCCCCCACTTACGAACACCACCCCTACTTACGAACACAACCCCCCACTTACGAATACCACCGCCCCCTGGGCCTCACCTTGCGCAGTCGGTCGGCGACGAGGAAGCCTCCGAGCACCTCGTCGGGGCGCTTGACGAGGTGGCCCCCGCCACGGGCCACACCGCACGTGGTCAGGCGGTCGAAGAACGACATCGAGAGCTGGGAGCAGGGCACGGGGCGCACAGACACGCTGTGCACGGGGCCTGCACACGCAGAGACACACACACACAGAGACACGTTAACACAGACAGAGACACGTTAACACAGAGACACACAGACAGAGACACACACAGACACGGTGTGCACGGGGCCTGCACACGCAGAGACACACACACAGACAAAGACACGTTAACACAGACAGAGACACGTTAACACAGAGACACACAGACAGAGACACACACAGACACGCTGTGCACGGGGCCTGCACACGCAGAGACACGTTAACACAGACAGAGACACGTTAACACAGAGACACACACAGACAGAGACACACACAGACACGCTGTGCACGGGGCCTGCACACGCAGAGACACGTTAACACACAGGCAGAGACACGTTAACACAGACAGAGACACGTTAACACAGAGACACACACAGACACGCTGTGCACGGGGCCTGCACACGCAGAGACACGTTAACACAGAGACACACACAGACACACACAGACAGAGACACACACAGACAGAGACACGTTAACACAGAGACACGTTAACACAGAGACACGTTAACACAGAGAGGCGTTAACACAGAGACACACACAGACACGCTGTGCACGGGGCCTGCACACGCAGAGACACGTTAACACAGGCAGAGACACGTTAACACAGACAGAGACACGTTAACACAGAGAGGCGTTAACACAGAGACACACACAGACACGCTGTGCACGGGGCCTGCACACGCAGAGACACGTTAACACAGGCAGAGACACGTTAACACAGACAGAGACACACACAGACACGCTGTGCACGGGGCCTGCACACGCAGAGACACGTTAACACAGAGACACACACAGACAGAGACACACACAGACACGCTGTGCACGGGGCCTGCACACGCAGAGACACGTTAACACACAGGCAGAGACACGTTAACACAGACAGAGACACGTTAACACAGAGACACACACAGAGACACACAGAGACACGTTAACACAGACAGAGACACACGCAGACAGAGACACACACAGACACGCTGTGCACGGGGCCTGCACACGCAGAGACACGTACACGCAGAGACACGTTAACACAGAGACACACACGGACAGAGACACACACAGACACGCTGTGCACGGGGCCTGCACACGCAGAGACACG
>NW_022638145.1:170000-262500 GCF_010993605.1 Petromyzon marinus
TGTATGTGGTGAGTGTGTGTGGTGAGTGTGTGTGGTGAGTGTGTGTGGTGAGTGTGTGTGGTGAGTGTGTGTGGTGAGTGTGTGTGGTGAGTGTGTGTGGTGAGTGTATGTGGTGAGTGTGTGTGGTGAGTGTGTGTGGTGAGTGTGTGTGGTGAGTGTATGTGGTGAGTGTGTGTGGTGAGTGTGGTGTGTATGTGGTGAGTGTGTGTGGTGAGTGTGTGTGGTGAGTGTGTGTGGTGAGTGTGTGTGGTGAGTGTGTGGTGAGTGACTGTGGTGAGTGTGTGTGGGAGTGGTGAGTGTGAGTGGAAGTGAGTGGTGAGTGAGTGAGTGGTGAGTGAGTGGTGAGTGAGTGGTGTGTGAGTGAGTGGTGAGTGAGTGGTGAGTGAGTGAGTGAGTGGTGAGTGAGTGGTGAGTGATTGGTGAGTGTGAGTGGTGAGTGAGTTGTGAGTGAGTGATTGGTGAGTGATTGGTGAGTGAGTGGTGAGTGAGTGGTGAGTGAGTGAGTGGTGAGTGAGTGGTGAGTGAGTGAGTGGTGAGTGAGTGGTGAGTGAGTGAGTGAGTGGTGAGTGAGTGGTGAGTGGTGAGTGAGTGGTGAGTGAGTGGTGAGTGGTGAGTGAGTGAGTGGTGAGTGAGTGGTGAGTGGTGAGTGAGTGGTGAGTGAGTGGTGAGTGAGTGAGTGTGAGTGGTGAGTGAGTGGTGAGTGAGTGGTGAGTCAGTGAGTGAGTGGTGAGTGAGTGGTGAGTGAGTAAGTGATGAGTGAGTGGTGAGTGATTGGTGAGTGAGTGAGTGAGTGGTGAGTGAGTGGTGAGTGAGTGAGTGGTGAGTGGTGAGTGAGTGTGAGTGGTGAGTGATTGGTGAGTGAGTGATTGGTGAGTAAGTTGTGAGTGAGTGAGTGGTGAGTGAGTGGTAAGTGCGTGGTGAGTGAGTGAGTGGTGAGTGAGTGGTGAGTGAGTGGTGAGTGAGTGAGTGGTGAGTGAGTGGTGAGTGATTGGTGAGTGATTGGTGAGTGATGAGTGAGTGGTGAGTGAGTGGTGAGTGATTGGTGAGTGAGTGAGTGATTGAGTGAGTGGTGAGTGAGTGAGTGAGTGGTGAGTGAGTGAGTGGTGAGTGTGTGAGTGGTGAGTGTGTGAGTGGTGAGTGAGTGGTGAGTGAGTGAGTGATGAGTGAGTGAGTGGTGAGTGATTGGTGAGTGATTGGTGAGTGATGAGTGAGTGGTGAGTGAGTGGTGAGTGATTGGTGAGTGAGTGAGTGAGTGATTGAGTGAGTGGTGAGTGAGTGAGTGGTGAGTGAGTGGTGAGTGTGTGAGTGGTGAGTGTGTGAGTGGTGAGTGAGTGGTGAGTGAGTGAGTGGTGAGTGATTGGTAATTGGTCAGTGAGTGGTGAGTGAGTGGTGAGTTAGTGAGTGAGTGAGTGGTGAGTGAGTGAGTGGTGAGTGTGAGTGGTGAGTGAGTGGTGAGTGAGTGGTGAGTGGTGAGTGAGTGGTGAGTGATTGGTGAGTGGTGAGTGAGTAAGTGAGTGGTGAGTGAGTGGTGAGTGAGTGGTGAGTGATTGGTGAGTGGTGAGTGAGTGAGTGGTGAGTGAGTGGTGAGTGAGTGAGTGAGTGGTGAGTGAGTGGTGAGTGGTGAGTGAGTGGTGAGTGAGTGGTGAGTGGTGAGTGAGTGGTGAGTGAGTGGTGAGTGATTGGTGAGTGAGTGAGTGAGTGGTGAGTGAGTGGTGAGAGAGTTGTGAGTGAGTGATGAGTGAGTGGTGAGTGATGAGTGAGTGGTGAGTGAGTGGTGAGTGATTGGTGAGTGAGTGAGTGGTGAGTGAGTGGTGAGTGAGTGATGAGTGAGTGGTGAGTGATTGGTGAGTGATGAGTGAGTGATTGGTGAGTGAGTGGTGAGTGAGGAGTGAGTGGTGAGTGAGTGGTGAGTGAGTGAGTGGTGAGTGAGTTGGGAGTGAGTGTGTGAGTGAGTGAGTGAGTGGTGAGTGGTGAGTGGTGAGTGATTGGTGAGTAATTGGTGAGTGAGTGGTGAGTTAGTGAGTGAGTGAGTGGTGAGTGAGTGGTGAGTGAGTGGTGAGTAATTGGTGAGTAAGTGGTGAGTGAGTGGTGAGTGAGTGGTGAGTAATTGGTGAGTGAGTGGTGAGTCAGTGGTGAGTGAGTGGTGAGTGAGTGAGTGAGTGGTGAGTGAGTGGTGAGTGATTGGTGAGTGAGTGGTGAGTAATTGGTGAGTGATTGGTGAGTGATTGGTGAGTGAGTGGTGAGTAATTGGTGAGTGATTGGTTGGTGAGTGGTGAGTAAGTGGTGAGTGATTGGTGAGTGATTGGTGAGTGAGTGGTGAGTAATTGGTGAGTGATTGGTGAGTGATTGGTGAGTGAGTGGTGACTAAGTGGTGAGTGATTGGTGAGTGATTGGTGAGTGAGTGGTGAGTGGTGAGTAAGTGGTGAGTGATTGGTGAGTGATTGGTGAGTGAGTGGTGAGTGATGCTCACCCAGTCCCACCCAAGGCCCCCTGGGTGGGACCACTCTGAGACTGGAAGTCACCGCAGGGTCCTTGAGGAAGGCCTGGACAGAGAGAACCACAACAACCACAACAACCATCACCACAACAACAACCACAACCACCACAACAACAACCACCACCACAACAACAACCACAACCACCATCACCACAACAACCACAACAACCACCATCACCACAACAACAATCACCATCACCACCACAACAACCACAACAACAACCACCACCATCACCACCACAACAACCACAACCACCACAATCACCATCACAACAACCACAACCACCACCACCATCAACACCACCACAACAACCACCACCACCATCACCATCAACACCACCACCACAACAACCACCACCACAACACCACCACCACAACAACCACCAGCATCACCATCAACACCACCACCACAACAACCACCACCATCACCACCATCAACACCACCACCACAACAACCACCACCACCACAACACCACCACCACAACCACCATCACCACCACCATCACCACCACCATCACCACCACAACAACAACCACAACAACCACCACCATCACCACCACAACAACAACCACAACAACCACAACAACCACAACCACCACCATCACCACCACAACAACCACAACAACAACCACAACCACCACCATCAATACCACAACAACCACAACAACAACCACAACAAAAACCACAACAACCACCACGATCACAACCACCATCACCACCACAACAACCACAACCACCATCACCATCAACACCACCACCACCATCACCACCACCATCACAACAACAACCACCATCACAACAACAACCACCATCACCACAACAACCACCACCACAACAACCACCACCACCATCACCATCAACACCACCACCACAACAACCACAACCATCACAATCACAACCACCACAACAACCACAACCACCACCACCACAACAACCACCACCACCATCACCACCACCACAACAACCACAAACACCATCACCACCACCACCACAACAACCACCACCATCACAACCACCACCACAACAACCACAACCATTACTATCACAACCACCACAACAACCACCACCATCACAACCACGACCACAACAACCACAACCATCACAATCACAACCACCACAACAACCACAACCATCACAACCACCATCACAACAACCACCACCATCACCACCACCACCACAACAACCACAACCACCATCACCGCCACCACAACAACCACAACCATACACCACCATCACCATCACCACCACCATCACAACAACCAACACCACAACAACCACAACCACCATCACAACAACAACCACAACCACAACCACAACAACCACAACCACCACCATCACCACCACCACCACCACCACAACAACCACAGCCACCACCATCACGATCACCACCACCACCACCACAACCACCACCATCACCATCACGATCACCACCACCACCACAACAACCACCACCATCACGATCACAACCACCACGATCACAGCCACCACCACAACAACCACAACCACCACCACCACGATCACAACCACCACCACAACAACCACAACCACCACCACTATCACCACCACAACAACCACCACCACAACCACCACCACGATCACAACTACCACCACAACAACCACAACCACCACGATCACAACCACCATCACAACAACCATCACAACAACCACAACCACCGCCACCACCACCACGATCACAACCACCACAACAACCACAAACACCACCACGATCACAACCATCACCAGAACAACCACATCCACCACCATCACCACCACGATCACAACCATCACCACCACCACAACCATCACCATCACAACCACCACCACCACAACAACCACCACCATCACCACCACCACCATCATCACAACCACCACCACAACAACCACAACCACCACCACAACAACCACCACCACAACCACCACGATCACAACCACCACCACAACCACCACGACCACGATCACAACCACCACCACCACAACAACCACAACCACCACCACCACGATCACAACCACCACCACAACAACCACAACCACCACCACGATCACAACCACCATCACAACCACCACCACAACAACCACAACCACCGCCGTCACCACCACGATCACAACCACCACCACAACAACCACAACCACCACCACGATCACAACCATCACCCCAACAACCACAACCACCACCACGATCACAACCACCACCACAACAACCACAACCACCACCACCACGATCACAACCACCACCACAGCAACCACAACCACCACCATCACCACCACGATCACAACCACCACCACAACAACCACAACCACCACCACCACGATCACAACCACCACCACAACAACCACTATAACCATCACCATCATGGTGGTAGTGGTGATGGTAGTGGTGATGGTGGTGGTCGTGGTAGTGCTGGTAGTGGTAGTGGTGGTAGTGGTTGTAGTGGTAGTGGTGGTAGTGGTGGTAGTGGTGATGGTATTGGTGATGGTGGTAGTGGTGGTAGTGGTGGTAGTGCTGGTAGTCGTAGTGGTGGCAGTGGTAGTAGTGGTGGTGGTAGTGATGGTTGTGGTGGTGGCAGTGGTGGAGGTAGTGGTAGTGGTGGTAGTGGTGGTAGTGGTGGTGGTGGTAGTGGTGGTAGTGGTGGTGGTGGTAGTAGTGGTGGTGGTGATAGTGGTGGTGTTGGTAGTTGTGGTGGTAGTAGTGGTGGTGGTGGTGGAGGTGGTGGTGGAGGTGGTGGTGGTGGTAGTGATGGTGGTAGTAGTGGTGGTAGTGGTGGTGGTGATAGTGGTGGTGTTGGTAGTTGTGGTAGTGGTGGTGGTGGTAGTAGTGGTGGTGGAGGTGGTGATGGAGGTGGTGGTGCATCAGCCAGTCATTTCGGTCATCTCAGTCAGTCGACCCGTGGCACCTGGGTCTGCCCCGTGACCTCCTGCCAGCGGGCGTTCGACACTTCACGTGGCCTCAAGGTGCACATAGCCTGGCAAAAGCGACGTAGTGGCAGTCTGTGTGTGAGTCTGTGGGTCTCTGTGTGAGTCTGTGGGTCTCTGTGTGAGTCTGTGGGTCTCTATGTGGGTCTGTGGGTCTCTGTGTGAGTCTGTGGGTCTCTGCGTGAGTCTGTGGGTCTCTATGTGAGTCTGTGGGTCTCTGTGTGAGTCTGTGGGTCTCTGTGTGAGTCTGTGGGTCTCTATGCTAGTCTGTGGGTTTCTGTGTGAGTCTGTGGGTCTTGGTGGGTCTCTTTGTGAGTCTGTGGGTCTCTGTGGGAGTCTGTGGATCTCTATGTGAGTCTGTGGGTCTCTGTGTGAGTCTGGAGGTCTCTCTGTGAGTCTGTGGGTCTCTATGTGAGTCTGTGAGTCTCTATGTGAGTCTGTGGTTCTCTGTGTGAGTCTGTGCGTCTCTCTGTGAGTCTGTGGGTCTCTGTGCGAGTCTGTGGGTCTCTATGTGAGTCTGTGGGTCTCTGTGTGGTGAGTCTGTGGTTCTCTGTGTGAGTCTGTGGGTCTCTGTGTGAGTCTGTGCATCTCTCTGTGAGTCTGTGGGTCTCTATGTGAGTCTGTGGGTCTCTGTGTGAGTCTGTGGGTCTCTGTGTGAGTCTGTGGGTCTCTATGTGAGTCTGTGGGTCTCTGTGTGAGTCTGTGGGTCTCTGTGTGAGTGTGTGGGTCTCTATGTAAACATGTGAGTCAACATTTTATCCACTCAATCAGACATCGTTAGCGTTTGGGATCGAACCCACAACCTCCTGCACACCAGGCGAGGTAGTCAACATCTCACCCACGACCTCCTGTGTACCAGGCGAGGTAGTCAACATCTCACCAGCACGACCTCCTGTGAACCAGGCGAGGTAGTCAACATCTCACCCACGACCTCCTGTGTACCAGGCGAGGTGGTCAACATCTCACCCACGACCTCCTGTGTACCAGGCGAGGTAGTCAACATCTCACCCACGACCTCCTGTGTACCAGGCGAGGTAGTCAACATCTCACCCACGACACCTCCTGTGTGGTCAACATCTCACCCACGACCTCCTGTGTACCAGGCGAGGTAGTCAACATCTCACCCACGACCTCCTGTGTACCTGGCGAGGTAGTCAACATCTCACCCACGACCTCCTGTGTACCACGCGAGGTAGTCAACATCTCACCCACGACCTCCTGTGTACCAGGCGAGGTAGTCAACATCTCACCCACGACCTCCTGTGTACCAGGCGAGGTGGTCAACATCTCACCCACGACCTCCTGTGTACCAGGCGAGGTAGTCAACATCTCACCCACGACCTCCTGTGTACCAGGCGAGGTAGTCAACATCTCACCCACGACACCTCCTGTGTGGTCAACATCTCACCCACGACCTCCTGTGTACCAGGCGAGGTAGTCAACATCTCACCAGCACGACCTCCTGTGTACCAGGTGAGGTGGTCAACATCTCACCAGCACGACCTCCTGTGTACCAGGCGAGGTAGTCAACATCTCACCCACGACCTCCTGCACACCAGGCGAGGTAGTCAACATCTCACCCACGACCTCCTGTGTACCTGGCGAGGTAGTCAACATCTCACCCACGACCTCCTGTGTACCAGGCGAGGTAGTCAACATCTCACCCACGACCTCCTGTGTACCAGGCGAGGTGGTCAAAATCTCCCCCACGACTTCCTGTGCACCTGGCGAGGTAGTCAACATCTCACCAGCACGACCTCCTGTGTACCAGGCGAGGTAGTCAACATCTCACCAGCACGACCTCCTGTGTACCAGGCGAGGTAGTCAACATCTCACCCACGACCTCCTGCGTACCAGGCGAGGTAGTCAACATCTCACCCAC
The DNA here is from genome assembly GCF_010993605.1 of Petromyzon marinus. Taxonomy (NCBI): domain Eukaryota; kingdom Metazoa; phylum Chordata; class Hyperoartia; order Petromyzontiformes; family Petromyzontidae; genus Petromyzon; species Petromyzon marinus. The sequence goes on from NW_022638145.1 coordinate 177,290, forward strand.
GACCTCCTGTGTACCAGGCGAGGTAGTCAACATCTCACCAGCACGACCTCCTGTGTACCAGGCGAGGTAGTCAACATCTCACCAGCACGACCTCCTGTGTACCAGGCGAGGTAGTCAACATCTCACCCACGACCTCCTGTGTACCAGGCGAGGTAGTCAACATCTCACCAGCACGACCTCCTGTGTACCAGGCGAGGTAGTCAACATCTCACCCACGACCTCCTGTGTACCAGGCGAGGTAGTCAACATCTCACCCACGACCCCCTGTGTACCAGGCGAGGTAGTCAACATCTCACCAGCACGACCTCCTGTGTACCAGGCGAGGTAGTCAACATCTTACCCACGACACCTCCTGTGTACCAAGCGAGGTAGTCAACATCTCACCCACGACCTCCTGTGTACCAGGCGAGGTAGTCAACATCTTACCCACGACCTCCTGTGTACCAGGCGAGGTAGTCAACATCTTACCCACGACCTCCTGTGTACCAGGCGAGGTAGTCAACATCTCACCAGCACGACCTCCTGTGTACCAGGCGAGGTAATCAACATCTCACCCACGACACCTCCTGTGTACCTGGCGAGGTAGTCAACATCTCACCCACGACTTCCTGTGCACCAGGCGAGGTAGTCAACATCTCAGATTATCGATCCCACGACCTCCTGTGTACCAGGCGAGGTAGTCAACATCTCACCAGCACGACCTCCTGTGTACCAGGCGAGGTAGTCAACATCTCACCAGCACGACCTCCTGTGTACCAGGCGAGGTAGTCAACATCTCACCCACGACCCCCTGTGTACCAGGCGAGGTAGTCAACATCTCACCAGCACGACCTCCTGTGTACCAGGCGAGGTAGTCAACATCTTACCCACGACACCTCCTGTGTACCAAGCGAGGTAGTCAACATCTCACCCACGACCTCCTGTGTACCAGGCGAGGTAGTCAACATCTTACCCACGACCTCCTGTGTACCAGGCGAGGTAGTCAACATCTCACCAGCACGACCTCCTGTGTACCAGGCGAGGTAATCAACATCTCACCCACGACACCTCCTGTGTACCTGGCGAGGTAGTCAAAATCTCACCCACGACCTCCTGTGCACCAGGCGAGGTAGTCAACATCTCACCCACGACCTCCTGTGTACCAGGCGAGGTAGTCAACATCTCACCAGCACGACCTCCTGTGTACCAGGCGAGGTGGTCAACATCTCACCAGCACGACCTCCTGTGTACCAGGCGAGGTAGTCAACATCTCACCCACGACCTCCTGTGTACCAGGCGAGGTAGTCAACATCTCACCCACGACCTCCTGTGTACCTGGCGAGGTAGTCAACATCTCACCAGCACGACCTCCTGTGTACCTGGCGAGGTAGTCAACATCTCACCCACGACACCTCCTGTGTACCAGGCGAGGTAGTCAACATCTCACCAGCACGACCTCCTGTGTACCAGGCGAGGTAGTCAACATCTCACCAGCACGACCTCCTGTGTACCAGGCGAGGTAGTCAACATCTCACCCACGACCTCCTGTGTACCAGGCGAGGTAGTCAACATCTCACCCACGACCTCCTGTGTACCAGGCGAGGTAGTCAACATCTCACCCACGACACCTCCTGTGTACCAGGCGAGGTAGTCAACATCTCACCAGCACGACCTCCTGTGTACCAGGCGAGGTAGTCAACATCTCACCCACGACCTCCTGTGTACCAGGCGAGGTAGTCAACATCTCACCAGCACGAAGGAGTCCTTCAGGTGTGGCTGGAATGGCCGCTCGAAAGTGAAGGTCTGCCGGACGAGGCGTCCGTGCATGGACCTGAGCACAGGCAGGGACAGTGGTGGGTGACGTGGAGTCAAACCACACGCAAAACTGGTGGTGACTAGTAGTGACTAGTTGTGACTAGTGGTGACTGGTAGTGACTAGTAGTGACTGGTGGTGACTAGTAGTGACTAGTGGTGAGTAGTAGTGACTAGTGGTGACTAGTGGTGACTAGTAGTGACTTGTAGTGACTGGTGGTGACTAGTAGTGACTAGTGGTGACTTGTGGTGACTAGTAGTGACTAGTAGTGACTGGTAGTGACTGGTAGTGACTGGTGGTGACTAGTGACTGGTGGTGACTAGTAGTGACTGGTAGTGACTAGTAGTGACTAGTAGTGACTGGTGGTGAAAACTAGTAGTGACTAGTAGTGACTAGTGACTGGTAGTGACTGGTAGTGACTAGTGACTGGTGGTGACTAGTAGTGACTAGTAGTGACTAGTAGTGACTAGTGGTGACTGGTGGTGAATAGTAGTGACTGGTAGTGACTGGTAGTGACTGGTGGTGACTAGTAGTGACTAGTGGTGACTAGTAGTGACTAGTAGTGACTGGTAGTGACTGGTGGTGACTAGTAGTGACTGGTAGTGACTAGTGGTGACTAGTAGTGACTAGTAGTGACTAGTGGTGACTAGTGACTGGTGGTGACTGGTGGTGACTAATGGTGACTGGTGATGACTAGTAGTGACTAGTAGTGACTAGTAGTGACTGGTGGTGACTAGTAGTGACTAGTAGTGACTAGTGACTGGTGGTGACTAGTGGTGACTAGTAGTGACTAATGGTGACTAGTATTGACTAGTAGTGACTAGTAGTGACTGGTAGTGACTAGTAGTGACTAGTAGTGACTAGTGGTGACTAGTGACTGGTGGTGACTGGTGGTGACTAGTGGTGACTGGTGATGACTAGTAGTGACTGGTAGTGACTAGTAGTGACTGGTAGTGACTAGTAGTGACTAGTAGTGACTAGTGACTGGTGGTGACTGGTGGTGACTAGTGGTGACTGGTAGTGACTAGTAGTGACTAGTAGTGACCAGTAGTGACTAGTAGTGACTAGTAGTGATTAGTAGTGACTAGTGGTGACTTGTAGTGACTAGTAGTGACTAGTAGTGAACACTAGTTGTGACTAGTAGTGACTAGTAGTGACTAGTAGTGACTAGTGACTAGTAGTGACTAGTAGTGACTGGTGGTGACTTGTAGTGACTAGTAGTGAACACTAGTTGTGACTAGTAGTGACTAGTAGTGACTTGTAGTGACTAATAGTGACTAATAGTGACTAGTAGTGACTAGTAGTGAACACTAGTTGTGACTAGTAGTGACTAGTAGTGACTGGTGGTGACTAGTGACTGGTGGTGACAGGTGGTGACTGGTGGTGACTAGTGACTAGTAGTGACTGGTAGTGACTAGTAGTGACTAGTAGTGACTGGTAGTGACTAGTAGTGACTGTTGGTGACTGGTGGTGACTAGTGACTGGTGGTGACTAGTAGTGACTAGTAGTGACTAGTGACTCGTAGTGACTGGTAGTGACTGGTGGTGACTAGTGACTAGTAGTGACTGGTAGTGACTAGTAGTGACTAGTAGTGACTGGTAGTGACTAGTAGTGACTGGTGGTGACTAGTGACTGGTGGGACTAGTAGTGACTAGTAGTGACTAGTGGCTAGTAGTGACTGGTAGTGACTAGTAGTGACTAGTAGTGACTAGTGGTGACTGGTGGTGACTGGTGGTGACTAGTAGTGACTAGTAGTGACTGGTAGTGACTAGTGGTGACTAGTAGTAACTGGTGGTGACTGGTGGTGACTAGTGACTAGTAGTGACTGGTAGTGACTAGTAGTGACTAGTAGTGACTAGTGGTGACTAGTAGTGACTAGTAGTGACTAGTGGTGACTGGTGGTGACTGGTGGTGACTGGTGGTGACTAGTAGTGACTGGTGGTGACTAGTAGTGACTAGTAGTGACTAGTGGTGACTGGTGGTGACTAGTAGTGACTAGTAGTGACTGGTGGTGACTAGTAGTGATTAGTAGTGACTGGTGGTGACTAGTATTGACTAGTATTGACTAGTAGTGACTGGTGGTGACTGGTGGTGACTGGTAGTGACTAGTAGTGACTAGTAGTGACTGGTGGTGACTGGTGGTGACTGGTGGTCACTGGTGGTCACTGGTGGTGACTAGTAGTGACTAGTGACTGGTGGTGACTTGTAGTGACTTGTAGCGACTAGTAGTGACTAGTAGTGACTGGTGGTGACTAGTAGTGACTAGTGACTAATAGTGAACACTAGTAGTGACTAGCAGTGACTGGTGGTGACTGGTGGTGACTAGTGACAGGTGGTGACTAGTGACTAGTAGAGACTAGTAGTGACTAGTGGTGACTAGTAGTGACTGGTAGTGACTAGTAGTGAACACTAATAGTGACTAGAAGTGACTGGTAGTGACTAGTGACTGGTAGTGACTAGTAGTGACTAGTAGTGACTGGTAGTGACTAGTAGTGACTAGTTGTGACTTGTAGTGACAAGTAGTGACTAGTAGTGACTGGTGGTGACTAGTGACTAGCAGTGACTAGTAGTGACTAGTAGTGACTAGTGACTAGTAGGACTAGTAGTGACTGGTAGTGACTAGTGACTAGTAGTGACTAGTAGTGACTGGTAGTGACTAGTGACTAGTAGTGACTAGTAGTGACTAGTAGTGCCTTGTAGTGACTGGTAGTGACTGGTAGTGACTAGTAGTGACTGGTGGTGACTGGTAGTGACTGGTAGTGACTAGTAGTGACTGGTGGTGACTAGTAGTGACTGGTGGTGACTTGTAGTGACTAGTGACTAGTAGTGACTGGTAGTGACTGGTAGTGACTAGTGGTGACTAGTAGTGACTAGTGACTAGTAGTGACTGGTAGTGACTGGTAGTGACTAGAAGTGACTGGTGGTGACTGGTAGTGACTGGTAGTGACTGGTAGTGACTAGTAGTGACTGGTGGTGACTGGTAGTGACTGGTAGTGACTAGTAGTGACTGGTAGTGACTAATGGTGACTGGTAGTGACTAGTAGTGACTGGTAGTGACTGGTAGTGACTAGTGGTGACTAGTAGTGACTAGTGACTGGTAGTGACTAGTAGTGACTAGTAGTGACTAGTGGTGACTAGTAGTGACTAGTAGTGACTAGTGGTGACTGGTGGTGACTGGTGGTGACTGGTGGTGACTAGTAGTGACTGGTAGTGACTAGTGGTGACTAGTAGTAACTGGTGGTGACTGGTGGTGACTAGTGACTAGTAGTGACTGGTAGTGACTAGTAGTGACTAGTAGTGACTAGTGGTGACTAGTAGTGACTAGTAGTGACTAGTGGTGACTGGTGGTGACTGGTGGTGACTGGTGGTGACTGGTGGTGACTAGTAGTGACTGGTGGTGACTAGTAGTGACTAGTAGTGACTAGTGGTGACTGGTGGTGACTAGTAGTGACTAGTAGTGACTGGTGGTGACTAGTAGTGACTAGTAGTGACTGGTGGTGACTAGTAGTGACTAGTAGTGACTAGTAGTGACTAGTAGTGACTGGTGGTGACTGGTGGTGACTGGTAGTGACTAGTGACTGGTGGTGACTTGTAGTGACTAGTAGTGACTAGTAGTGACTGGTGGTGACTGGTGGTGACTGGTGGTCACTGGTGGTCACTGGTGGTGACTAGTAGTGACTAGTGACTGGTGGTGACTTGTAGTGACTTGTAGCGACTAGTAGTGACTAGTAGTGACTGGTGGTGACTAGTAGTGACTAGTGACTAGTAGTGAACACTAGTAGTGACTAGTAGTGACTGGTGGTGACTAGTGACAGGTGGGGACTAGTGACTAGTAGAGACTAGTAGTGACTAGTGGTGACTAGTAGTGACTGGTAGTGACTAGTAGTGAACACTAATAGTGACTAGAAGTGACTGGTAGTGACTAGTGACTGGTAGTGACTAGTAGTGACTAGTAGTGACTGGTAGTGACTAGTGACTAGTAGTGACTAGTTGTGACTTGTAGTGACTAGTAGTGACTAGTAGTGACTGGTGGTGACTAGTGACTAGTAGTGACTAGTAGTGACAAGTAGTGACTGGTAGTGACTAGTGACTAGTAGTGACTAGTAGTGACTAGTAGTGACTGGTAGTGACTAGTGACTAGTAGTGACTAGTAGTGACTAGTAGTGCCTTGTAGTGACTGGTAGTGACTAGTAGTGACTGGTGGTGACTGGTAGTGACTGGTAGTGACTGGTAGTGACTAGTAGTGACTGGTGGTGACTAGTAGTGACTGGTAGTGACTGGTAGTGACTAGTAGTGACTGGTTGTGACTAGTAGTGACTGGTAGTGACTGGTAGTGACTAGTAGTGACTGGTAGTGACTAGTGGTGACTAGTAGTGACTGGTGGTGACTAGTAGTGACTGGTAGTGACTGGTAGTGACTAGTGGTGACTGGTAGTGACTAGTAGTGACTAGTAGTGACTGGTAGTGACTGGTAGTGACTAGTGGTTACTGGTAGTGACTAGTAGTGACTGGTAGTGACTAGTAGTGACTAGTAGTGACTGGTAGTGACTAGTAGTGACTAGTAGTGACCAGTAGTGACTAGTAGTGACTAAGGACTGGTGGTGACTAGTAGTGACTAGTGACTAGTGGTGACTGGTAGTGACTGGTGGTGACTAGTAGTGACCAGTAGTGACTAGTGGTGACTAGTGACTGGTGGTGACTAGTAGTGACTAGTGGTGACTAGTAGTGACTGGTAGTGACTAGTAGTGACTAGTGACTGGTGGTGACTAGTAGTGACTAGTGGTGACTAGTAGTGACTAGTAGTGACTGGTAGTGACTAGAAGTGACTGGTAGTGACTGGTGGTGACTAGTAGTGACCAGTAGTGACTAGTGGTGACTAGTGACTGGTGGTGACTAGTAGTGACTAGTGGTGACTAGTAGTGACTGGTAGTGACTGGTAGTGACTAGTAGTGACTAGTGACTGGTGGTGACTAGTAGTGACTAGTAGTGACTAGTAGTGACTGGTGGTGACTGGTGGTGACTAGTAGTGACTGGTGGTGACTAGTAGTGACTAGTAGTGACTAGTGGTGACTGGTGGTGACTAGTAGTGACTAGTAGTGACTGGTGGTGACTAGTAGTGATTAGTAGTGACTGGTGGTGACTAGTAGTGACTAGTAGTGACTGGTGGTGACTGGTGGTGAATGGTAGTGACTAGTAGTGACTAGTAGTGACTGGTGGTGACTGGTGGTGACTGGTGGTCACTGGTGGTCACTGGTGGTGACTAGTAGTGACTAGTGACTGGTGGTGACTTGTAGTGACTTGTAGCGACTAGTAGTGACTAGTAGTGACTGGTGGTGACTAGTAGTGACTAGTGACTAGTAGTGAACACTAGTAGTGACTAGTAGTGACTGGTGGTGACTGGTGGTGACTAGTGACAGGTGGTGACTAGTGACTAGTAGAGACTAGTAGTGACTAGTGGTGACTAGTAGTGACTGATAGTGACTAGTAGTGAACACTAATAGTGACTAGAAGTGACTGGTAGTGACTAGTGACTGGTAGTGACTAGTAGTGACTAGTAGTGACTGGTAGTGACTAGTGACTAGTAGTGACTAGTTGTGACTTGTAGTGACTAGTAGTGACTAGTAGTGACTAGTAGTGACTGGTGGTGACTAGTGACTAGTAGTGACTAGTAGTGACTAGTGACTAGTAGTGACTAGTAGTGACTGGTAGTGACTAGTTACTAGTAGTGACTAGTAGTGACTGGTAGTGACTAGTGACTAGTAGTGACTAGTAGTGCCTTGTAGTGACTGGTAGTGACTGGTAGTGACTAGTAGTGACTGGTGGTGACTGGTAGTGACTGGTAGTGACTGGTAGTGACTAGTAGTGACTGGTGGTGACTAGTAGTGACTGGTAGTGACTAGTAGTGACTGGTAGTGACTGGTGGTGACTGGTGGTGACTAGTAGTGACTAGTAGTGACTGGTAGTGACTGGTAGTGACTGGTGGTGACTAGTAGTGACTAGTAGTGACTGGTAGTGACTGGTAGTGACTAGTAGTGACTAGTGGTGACTAGTAGTGACTAGTAGTGACTAGTAGTGACTAGTGACTGGTGGTGACTAGTAGTGACTAGTGGTGACTAGTAGTGACTAGTAGTGACTAGTAGTGACTGGTGGTGACTGGTGGTGACTAGTAGTGACTGGTGGTGACTAGTAGTGACTAGTAGTGACTAGTGGTGACTGGTGGTGACTAGTAGTGACTAGTAGTGACTGGTGGTGACTAGTAGTGATTAGTAGTGACTGGTGGTGACTAGTAGTGACTAGTAGTGACTGGTGGTGACTGGTGGTGACTGGTAGTGACTAGTAGTGACTAGTAGTGACGGGTGGTGACTGGTGGTCACTGGTGGTCACTGGTGGTGACTAGTAGTGACTAGTGACTGGTGGTGACTTGTAGTGACTTGTAGCGACTAGTAGTGACTAGTAGTGACTGGTGGTGACTAGTAGTGACTAGTGACTAGTAGTGAACACTAGTAGTGACTAGTAGTGACTGGTGGTGACTGGTGGTGACTAGTGACAGGTGGTGACTAGTGACTAGTAGAGACTAGTAGTGACTAGTGGTGACTAGTAGTGACTGGTAGTGACTAGTAGTGAACACTAATAGTGACTAGAAGTGACTGGTAGTGACTAGTGACTGGTAGTGACTAGTAGTGACTAGTAGTGACTGGTAGTGACTAGTGACTAGTAGTGACTAGTTGTGACTTGTAGTGACTAGTAGTGACTAGTAGTGACTAGTAGTGACTGGTGGTGACTAGTGACTAGTAGTGACTAGTAGTGACTAGTGACTAGTAGTGACTAGTAGTGACTGGTAGTGACTAGTTACTAGTAGTGACTAGTAGTGACTAGTAGTGACTGGTAGTGACTAGTGACTAGTAGTGACTAGTAGTGCCTTGTAGTGACTGGTAGTGACTGGTAGTGACTAGTAGTGACTGGTGGTGACTGGTAGTGACTGGTAGTGACTGGTAGTGACTAGTAGTGACTGGTGGTGACTAGTAGTGACTGGTAGTGACTGGTAGTGACTAGTAGTGACTGGTAGTGACTGGTAGTGACTAGTAGTGACTGGTAGTGACTAGTAGTGACTAGTAGTGACTGGTAGTGACTGGTAGTGACTAGTGGTGACTGGTAGTGACTAGTAGTGACTGGTAGTGACTGGTAGTGACTAGTGGTGACTAGTAGTGACTAGTGACTAGTAGTGACTGGTAGTGACTGGTAGTGACTAGTAGTCACTAGTGGTGACTAGTAGTGACTAGTAGTGACTAGTGGTGACTGGTGGTGACTGGTGGTGACTGGTGGTGACTAGTAGAGACTAGTAGTGACTAGTAGTGACTGGTAGTGACTAGTGGTGACTAGTAGTAACTGGTGGTGACTGGTGGTGACTAGTGACTAGTAGTGACTGGTAGTGACTAGTAGTGACTAGTAGTGACTAGTGGTGACTAGTAGTGACTAGTAGTGACTAGTGGTGACTGGTGGTGACTGGTGGTGACTGGTGGTGACTAGTAGTGACTGGTGGTGACTAGTAGTGACTAGTGGTGACTGGTGGTGGCTAGTAGTGACTAGTAGTGACTGGTGGTGACTAGTAGTGACTAGTAGTGACTGGTGGTGACTAGTAGTGACTAGTAGTGACTAGTAGTGACTGGTGGTGACTGGTGGTGACTGGTAGTGACTAGTGACTGGTGGTGACTTGTAGTGACTAGTAGTGACTAGTAGTGACTGGTGGTGACTGGTGGTGACTGGTGGTGACTAGTAGTGACTAGTGGTGACTGGTGGTGGCTAGTAGTGACTAGTAATGACTGGTGGTGACTAGTAGTGACTAGTAGTGACTGGTGGTGACTAGTAGTGACTAGTAGTGACTGGTGGTGACTGGTGGTGACTGGTAGTGACTAGTAGTGACTGGTGGTGACTGGTGGTGACTGGTAGTGACTGGTAGTGACTGGTAGTGACTAGTAGTGACTGGTGGTGACTAGTAGTGACTGGTAGTGACTGGTAGTGACTGGTAGTGACTAATAGTGACTGGTAGTGACTAGTAGTGACTAGTAGTGACTGGTAGTGACTGGTAGTGACTAGTGGTGACTGGTAGTGACTGGTAGTGACTAGTAGTGACTGGTAGTGACTAGTGGTGACTAGTAGTGACTAGTGACTAGTAGTGACTGGTAGTGACTGGTAGTGACTAGTAGTGACTAGTGGTGACTAGTAGTGACTAGTAGTGACTGGTGGTGACTGGTGGTGACTGGTGGTGACTGGTGGTGACTGGTGGTGACTAGTAGAGACTAGTAGTGACTAGTAGTGACTGGTAGTGACTAGTGGTGACTAGTAGTAACTGGTGGTGACTGGTGGTGACTAGTGACTAGTAGTGACTGGTAGTGACTAGTAGTGACTAGTAGTGACTAGTGGTGACTAGTAGTGACTAGTAGTGACTAGTGGTGACTGGTGGTGACTGGTGGTGACTGGTGGTGACTAGTAGTGACTGGTGGTGACTAGTAGTGACTAGTGGTGACTGGTGGTGGCTAGTAGTGACTAGTAGTGACTGGTGGTGACTAGTAGTGACTAGTAGTGACTGGTGGTGACTAGTAGTGACTAGTAGCGACTAGTAGTGACTGGTGGTGACTGGTGGTGACTGGTAGTGACTAGTGACTGGTGGTGACTTGTAGTGACTAGTAGTGACTAGTAGTGACTGGTGGTGACTGGTGGTGACTGGTGGTGACTAGTAGTGACTAGTGGTGACTGGTGGTGGCTAGTAGTGACTAGTAATGACTGGTGGTGACTAGTAGTGACTGGTGGTGACTAGTAGTGACTAGTAGTGACTAGTAGTGACTGGTGGTGACTGGTGGTGACTGGTAGTGACTAGTAGTGACTGGTGGTGACTGGTAGTGACTGGTAGTGACTGGTAGTGACTAGTAGTGACTGGTGGTGACTAGTAGTGACTGGTAGTGACTGGTAGTGACTGGTAGTGACTAATAGTGACTGGTAGTGACTAGTAGTGACTAGTAGTGACTGGTAGTGACTGGTAGTGACTAGTGGTGACTGGTAGTGACTAGTAGTGACTGGTAGTGACTGGTAGTGACTAGTGGTGACTAGTAGTGACTAGTGACTAGTAGTGACTGGTAGTGACTGGTAGTGACTAGTAGTGACTAGTGGTGACTAGTAGTGACTAGTAGTGACTAGTGGTGACTGGTGGTGACTGGTGGTGACTGGTGGTGACTAGTAGAGACTAGTAGTGACTAGTAGTGACTGGTAGTGACTAGTGGTGACTAGTAGTAACTGGTGGTGACTGGTGGTGACTAGTGACTAGTAGTGACTGGTAGTGACTAGTAGTGACTAGTAGTGACTAGTGGTGACTAGTAGTGACTAGTAGTGACTAGTGGTGACTGGTGGTGACTGGTGGTGACTGGTGGTGACTAGTAGTGACTGGTGGTGGCTAGTAGTGACTAGTGGTGACTGGTGGTGGCTAGTAGTGACTAGTAGTGACTGGTGGTGACTAGTAGTGACTAGTAGTGACTGGTGGTGACTAGTAGTGACTAGTAGTGACTGGTAGTGACTGGTGGTGACTGGTGGTGAATGGTAGTGACCAGTGACTGATGGTGACTTGTAGTGACTAGTAGTGACTAGTAGTGACTGGTAGTGACTAGTAGTGACTGGTGGTGACTAGTAGTGACTAGTGGTGACTGGTGGTGGCTAGTAGTGACTAGTAGTGACTGGTGGTGACTAGTAGTGACTAGTAGTGACTGGTGGTGACTAGTAGTGACTAGTAGTGACTAGTAGTGACTGGTGGTCACTGGTGGTGACTGGTAGTGACTAGTGACTGGTGGTGACTTGTAGTGACTTGTAGCGACTAGTAGTGACTAGTAGTGACTGGTGGTGACTAGTAGTGACTAGTGACTAGTAGTGAACACTAGTAGTGACTAGGAGTGACTGGTGGTGACTGGTGGTGACTAGTGACAGGTGGTGACTAGTGACTAGTAGAGACTAGTAGTGACTAGTGGTGACTAGTAGTGACTGGTAGTGACTAGTAGTGAACACTAATAGTGACTAGAAGTGACTGGTAGTGACTAGTGACTGGTAGTGACTAGTAGTGACTAGTAGTGACTGGTAGTGACTAGTGACTAGTAGTGACTAGTTGTGACTTGTAGTGACTAGTAGTGACTAGTAGTGACTGGTGGTGACTAGTGACTAGTAGTGACTAGTAGTGACTAGTAGTGACAAGTAATGACTGGTAGTGACTAGTGACTTGTAGTGACTAGTAGTGACTGGTAGTGACTAGTAGTGACTAGTAGTGACTAGTAGTGACTGGTAGTGACTAGTGACTAGTAGTGACTAGTAGTGACTAGTAGTGCCTTGTAGTGACTGGTAGTGACTAGTAGTGACTGGTGGTGACTGGTAGTGACTAGTAGTGACTAGTAGTGACTGGTAGTGACTGGTAGTGACTAGTAGTGACTAGTGGTGACTAGTGACTGGTGGTGACTAGTAGTGACTAGTGGTGACTAGTAGTGACTAGTAGTGACTGGTAGTGACTAGTAGTGACTAGTGACTGGTAGTGACTGGTAGTGACTAGTAGTGACTAGTAGTGACTGGTGGTGACTAGTAGTGACTAGTGGTGACTAGTGACTGGTGGTGACTAGTAGTGACTAGTGGTGACTAGTAGTGACTAGTAGTGACTGGTAGTGACTAGTAGTGACTAGTGACTGGTGGTGACTAGTAGTGACTAGTGGTGACTAGTAGTGACTAGTAGTGCCTGGTAGTGACTAGTAGTGACTGGTAGTGACTGGTGGTGACTAGTAGTGACCAGTAGTGACTAGTGGTGACTAGTGACTGGTGGTGACTAGTAGTGACTAGTGGTGACTAGTAGTGACTAGTAGTGACAGGTAGTGACTAGTAGTGACTAGTGACTGGTGGTGACTAGTAGTGACTAGTGGTGACTAGTAGTGACTAGTAGTGACTGGTAGTGACTAGTAGTGACTAGTAGTGACTGGTGGTGACTGGTAGTGACTGGTAGTGACTAGTAGTGACTAGTAGTGACTAGTAATGACTATTAGTGACTGGTAGTGACTGGTAGTGACTGGTAGTGACTAGTAGTGACTAGTAGTGACTGGTAGTGACTAGTAGTGACTAGTAGTGACTAGTAGTAACTAGTAGTGACTGGTAGTGACTAGTAGTGACTGGTGGTGACTGGTAGTGACTGGTAGTGACTGGTAGTGACTAGTAGTGACTAGTAGTGACTGGTGGTGACTAGTAGTGACTGGTAGTGACTGGTAGTGACTAGTAGTGACTGGTAGTGACTGGTAGTGACTAGTGGTGACTAGTAGTGACTGGTGGTGACTAGTAGTGACTGGTAGTGACTGGTAGTGACTAGTGGTGACTGGTAGTGACTAGTAGTGACTAGTAGTGACTGGTAGTGACTGGTAGTGACTAGTGGTTACTGGTAGTGACTAGTAGTGACTGGTAGTGACTAGTAGTGACTAGTAGTGACTGGTAGTGACTAGTAGTGACTAGTAGTGACCAGTAGTGACCAGTAGTGACTAAGGACTGGTGGTGACTAGTAGTGACTAGTGACTAGTAGTGACTGGTAGTGACTGGTGGTGACTAGTAGTGACCAGTAGTGACTAGTGGTGACTAGTGACTGGTGGTGACTAGTAGTGACTAGTGGTGACTAGTAGTGACTAGTAGTGACTGGTAGTGACTAGTAGTGACTAGTGACTGGTGGTGACTAGTAGTGACTAGTGGTGACTAGTAGTGACTAGTAGTGACTGGTAGTGACTAGTAGTGACTGGTAGTGACTGGTGGTGACTAGTAGTGACCAGTAGTGACTAGTGGTGACTAGTGACTGGTGGTGACTAGTAGTGACTAGTGGTGACTAGTAGTGACTAGTAGTGACTGGTAGTGACTAGTAGTGACTAGTGACTGGTGGTGACTAGTAGTGACTAGTGGTGACTAGTAGTGACTAGTAGTGACTGGTAGTGACTAGTAGTGACTAGGAGTGACTGGTGGTGACTGGTGGTGACTAGTGACATGTGGTGACTAGTGACTAGTAGAGACTAGTAGTGACTAGTGGTGACTAGTAGTGACTGGTAGTGACTAGTAGTGAACACTAATAGTGACTAGAAGTGACTGGTAGTGACTAGTGACTGGTAGTGACTAGTAGTGACTAGTAGTGACTGGTAGTGACTAGTGACTAGTAGTGACTAGTTGTGACTTGTAGTGACTAGTAGTGACTAGTAGTGACTGGTGGTGACTAGTGACTAGTAGTGACTAGTAGTGACTAGTAGTGACAAGTAGTGACTGGTAGTGACTAGTGACTTGTAGTGACTAGTAGTGACTGGTAGTGACTAGTAGTGACTAGTAGTGACTAGTAGTGACTGGTAGTGACTAGTGACTAGTAGTGACTAGTAGTGACTAGTAGTGACTAGTAGTGCCTTGTAGTGACTGGTAGTGACTAGTAGTGACTGGTGGTGACTGGTAGTGACTGGTAGTGACTAGTAGTGACTAGTAGTGACTGGTAGTGACTGGTAGTGACTAGTAGTGACTAGTGGTGACTAGTGACTGGTGGTGACTAGTAGTGACTAGTGGTGACTAGTAGTGACTAGTAGTGACTGGTAGTGATTAGTAGTGACTAGTGACTGATAGTGACTGGTAGTGACTAGTAGTGACTAGTAGTGACCAGTAGTGACTAGTGGTGACTAGTGACTAGTGGTGACTGGTGGTGACTAGTAGTGACTAGTAGTGACTGGTGGTGACTAGTAGTGACTAGTGGTGACTAGTGACTGGTGGTGACTAGTAGTGACTAGTGGTGACTAGTAGTGACTAGTAGTGACTGGTAGTGACTAGTAGTGACTAGTGACTGGTGGTGACTAGTAGTGACTAGTGGTGACTAGTAGTGACTAGTAGTGCCTGGTAGTGACTAGTAGTGACTGGTAGTGACTGGTGGTGACTAGTAGTGACCAGTAGTGACTAGTGGTGACTAGTGACTGGTGGTGACTAGTAGTGACTAGTGGTGACTAGTAGTGACTAGTAGTGACTGGTAGTGACTAGTAGTGACTAGTGACTGGTGGTGACTAGTAGTGACTAGTGGTGACTAGTAGTGACTAGTAGTGACTGGTAGTGACTAGTAGTGACTAGTAGTGACTGGTGGTGACTGGTAGTGACTGGTAGTGACTAGTAGTGACTAGTAGTGACTAGTAATGACTATTAGTGACTGGTAGTGACTAGTAGTGACTAATAGTGACTGGTAGTGACTAGTAGTGACTAGTAGTGACTAGTAGTAACTAGTAGTGACTGGTAGTGACTAGTAGTGACTGGTGGTGACTGGTAGTGACTGGTAGTGACTGGTAGTGACTAGTAGTGACTGGTGGTGACTAGTAGTGACTGGTAGTGACTGGTAGTGACTAGTAGTGACTGGTAGTGACTGGTAGTGACTAGTGGTGACTAGTAGTGACTGGTGGTGACTAGTAGTGACTGGTAGTGACTGGTAGTGACTAGTGGTGACTGGTAGTGACTAGTAGTGACTAGTAGTGACTGGTAGTGACTGGTAGTGACTAGTGGTTACTGGTAGTGACTAGTAGTGACTGGTAGTGACTAGTAGTGACTAGTAGTGACTGGTAGTGACTAGTAGTGACTAGTAGTGACCAGTAGTGACCAGTAGTGACTAGTAGTGACTAAGGACTGGTGGTGACTAGTAGTGACTAGTGACTAGTAGTGACTGGTAGTGACTGGTGGTGACTAGTAGTGACCAGTAGTGACTAGTGGTGACTAGTGACTGGTGGTGACTAGTAGTGACTAGTGGTGACTAGTAGTGACTAGTAGTGACTGGTAGTGACTAGTAGTGACTAGTGACTGGTGGTGACTAGTAGTGACTAGTGGTGACTAGTAGTGACTAGTAGTGACTGGTAGTGACTAGTAGTGACTGGTAGTGACTGGTGGTGACTAGTAGTGACCAGTAGTGACTAGTGGTGACTAGTGACTGGTGGTGACTAGTAGTGACTAGTGGTGACTAGTAGTGACTAGTAGTGACTGGTAGTGACTAGTAGTGACTAGTGACTGGTGGTGACTAGTAGTGACTAGTGGTGACTAGTAGTGACTAGTAGTGACTGGTAGTGACTAGTAGTGACTAGTAGTGACTGGTGGTGACTGGTAGTGACTGGTAGTGACTAGTAGTGACTAGTAGTGACTAGTAGTGACTAGTAATGACTATTAGTGACTGGTAGTGACTAGTAGTGACTAGTAGTGACTGGTAGTGACTAGTAGTGACTAGTAGTGACTAGTAGTGACTAGTAGTGACTAGTGACTAGTAGTGACTGGTAGTGACTGGTAGTGACTGGTGGTGACTGGTGGTGACTAGTAGTGACTAGTAGTGACTAGTAGTGACTGGTAGTGACTGGTGGTGACTAGTAGTGACTAGTAGTGACTGGTAGTGACTGGTAGTGACTGGTAGTGACTAGTGACTAGTAATGACTAGTAGTGACTGGTAGTGACTGGTAGTGACTGGTGGTGACTAGTAGTGACTGGTAGTGACTGGTAGTGACTAGTAGTGACTGGTAGTGACTAGTAGTGACTGGTAGTGACTGGTGCTAGTCACCACTGAATGAGACGCTCCGTCATCTCGGCCGAAGGCTGCAAAGTCACGTCCAGCGCTGAGCACGGCGAGAAGCGAAAAACTCGCTCCTCCACCTCGTCCACCTCGTCCACCTCGTCCACCTCCTTGTCCACCTTGTACACCTTGTACACCACCTCGTCCCCCTCCTTGTCCACCTCGTCCACCTCCTTGTCCACCTCCTTGTCCACCTTGTACACCACCTCGTCCACCTCGTCCACCACCTCGTCCACCACCTCGTCCACCTCGTCCACCACCACCTCGTCCACCTTGTCCACTTCGTACACCTTGTCCACCTTGTACACCTTGTACACCACCTCATCCACCTCCACCTTGTCCACCTTGTCCACCACCACCTCGTCCACCTTGTCCACCTCATACACCTTGTCCACCACCTCGTCCACCTTGTCCACCACGTCGTCCACCTTGTCCACCTCCACCTCGTCCATCTCGTACACCTTGTCCACCACCTTGTCCACCACCTCGTCCACCTTGTACACCACCACCTCGTCCACCTTCAAATTGTCCACCACCTTCACCTCGTCCACCTCCACCTCGTCCACCTCGTCCACCACCTCCTCCACCTCTTCCTCCACCACCACCTCTTCCTCCACCAGCACCACCTTGTCCACCTCCTCCACCACTACCTCATCATCGTCCACCACTGCCTCCACCTCGTCCACCTCCACCTCGTCCACCTCCACCTCGTCCACCTCCACCTCGTCCACCTCCTCCGCCACCTCCTCCACCCGCGAAGCCATCGCAGAGTCGATCGGAATCGATTCTTCGATCCAGCGCCTGCAGAGCCGCACGAATCGATTCCGCGCAGCCCTAACCGTGGATCGGTTAGCGCAGCCTCATTTGTTGATTTGTCTTTGACGTCGATCGATCCTCTGCCCCCCTAAACTCCCCCCCCCCTCACCCCGTCTTAGTCAAGGGTCGAAGCTTCTTTCAATTCACTTATAGATTATCGATCAACACCGGGGTCGGGATTCGATTATTGAGTCGATTGAAACTTTTCGCTTTGGCGGCGCAACGAGGAATCGATGTTGCCCTTAGCAACCGCCGCCTGAGCGAGACGCTGCTACCTCTTCCGGAAGATCCCTTCCGGCCGTTTCTTATTTCACTCGGTTCTTCTTCTGGAAGATTCTGCCGGAAGGTATCTTCTGTATGTTTCTTTGGGGAATCAATCTGCTAATTAGAAGTATCTGCCGGAAGAAGTCTTCCGTGTGTTTCTTTGGAGACTCAATCTGCTTCTGGAAGACTCTGCCGGAAGATCTCTTCCGTGTTTTTCTTTCTAGAGTCAATCTGCTAACTGGAAGACTCTGCCGGAAGATCTCTTCCGTTAGTTTCTTTGGGGAAACAATCTGCTAACTGGAAGAAGCTACCGGAAGATATCTTCCGTGTATTTCTTTAGTAACCAATCTGCTAACTGGAAGGATCTGCCGGAAGATTTCTTCCGTGTGTTTCTTTGGGAAACAATCTGCTAACTGGAAGAATTTGCCGGAAGACGTCTTCCGTGTGTTTCTTTGGGAACGAATCTGCTAACTGGAAGTAGCTACCGGAAGATCTCTTCCGTTTGTTTCCTTGGGAAACGTTCTGTCGTCTGGAAGTCGCTGCCGGAAGATATCTACCGCTTGTTTCGTTGGGGAATCATTTTAAACTCCTGGAAGATTCTTCCGGAAGAGGAAACGGAGACACACAGAGACACACACAGACTCATAGAGACACACAGAGACCCATACTCATAGAGACCCACACAGACCCATACTCATAGAGACACACACAGACCCATACTCATAGAGACACATAGACCCATACTCATAGAGACACACACAGACCCATAGAGACACATAGAGACCCATACTCATAGAGACACACACAGACCCTTACTCATAGAGACACACACAGACCCATAGAGACACACACAGACCCATAGAGACACACACAGACCCAAACTCATGGAGACCCACACAGACCCATACTCATAGAGACACACACAGACCCATAGAGACACACACAGACCCATACTCATAGAGACCCACAGAGACACACACAGACCCATACTCATAGAGACCCACAGAGACCCATACTCATAGAGACACACACAGACCCATACTCATAGAGACTCACACAGACCCATAGAGACACACACAGACCCATATTCATAGAGACACACACAGACCCTTACTCATAGAGACACACACAGACCCATAGAGACACACACAGACCCATACTCATAGACACACACAGACCCAAACTCATAGAGACACACAGAGACCCATAGAGACACATAGAGACCCATACTCATAGAGACCCACACAGACCCATACTCATAGAGACACACAGAGACCCATAGAGACACACACAGACCCATACTCATAGAGACACACACAGACCCATACTCATAGAGACCCACACAGACCCATACTCATAGAGACACACACAGACCCATACTCATAGAGACCCACACAGACCCATACTCATAGAGACACACACAGACCCATACTCATAGAGACACACACAGAGACCCATACTCATAGAGACACACACAGACCCATACTCATAGAGACCCACAGAGACCCATACTCATAGAGACACACACAGACCCATACTCATAGAGACCCACACAGACCCATACTCATAGAGACACACACAGACCCATACTCATAGAGACCCACACAGACCCATACTCATAGAGACACACACAGACCCATACTCATAGAGACACACACAGACCCATACTTATAGAGACCCACACAGACGCATACTCATAGAGACACACAGAGACCCATACTCACAGAGACACACACAGACCCATACTCATAGAGACACACACAGACTCACACTAAAACTAAACTATGTTGCATGTTCCCAGCTGTAGGCCCCCACTGAGCTTCTGTGTAGTTCTGATTTTTTTAAAATAGTGACCCCTGTCCATCACAAACAGCATTTTCTAGCCAGGGGGTAAAAAACAAACTACCTATTCACTCACTCACTCACCCAGCCACTCACCCAGCCATTCACCCAGCCACTCACTCACTCACCTAGCCACTCACCCAGCCACTCACTCACTCACCCAGCCACTCACCCAGCCACTCTCTCACTCACCCAGCCACTCACTAACCCAGCCACTCACCCAGCCACTCACTAACCCAGCCACTCACCCAGCCACTCACTTACTCACCCAGCCACTCACCCAGCCACTCACTCACCCAGCCACGCACTCACTCACTCAGTCAGCCACTCGCCCAGCCACTCACTCACTCACTCACCCAGCCACTCACTCACTCACACAGCCACTCACCCTGCCACTCACTCACTCACCCAGCCACTCACTCACTCACCCAGCCACTCACCCAGCCACTCACTCACCCAGCCACTCACTCACTCACCCAGCCACTCACTCACTCACTCACCCAGCCACTCACTCACTCACCCAGCCACTCACTCACTCACTCACCCAGCCACTCACTCACTCACCCAGCCACTCACTCACTCACCCAGCCACTCACTCACTCACCCAGCCACTCACCCAGCCACTCACTTACTCACCCAGCCACTCACTCACTCACTCACCCAGCCACTCACTTTCTCACCCAGCCACTCACTCACCCAGCCACTCACTCACTCACCCAGCCAATCACTCACTCACCCAGTCACTCACTCACTCACCCAGCCACTCACTTACTCACTCACCCAGCCACTCACTCACTTACTCACCCAGCCACTCACTCACCCAGCCACTCACTCACTCACCCAGCCACTCACTCACCCAGCCACTCATTCACTCACCCAGCCACTCACTTACTCACCCCGCCACTCACTCACCCAGCCACTCACTCATCCAGCCACTCACACAATCACCCAGCCACTCACTCACTCACTCACCCAGTCACTCACTCACTCACCTAGCCACTCACCCAGCTACTCACTCACTCACCCAGCCACTGACTTACTCACTCACCCAGCCACTCACTCACTCACTCACTAACTCACTCACTCACTCACCCAGCCACTCACTCACCCAGCCACTCACCCAGCCACTCACTCACTTAACCAGCCACTCACTCACTCAGCTAGCAACTCATCCAGCCACTCACTCACTCACTCACACAGCCACCCATTCACTCACCCAGCCACTCACTCACTCAGCTAGCAACTCACCCAGCCACCCACTCACTCACCCAGCCACTCACTCACTCACTCACCCAGCCACTCACTCACTCAGCCACTCACTCACTCACTCACCCAGCCACTCACTCACTCACTCACCCAGCCACTCACTAACTCACTCAGTCAGCCACTCACCCAGCCACTCACTCACTCATCCAACCACTCACTCACTCAGCCAGCAACTCACCCAGCCACTCACTCACCCAGCCACTCACTCACCCAGCCACTCACCCAGCCACTCACTAACTCACTCAGTCAGCCACTCACCCAGCCACTCACTCACTCAGCCAGCAACTCACTCACTCATCCAACCACTCACTCACTCAGCCAGCAACTCACCCAGCCACTCACTCACCCAGCCACTCACTCACCCAGTCACTCACTCACTCACTCAGCCACTCACTCACTTACCCGGCCACCCACTCACTCACTCACCCAGCCACTCACTTACCCTGCCATTCACCTACTCAATCACTTAGCCACTCACTCACCCACTCACTCACTCAGCCACTCAAGCACCCAGCCACTCATTCACCCTGCCACTCACTCACTCAATCACTTAGCCACTCACTCACCCACTCACTCACCCTACCACACGCTCACCCAGCCACTCGCTCACCCAGCCACTCGCTCACCCAGCCACTCACTCACCCAGCCACTCGCTCACCCAGCCACTCGCTCACCCAGCCACTCGCTCACCCAGCCACTCGCTCACCCAGCCACTCGCCCACCCACTCACCAACTCACTCATCCACCAACTAACTCATTGACCCACTTACCCACTCACTCACCAACTCACTCACCCACCCACTCACTCGCCCAACCACTCACCCACAAGCCCCATCAATGCAGAAACGGAGCCTGGGCGTTGGAGTCTTTAGCAGGAGCCGGAGACCCCAATCAGAGCCCCCTCCACCCCCCCAGATGAGAGGGAGAGAGTGGGGGGTGATGGTGAGTGTGATGAGAGGGGTGATGGTGAGTGTGATGAGAGGGGTGATGGTGAGTGTGATGAGAGGGGTGATGGTGAGTGTGATGAGAGGGGGTGATGGTGAGTGTGATGAGAGGGGTGATGGTGAGTGTGATGAGAGGGGTGATGGTGAGTGTGATGAGTGATGATGATGGTGTGATGAGAGGGGTGATGGTGAATGTGATGAGACGGGTGATGGTGAGTGTGATGAGAGGGGTGATGGTGAGTGTGATGAGAGGGGGTGATGGTGAGTGTGATGAGAGGGGTGATGGTGAGTGTGATGAGAGGGGTGATGGTGAGTGTGATGAGAGGGGTAACGGTGAGTGTGATGAGAGGGGGGATGGTGAGTGTTATGAGAGGGGTGATGGTGAGTGTTATGAGAGGGGTGATGGTGAGTGTGATGAGAGGGGTGATGGTG
Source organism: Petromyzon marinus (assembly GCF_010993605.1). NCBI lineage: Eukaryota > Metazoa > Chordata > Hyperoartia > Petromyzontiformes > Petromyzontidae > Petromyzon > Petromyzon marinus. The sequence continues at coordinate 199,253 of NW_022638145.1, forward strand.
ATGGTGAGTGTGATGAGAGGAGTGATGGTTAGTGTGATGAGGGGGTGATGGTGAGTGTGATGAGAGGGGTGATGGTGAGTGTGATGAGAGGGGGTGGGGGTGATGGTGAGTGTGATGACCACCCACTCACTCACCCACTCATTCACCCAGCCACTCGCTCACCCACCCACTCGCTTACCCAACCACTCAATAACTTACCTAGCCAATAGCCCACCCCCTCACTCAACCAACCACTGACTCACCTACTCGTCTACCCACCCACTCGCTCACCCACTCGCTTACTCACCTACTCACCCACCCACCTATTCACTCGCCCACCCACTCACCTAATCACTCGCCCACCCACCCACCTACTCACTCACGCACTCACTGACCCAACCAACTATTCACACACCCACTCATCCACGTATTCACTCACCCACTCACTCATCCACCAACTCACTCATTAACCCACTCAACCACTCACTCACCCACTCACTCGCCCACCCACTCACCAACTCACTCATCCACCAACTAACTCATTGACCCACTTACCCACTCACTCACCAACTCACTCACCCACCCACTCACTCGCCCACCCACTCACCCACAAGCCCCATCAATGCAGAAACGGAGCCTGGACGTTGGAGTCTTTAGCAGGAGCCGGAAACCCCAATCAGAGCTCCCTCCACCCCCCCAGATGAGAGTGGAGGGAGTGGGGGGTGATGGTGAGTGTGATGAGAGGGGTGATGGTGAGTGTGATGAGAGGGGTGATGGTGAGTGGGATGAGAGGGGTGATGGTGAGTGTGATGAGAGGGGGTGATGGTGAGTGTGATGAGAGTGAGTGGGGGTGATGGTGAGTGTGATGAGAGGGGTGATGGTGAGTGTGATGAGAGGGGTGATGGTGAGTGTGATGAGAGGGGTGATGGTGAGTGTGATGAGTGATGGTGATGGTGAGTGTGATGAGAGGGGTGATGGTGAGTGTGATGAGAGGGGGTGATGGTGAGTGTGATGAGTGATGGTGATGGTGAGTGTTATGAGAGGGGGTGATGGTGAGTGTGATGAGAGGGGGTGATGGTGAGTGTGATGAGAGGGGTGATGGTGAGTGTGATGAGAGGGGTGATGGTGAGTGTGATGAGAGTGAGTGATGGTGAGTGTGATGAGAGGGGGTGATGGTGAGTGTGATGAGAGGGGTGATGGTGAGTGTGATGAGAGGGGTGATGGTGATTGTGATGAGAGGGGGTGATGGTGAGTGTGATGAGTGATGGTGATGGTGAGTGTGATGAGAGGGGTGATGGTGAGTGTGATGAGAGGGAGTGATGGTGAGTGTGATGAGAGGGGTGATGGTGAGTGTGATGAGAGGGGTGATGGTGAGTGTGATGAGAGGGGTGATGGTGAGTGTGATGAGAGGGGGTGATGGTGAGTGTGATGAGTTGGGGTGATGGTGAGTGTGATGAGACGGGTGATGGTGAGTGTGATGAGAGGGGTGATGGTGAGTGTGATGAGAGGGGTGATGGTGAGTGTGATGAGAGGGGTGATGGTGAGTGTGATGAGTGGGGGTGATGGTGAGTGTGATGAGAGGGAGTGATGGTGAGTGTGATGAGTGGGGGTGATGGTGAGTGTGATGAGAGGGGTGATGGTGAGTGTGATGAGAGGGGTGATGGTGAGTGTGATGAGTGGGGGTGATGGTGAGTGTGATGAGAGGGAGTGATGGTGAGTGTGATGAGTGGGGGTGATGGTGAGTGTGATGAGAGGGGTGATGGTGAGTGTGATGAGAGGGGTGATGGTGAGTGTGATGAGAGGGGTGATGGTGAGTGTGATGAGAGGGGTGATGGTGAGTGTGATGAGAGGGGTGATGGTGAGTGTGATGAGAGGGAGTGATGGTGAGTGTGATGAGAGGGGTGATGGTGAGTGTGATGAGAGTGGGTGATGGTGAGTGTGATGAGTGGGGGTGATGGTGAGTGTGATGAGAGGGGGTGATGGTGAGTGTGATGAGTGGGGGTGATGGTGAGTGTGATGAGAGGGGTGATGGTGAGTGTGATGAGAGGGGTGATGGTGAGTGTGATGAGAGGGGTGATGGTGAGTGTAAGGAGAGGGGGTGATGGTGAGTGTGATGAGAGGGGGTGATGGTGAGTGTGATGAGTGGGGTGATGGTGAGTGTGATGAGAGGGGTGATGGTGAGTGTGATGAGTGGGGTGATGGTGAGTGTGATGAGAGGGAGTGATGGTGATTGTGATGTGAGGGGTGATGGTGAGTGTGATGAGAGGGGTGATGGTGAGTGTGATGAGAGGAGTGATGGTGAGTGTGATGAGAGGGGTGATGGTGAGTGTGATGAGAGGGGTGATGGTGAGTGTGATGAGAGGGGTGATGGTGAGTGTGATGAGTGGGGTGATGGTGAGTGTGATGAGAGGGGTGATGGTGAGTGTGATGAGAGGGGTGATGGTGAGTGTGATGAGAGGGGTGATGGTGAGTGTGATGAGAGGAGTGATGGTGAGTGTGATGAGTGGGGTGATGGTGAGTGTGATGAGAGGGGTGATGGTGAGTGTGATGAGAGGGGTGATGGTGAGTGCGATGAGAGGGTGATGGTGAGTGTGATGAGTGGGGTGATGGTGAGTGTGATGAGAGGGGTGATGGTGAGTGTGATGAGAGGGGTGATGTTGAGTGTGATGAGCGGGGTGATGGTGAGTGTGATGAGAGGGGGTGATGGTGAGTGTGATGAGAGGGGTGATGGTGAGTGTGATGAGAGGGAGTGATGGTGAGTGTGATGAGAGGGGTGATGGTGAGTGTGATGAGAGGGGTGATGGTGATGGTGAGTGTGATGAGTGGGGGTGATGGTGAGTGTGATGAGAGGGGTGATGGTGAGTGTGATGAGAGGGGTGATGGTGAGTGTGATGAGAGGGAGTGATGGTGAGTGTGATGAGTGATGGTGATGGTGAGTGTGATGAGTGGGGGTGATGGTGAGTGTGATGAGAGGGGTGATGGTGAGTGTGATGAGAGGGGGTGATGGTGAGTGTGATGAGTGGGGGTGATGGTGAGTGTGTTGAGAGGGGTGATGGTGAGTGTGATGAGAGGGGTGATGGTGAGTGTGATGAGAGGGGTGATGGTGATGGTGATGAGAGGGGTGATGGTGAGTGTGATGAGTGGGGTGATGGTGAGTGTGATGAGAGGGGTGATGGTGAGTGTGATGAGAGGGGTGATGGTGAGTGTGATGAGTGCGGTGATGGTGAGTGTGATGAGCGGGGTGATGGTGAGTGTGATGAGTGATGGTGATGGTGAGTGTGATGAGAGGGGTGATGGTGAGTGTGATGAGAGGGGTGATGGTGATGGTGAGTGTGATGAGAGGGGGTGATGGTGAGTGTGATGAGAGGGGTGATGGTGAGTGTGATGAGAGGGGTGATGGTGAGTGTGATGAGAGGGGGTGATGGTGAGTGTGATGAGAGGGGTGATGGTGAGTGTGATGAGAGGGGTGATGGTGAGTGTGATGAGAGGGGTGATGGTGAGTGTGATGAGAGGGGGTGATGGTGAGTGTGATGAGTGGGGGTGATGGTGAGTGTGATGAGAGGGGTGATGGTGAGTGTGATGAGAGGGGTGATGGTGAGTGGATGTCCTTGCGTTCACGGTGAGTCATCCCGGTGTCTCTGATTGCTGGGGGCTGGGATGCCTCACTGATAAACCCTTATCTCTCGTGGGGGGTTTTCCATCAGAGGAAACAGGAAGATGATCAGCGTAGTCGGAACTTCGCTAAGTTCACCATTTCGTTTTTATTCTGTTGTTAATGCTTTGATTTACGTAAATCCATCCCAATTTTTTTTAATGCTCTCTCTACCCCCTCTCTCTCTACCCCCTCTCTCTACCCCCTCTCTCTCTACCCCCTCTACCCCCTCTCTATACCCCCTCTCTACCCCTCTCTCTCTACCCCCTCTCTCTCTACCCCCTCTCTCTACCCCCTCTCTTTCTACCCCCTCTCTCTCTACCCCTCTCTCTCTCTCTACCCCCTCTCTCTCTACGCTTCTCTCTCTCTACCCCCTCTCTCTACCCCCTCTCTCTCTACCCCCTCTCTCTCTACCCCCTCTACCCCCTCGCTCTACCCCCTCTCTCTCTCTACCCCTCTCTCTCTACCTCTCTCTCTCTATCCCCTCTCTCTACCCCCTCTCTCTCTACCCCTCTCTCTCTCTACCCCCTCTCTCTCTACCCCCTCTCTCTCTACCCCTCTCTCTCTCTCTCTACCCCCTCTCCCTACCCCTCTCTCTACCCCTCTCTCTCTCTCTACCCCTCTCTCTCTACCCCCTCTCTCTCTACCCCTCTCTCTCTCTCTACCCCCTCACTCTACCCCCTCTCTCTACCCCCTCTACCCCCTCTACCCCCTCTCTCTCTACCCCTCTCTCTCTACCCCCTCTCACTCTACCCCTCTCTCTCTACCCCTCTCTCTCTACCCCCTCTCTCTCTCGACCCCCTCTCTCTCTACCCCCTCTCTCTCGACCCCCTCTCTCTCTCTACCCCCTCTCTCTCTCTCTACCCCCCTCTCTCTCTACCCCTCTCTCTCTACCCCCTCTCTCTCTACCCCCTCTTCTCTCTACCCCCTCTTTCTCTCTACCCACTCTCGGTCTACCCCCTCTCTCTCTACCCCCTCTCTCTACCCCCTCTCTCTCTACCCCCTCTCTCTACCCCCCTCTCTCTACCCCCCTCTCTCTCTACCCCCTCTCTCTCTACCCCCTCTCACTCTACCCCCTCTCTCTACCCCCCTCTCTCTACCCCCCCCCCTCTCTCTACCCCCCTCTATATACCCCCCTCTCTCTCTACCCCCTCTCTCTCTACCCCCTCTCTCTCTCTCTACCCCCTCTCTCTCTACCTCTCTCTCTCTCTACCCCCTCTCTCTCTACCCCCTGTCACACAGACTCATCACACAGAGACCAATAGACTCATCACACAGAGACCCATAGACTCATCACACAGAGACCCATGGACTCATCACACAGAGACCCATAGACTCATCACACAGAGACCCATAGACTCATCACACAGAGACCCATGGACTCATCACACAGAGACCCATAGACTCATCACACAGAGACCCACAGACTCATCACACAGAGACCCACAGACTCATCACACAGAGACCCATAGACTCATCACACAGAGACCCACAGACTCATCACACAGAGACCCATAGACTCACTCACACAGAGACCCATAGACTCATCACACAGAGACTCACAGACTCATCACTCAGAGACCCATAGACTCACCACACAGAGACCCACAGACTCACCACACAGAGACCCACAGAATCATCACACAGAGACCCACAGACTCATCACACAGAGACCCATAGACTCATCACAAAGAGACCCACGGACTCATCACTCAGAGCCCCAAAGACTCACCACACAGAGACCCATAGACTCCCTCACACAGAGACCCACAGACTCACCACACAGAGACTCACATAGAGACCCATAGACTCACCACACAGAGACCCACAGACTCGTCACACAGAGAGCAATAGACTCATCACTCAGAGACCAACAGACTCACCACACAGAGACCCATAGACTCACTCACACAGAGACCCACAGACTCATCACACAGAGACCCACAGACTCACTCACACAGAGACCCACAGACTCACTCACACAGAGACCCATATACTCATCACACAGAGAACCACAGACTCACTCACACAGAGACCCACAGACCCACCACACAGAGACCCACAGACTCACCACACAGAGACCCACAGACTCACCACACAGAGACCCACACACTCATCACACAGAGACCCATAGACTCACCACACAGAGACCCACAGACTCACCACACAGAGACCCACAGACTCATCACACAGAGACCCACAGACTCATCACACAGAGACCCACAGACTCATCACACAGAGACCCATAGACTCACCACACAGAGACCCATAGACTCACCACACAGAGACCCACAGACTCACCACACAGACCCACAGACTCACCACACAGAGACCCACAGACTCACTCACACAGAGACCCATAGACTCACCACACAGAGACCCACAGACTCACCACACAGAGACCCACACACTCACCACACAGAGACCCACAGACTCACCACACAGACCCACAGACTCACCACACAGAGACCCACAGACTCACTCACACAGAGACCCACAGACTCACCACACAGAGACCCACAGACTCGCTCACACAGAGACCCACAGACTCACTCACACAGAGACCCACAGACCCACCACACAGAGACCCACAGACTCACTCACACAGAGGCCCACAGACTCACTCACACAGAGACCCACAGACTCACTCAGACAGAGACCCACAGACTCATCACACAGAGACCCACAGACTCACCACACAGACCCACAGACTCACCACACAGAGACCCACAGACTCACTCACACAGACCCACAGACTCACACAGAGACCCACAGACTCACTCACACAGAGACCCACAGACTCACTCACACAGAGACCCACAGACTCACTCAGACAGAGACCCACAGACTCACCACACAGAGACCCACAGACTCACCACACAGAGACCTATAGACTCACTCACACAGAGACCCACAGACTCACCACACAGAGACCCACAGACTCACCACACAGAGACCCACAGACTCACTCACACAGAGACCCACAGACTCACCACACAGAGACCCACAGACTCACTCACACAGAGACCCACAGACTCACCACACAGAGACCCACAGACTCACCACACAGAGACCCACAGACTCACCACACAGAGACCCACAGACTCACTCACACAGAGACCCACAGACTCACTCACACAGAGACCCACAGACTCACTCACACAGAGACCCACAGACTCACCACACAGAGACCCACAGACTCACTCACACAGAGACCCACAGACTCACCACACAGACACCGAGACTCACCACACAGAGACCCCCAGACTCACCACACTGAGACCCACAGACTCACCACACATAGACCCACAGACTCACTCACACATAGACCCACAGACTCATCACACAGAGACCCACAGACTCACCACACAGAGACCCACAGACTCACTCACACAGAGACCCACAGACTCCCTCACACAGAGACCCACAGACTCATCACACAGAGACCCACAGACTCACCACACAGAGACCCACAGACTCACTCACACAGAGACCCACAGACTCACTCACACAGAGACCCACAGACTCACCACACAGACCCACAGACTCACTCACACAGAGACCCACAGACTCACTCACACAGAGACCCACAGGCTCATCACACAGAGACCCACAGACTCATCACACAGAGACCCACAGACTCACCACACAGACCCACAGACTCACTACACAGAGACCCACAGACTCACTCACACAGACCCACAGACTCACACAGAGACCCACAGACTCACTCACACAGAGACCCACAGACTCACTCACACAGAGACCCACAGACTCACTCAGACAGAGACCCACAGACTCATCACACAGAGACCCACAGACTCACCACACAGAGACCCACAGACTCATCACACAGAGACCCACAGACTCACCACACAGAGACCCATAGACTCACTCACACAGAGACCCACAGACTCACTCACACAGAGACCCACAGACTCACTCACACAGAGACCCACAGACTCACTCACACAGAGACCCACAGACTCACTCACACAGAGACCCACAGTCTCACTCACACAGCGACCCATAGACTCATCACACAGAGACCCACAGACTCACTCACACATAGACCCACAGACTCACCACACAGAAACCCACAGACTCACTCACACAGAGACCCACAGACTCACCACACAGAGACCCACAGACACACTCACACAGACACCCACAGACTCACTCACACAGAGACCCACAGACTCACTCCCACAGAGACCCACAGACTCACTCACACAGAGACCCACAGACTCACTCCCACAGAGACCCACAGACTCACTCACACATAACCCCACAGACTCACTCACACAGAGACCCACAGACTCACTCACACAGCGACCCACAGACTCACTCACACATAGACCCACAGACTCACCACACAGAGACCCACAGACTCACCACACAGAGACCCACAGACTCACTCACACAGAGACCCACAGACTCACACATAGACCCACAGACTCACTCACACAGAGACCCACAGACTCACACATAGACCCACAGACTCACTCACACAGAGACCCACAGACTCACCACACAGAGACCCACAGACTCACTCACACAGAGACCCACAGACTCACTCACACAGAGACCCACAGACTCCCGCAACTGGAGGTGGGGGAGGGCTATCCTATATCCAGCAGTGGATCAAGCCCGGCTGGCCATGTCCGTGACACGGATTGCCCTCTCTGCTGTCTCTCCCTCTGGGGTTATCGATGAGGCAGAGTCCAAAGCTTCGTTGAATTGCAGACCTTGGATTTCAAAGACTTCAGTCTGCGTGTCCGTGTCTGTGTGCGCGGTGTGTGGGTCAAACATGGTGATGACCTGTGGTCGGGGTTAGGGATCTCAAATCCATAGCTCCCTTCACCTTTAGCCACTCACCTCTCTAACGCCCACCAAAGTGGTGGTGGAGAGATCCAGAATGAGAGAGAGACGAGACGGACGTGGAGGCTTTTGACTCCCCCAGCATCTTTCATTGCCACCTGCGTCAAGCGCAGTGGGAGGCGATTCAGATTTGAAACTCGCGAAGTCGCCAGCGACACCATCAGTCGCTGTGGATCCACCACGGACTGTGGCCTTCAATGCCGCACGCGCACAACACGAATGAAAAGTCACGTGGTGGTGGTGGTGGTGGTGGTTGTGGTGGTGGTTGTGGTGGTGGTGGTGTTGGTGGTGGTAGGGGTGGTGGTGGTGGTGGTGTTGGTGGTGGTGGTGTTGGTGGTGGTGGTGATGGTGGTGGTAGTGGTGGTGTTGGTGGTGGTGGTGTTGGTGGTGGTGTTGGTGGTGTTGGTAGTGGTGGTGATGTTGGTGGTGGTGTTGGTGGTGGTAGTGGTAGTGTTGGTAGTGGTGTTGGTGGTGGTGTTGGTGGTGTTGGTGTTGGTGGAGGTGTTGATGGTGATGGTGGTGGTGTTGGTGGTGGTGGTGGTGTTGGTGGTGGTGTTGGTGGTGGTAGTGTTGGTGGTGGTGGTGGTGTTGGTGGTGGTGGTCTTGGGGGTGGTGGTAGTGGTGGTGGTAGTGATGGTGGTGGTAGTGGTGTTGGTAGTAGTGGTGTTGGTGGTGTTGGTGGTGGTGTTGATGGTGATGGTGGTGGTGTTGGTGGTGGTATTGGTGTTGGTGGTGGAGGTGGGGGTGGTGGTAGTGGTGGTAGTGTTGGTGGTGGTAGTGGTGGTGGTAGTGGTGGTGGTAGTGGTGGTGTTGGTGGTGGTGGTGGTAGTGATGGTGGTGGTAGTGGTGGTGGTAGTGATGGTGGTGGTAGTGGTGGTGGTAGTGATGGTGGTGGTAGTGGTGGTAGTTTTAGTGGTGGTAGTGGTGGTGTTGGTGGTGGTGTTGGTAGTGATGGTGTTGGTGGTGTTGGTGTTGGTGCTCATCCTCCCACACCACGTTGACGAGCGAGCGCTTCAGAACGTGAACGTGAGGCTGGGCGCCGTCCACGCTTTTAAGACAGAGAGCGAGAGAGAGAGAGGGGGGCTTGTCCGGCTCCCCAGCGTCCGAGGAAGACGACACGTCTCACATCACCGACACGTGCGCGTGTGTGTGTCACGTGGCGTGCTCCAGGCAGAGCCGCGCCTTGTGCAGGCCCTCCTGGCCGCTGGGAACAGCCCAACAAAGCAGTCCTCAGTGTCGCCTTCCAGCCTCCTCCTCCTCGTCCTGTAACACCGCCAACTTCGCCCGAGCGCAGGCGAAGTTGGCGAGGTCACGGCGTTTGTTAGCCAGGTAAAGGCACCACCACCACCATCACCACCCCCCCATATAGGATGCCGCTGTTGTTAGAAGGGCGCCCCCCAGCCAGTTTCCTGAAGATGTCCCCCTAAAAGTGCGGAACGTCTGGGTTTGATCCGCTGTCAGCGGTAAGTAGCGGCGGGGCAGATCCTCCAAGCCTGTGACCCCTGGCGAGGTTCGGCTGAGCCACACGGCCGATGGCAACGTGGAGTGTTCCAACCTCCACTGGAGGTGAGCGAGAGAGAGCGATAGTCTTTCGTTTATAAGGGAGGGTGGTTACATTAAGCAAAGCATTAAATCAAAAGTAAATGATGACTACACCGAGCATCTCCTTGTTTCCTCTGATCGTCAAAAAGAGAAGAGAGTGAGTGAGCGAGAGACAGAGAGGGAGAGAGTGAGTGAGCGAGAGAGTGAGTGAGTGAGAGAGAGTGAGCGAGAGACAGAGAGTGAGTGAGAGAGTGAGAGAGACAGAGAGTGAGTGAGAGAGTGAAAGAGTGAGAGAGACAGAGAGCGAGACAGAGAGGGAGAGAGTGAGTGAGAGAGACAGAGAGTGAGTGAGTGAGAGAGTGAGAGAGTGAGTGAGTGAGAGAGTGAGTGAGAGAGTGAGTGAGACAGAGAGTGAGTGAGTGAGAGAGTGAGAGAGTGAGTGAGTGAGAGAGACAGAGAGTGAGTGAGTGAGAGAGTGAGTGAGTGAGAGAGACAGAGAGTGAGAGAGTGAGAGAGTTGGGGTGAGAGAGAGTGAGAGAGTGAGTGAGTGATAGAGTGAGTGAGTGAGAGAGACAGAGAGTGAGAGAGTGAGAGAGTGAGTGAGTGAGAGAGAGTGAGAGAGTGAGAGAGTGAGTGAGAGAGAGTGAGAGAGTGAGAGAGTGAGTGAGTGAGAGAGAGTGAGAGAGTGAGAGAGTGAGTGAGTGAGAGAGAGTGAGAGAGAGAGAGAGCGAAACAGAGTGTGAGCGAAACAGAGTGAGCGAGACAGAAAGCGAGAGAGTGAGTGAGAGAGTGAGGGAGAGTGAGCGAGACAGAGAGCGATAGAGAGAGTGAATGAGAGACAGAGTGAGTGAATGAGAGAGTGAGCGAGTGAGAGTGAGTGAGACAGAGAGCGAGCGAGATAGTGAGTGAGAGATGGAGTGAGCGAGTGAGACAGTGAGTGAGACAGAGAGTGAGTGAGACAGAGAGTGAGTGAGAGAGAGCGAGTGAGGGAGAGTGAGCGAGACAGAGAGCGATAGAGAGAGTGAATGAGCGAGAGAGTGAGTGAATGAGAGAGTGAGTGAGACAGAGAGTGAGTGAGACAGAGAGCGAGCGAGAGAGTGAGTGAGAGATGGAGTGAGCGAGTGAGACAGTGAGTGAGACAGAGAGTGAGACAGAGAGTGAGTGAGACAGAGAGTGAGACAGAGAGTGAGTGAGACAGAGAGGGAGAGTGAGGGAGAGTGAGTGAGACAGAGAGTGAGTGAGACAGAGAGGGAGAGCGAGAGTGAGTGAGGGATGGAGTGAGTGAGTGAGACAGTGAGTGAGACAGAGAGTGAGTGAGACAGTGAGTGAGACAGAGAGTGAGTGAGACAGTGAGTGAGTGAGACAGAGAGGGAGAGAGAGAGAGAGAGCGAGTGAGAGTGAGTGAGACAGAGAGCGAGCGAGAGAGTGAGTGAGAGATGGAGTGAGCGAGTGAGACAGTGAGTGAGACAGAGAGTGAGTGAGACAGTGAGTGAGACAGTGAGTGAGAGAGAGAGCGAGTGAGACAGTGAGTGAGACAGAGAGTGAGACAGAGAGTGAGTGAGACAGAGAGGGAGAGAGAGAGAGAGAGCGAGTGAGAGTGAGCGAGACAGAGAGCGAGCGAGAGAGTGAGTGAGAGATGGAGTGAGTGAGTGAGACAGTGAGTGAGACAGAGAGTGAGTGAGACAGAGAGGGAGAGAGAGAGTGAGCGAGGGAGAGTGAGCGAGACAGAGAGCGAGCGAGAGAGTGAGTGAGAGATGGAGTGAGCGAGTGAGACAGTGAGTGAGACAGAGAGTGAGACAGAGAGTGAGTGAGACAGAGAGTGAGTGAGACAGAGAGGGAGAGAGAGAGAGTGAGCGAGTGAGACAGTGAGTGAGACAGAGAGGGAGACAGAGAGGGAGAGAGAGAGAGAGAGCGAGAGTGAGAGAGAGTGAGACAGAGAGCGAGCGAGAGAGTGAGTGAGAGATGGAGTGAGCGAGTGAGACAGTGAGTGAGACAGTGAGTGAGACAGTGAGTGAGTGAGACAGAGAGTGAGTGAGACAGAGAGGGAGAGAGAGAGAGTGAGCGAGTGAGACAGTGAGTGAGACAGAGAGGGAGACAGAGAGGGAGAGAGAGAGAGAGAGCGAGAGTGAGAGAGAGTGAGACAGAGAGCGAGCGAGAGAGTGAGTGAGAGATGGAGTGAGCGAGTGAGACAGTGAGTGAGACAGTGAGTGAGACAGTGAGTGAGTGAGACAGAGAGGGAGAGAGAGAGAGAGCGAGTGAGAGATGGAGTGAGCGAGCGAGAGAGTGAGTGAGAGATGGAGTGAGCGAGTGAGACAGTGAGTGAGACAGAGAGTGAGACAGAGAGTGAGTGAGACAGAGAGGGAGAGAGAGAGAGAGTGAGTGAGTGAGAGAGAGTGAGAGAGAGAGAGAGCGAAACAGAGTGTGAGCGAAACAGAGTGAGCGAGACAGAAAGCGAGAGAGTGAGTGAGAGAGTGAGGGAGAGTGAGCGAGACAGAGAGCGATAGAGAGAGTGAATGAGAGACAGAGTGAGTGAATGAGAGAGTGAGCGAGTGAGAGTGAGCGAGGCAGAGAGCGAGCGAGATAGTGAGTGAGAGATGGAGTGAGCGAGTGAGACAGTGAGTGAGACAGAGAGTGAGTGAGACAGAGAGTGAGACAGAGAGTGAATGAGACAGAGAGGGAGAGTGAAAGAGGGAGCGAGAGAGAGTGAGAGAGAGTGAGCGAGACAGAGAGCGATAGAGAGAGTGAATGAGAGATGGAGTGAGCGAGTGAGACAGTGAGTGAGACAGAGAGTGAGTGAGTGAGACAGAGAGTGAGCGAGACAGAAAGCGAGAGAGTGAGTGAGAGAGAGAGAGTGAGGGAGAGTGAGCGAGACAGAGAGCGATAGAGAGAGTGAATGAGAGATAGAGTGAGTGAATGAGAGAGTGAGCGAGACAGAGAGCGATAGAGAGAGTGAATGAGAGATAGAGTGAGTGAATGAGAGAGTGAGTGAGACAGAGAGTGAGTGAGACAGAGAGCGAGAGTGAAAGAGGGAGAGAGAGAGAGTGAGCGAGTGAGAGTGAGCGAGACAGAGAGCGAGCGAGAGAGTGAGTGAGAGATGGAGTGAGTGAGTGAGACAGTGAGTGAGACAGTGAGTGAGTGAGACAGAGAGGGAGAGAGAGAGTGAGCGAGGGAGAGTGAGCGAGACAGAGAGCGAGCGAGAGAGTGAGTGAGAGATGGAGTGAGCGAGTGAGAGAGTGAGTGAGACAGAGAGTGAGTGAGACAGAGAGTGAGTGAGACAGAGAGTGAGTGAGACAGTGAGTGAGACAGAGAGTGAGTGAGACAGTGAGTGAGACAGAGAGTGAGTGAGACAGTGAGTGAGACAGAGAGTGAGTGAGACAGTGAGTGAGACAGAGAGTGAGTGAGACAGAGAGGGAGAGAGAGAGAGAGAGCGAGGGAGACAGAGAGCGAGCGAGAGAGATCTCCAGCTGGGAAAATATTTACACCAGGAGATTGCAGCTTGAACTCTGGAAATGAGGAGAACATTCCAACTCCACTCCTCTCTCTGGGAGAGAGAGAGACAGAGACAGAGAGATAGCCAATTAGTCAGCTAATTGATTTAATGGTAAATTAGTCAACTACTTAATTGGACGTGCAAATTAGTTAGCTAACTAATTGAATGGCAAATTAGCTAATTAATTGGATGGCAAAATTGTCAGCTGGTTAATTGGACAGCAAATTAGTCAGCTGGTTAATTAGACATCAAATTAGTCAGCAGGTTAATTGGACAGCAAATTAGTCAGCCGGTTAATTGGATGCAAATTAGTCAGCTGGTTAATTGGATGCAAATGAGTCAGCTGGTTAATTGGATGGCAAATTTGTCAGCTGGTTAATTGGGTGGCAAATTAGTCAGCTGGTTAATTGGACGTCAAATTAGTCAGCTGGCTAATTGGATGGCACATTAGTTAGCTGGTTAATTGGACGTCAAATTAATCAGCTGGTTAATTGGAAGGGAAACTAGTTAGCTGGTTAATTGGACATCAAATTAGTCAGCTGGTTAATTGGACGTCAAATTAGTCAGCTGGTTAATTGGACGGTAAATTATTCAGCAGATTAATTGGACAGCAAATTAGTCAGCTGGTTAATTGAATGGCAAATTCGTCAGCTGGTTAATTGGAAGGGAAATTAGTCAGCTGGTTAATTGAACGTCAAATTAGTCAGCTGGATAATTGTACAGCAAAATAGTCAGCTGGTTAACTGGATGGCAAATTATTCAGCTGGTTAATTGGACAGCAAATTATTCAGCTGGTTATTTGGATGGCAAATTAGTCAGCTGGTTAATTGGACTGCAATTTATTCAGCTGGTTAATTGGATTAGTCAGCTGGTTAATTTGAAGGGAAATTAGTCAGCTGGTTAATTGGACGGCAAATTATTAAGCTGGTTAATTGGACAGCAAATTATTCAGCTGGTTAATTGAATGGCAAATTAGTCAAATGGTTAATTAGATGGCAAATTAGTCAAGTGGTTACTTGGATGGCAAATTAGTCAGCTGGTTAATTGGACAGCAAATTAGTCAGCTGGTTAATTGAATGACAAATTAGTCAAGTTGTTAATTGGATGGCAAATTAGTCAACTGGTTAATTGGACAGCAAATTAGTCAGCTGGTTAATTGTACAGCAAATTAGTCAGCTGGTTAATTGTACAGGAAATTAGTCAGCTGGTTAATTGGACGGCAAATTAGTCAGCTGGCTAATTGGACGGCAAATTAGTCAGCTGGTTAATTGGACAGGAAATTAGTCAGCTGGTTAATTGGACGGCAAATTTGTCAACTAGTTAATTGGACAGCAAATTGGTCAGCTAGTTAATTGGACAGCAAATTAGTCAGCTGGTTAATTGTACAGCAAATTAGTCAGCTGGTTAATTGGAAGGAGCCAGGAGGAGGAGGGATGGAGGAGGGGGAGAAGGGGGAGAGACGAGGAGGTGGGGAGGGGGATGGTGTAGGGGGAGGGAGAAGGGGGAGAGAGGAGCCGGGGGGGTCCAGGATCACCGGTGGATAGAGACAGCGCCTCGTGCACTTCACGTTCAACAACGGTGCATGAACACCAGCATCGTCATCACCAACGACATCACATACATCATCACAGACATCATCACAGACATCGCCGTCATCAACAGAGACATCACCATCAGCGACATCACCATCACGTCTCAGCAGGACCTTCAGTCGGGCCTGGCTCCAGTGCGAGGCTGAAGAGGTCGGTCCGAGTCCATCATGGCTCAACGTCACAAGTGAGTGGTCACCACCACCTTGGTCTATCCACTGCTGGATGGAGATCAGTGCGATGGTGACGATGGCTCAACAATGCGACTGTTGTCTAATCCGCGTGTTCCCCTCTCTCTCTCTCGGTGTTAATCACCAAAGTCTACAGACTCCACTCACTCAGTCTGTAGAACAGGGGGAGATCACACAAACTCCACTCACTTACTGTGTAGAACAGGGGGAGATCACACAAACTCCACTCACTCTGTAGAACAGGGGGAGATCACACAAACTCCACTCACTCACTCTGTAGAACAGGGGGAGATCACACAAACTCCACTCACTCACTCTGTAGAAGAGGGGGAGATCACACAAACTCCACTCACTCTGTAGAACAGGGGGAGATCACACAAACTCCACTCACTCACTCACTCTGTAGAACAGGGGGAGATCACACAAACTCCACTCACTCATTCACTCTGTAGAACAGGGATGATCACACAAACTCGACTCACTCACTGTGTAGTACAGGGGGAGATCATACAAACTCCACTCACTCTGTAGAACAGGGGGAGATCACACAAACTCCACTCACTCAGTCTGTAGAACGGGGAGATCACACAAACTCCACTCACTCACTCTGTAGAACAGGGGGAGATCACACAAACTCCACTCACTCTGTAGAACAGGGGGAGATCACACAAACTCAACTCACTCATTCTGTAGAACAGGGGGAGATCACACAAACTCCACTCACTCACTCTGTAGAACAGGGGAAGATCTTACAAACTCCACTCACTCACTCTGTAGAACAGGGGGAGATCACACAAACTCCACTCACTCTGTAGAACAGGGGGAGATCACACAAACCCACTCACTCACTCTGTAGAATAGGGGGAGATCACACAAACTCCACTCACTCACTCTGTAGAACAGGGGGAGATCACACAAACTCCACTCACTCACTCTGTAGAACAGGGGGAGATCACACAAACTCCACTCACTCACTCTGAAGAACAGGGGGAGATCACACAAACTCCACTCACTCACTCTGTAGAACAGGGGGAGATCACACAAACTCCACTCACTCACTCTGTAGAACAGGGGGAGATTACACAAACTCCACTCACTCTGTAGAATAGGGGGAGATCACACAAACTCCACTCACTCACTCTGTTGAACGGGGGGAGATCATACAAACTCCACTCACTCACTCTGTAGAACAGGGGGAGATCACACAAACTCCACTCACTCTGTAGAACAGGGGAGACACACAAACTCCACTCACTCACTCTGTAGAACAGGGGGAGATCACACAAAATCCACTCACTCTGTAGAACAGGGGGAAATCACACAAACTCCACTCACTCTGTAGAACAGGGGGAGATCACACAAACTCCACTCACTCACTCTGTAGAACAGGGGGAGATCACACAAACTCCACTCACTCTGTAGAACAGGGGGAGATCACACAAACTCCACTCACTCACTCTGTAGAACAGGGGGAGATCACACAAACTCCACTCACTCACAGTGTAGAAGAGGGGGAGATCACACAAACTCCACTCACTCTGTAGAACAGGGGGAGATCACACAAACTCCACTCACTCACTCTGTAGAACAGGGGGAGATCACACAAACTCCACTCACTCACTCTGTAGAAGAGGGGGAGATCACACAAACTCCACTCACTCTGTAGAACAGGGGGAGATCACACAAACTCCACTCACTCACTCTGTAGAACAGGGGGAGATCACACAAACTCCACTCACTCACTCTGTAGAACAGGGGGAGATCACACAAACTCCACTCACTCTGTAGAACAGGGGGAGATCACACAAACTCCACTCACTCACTCTGTAGAACAGGGGGAGATCACACAAACTCCACTCACTCTGTAGAACAGGGGGAGATCACACAAACTCCACTCACTCACTCTGTAGAACAGGGGGAGATCATACAAACTCCACTCACTCACTCTGTAGAACAGGGGGAGATCACACAAACCCACTCACTCACTCTGTAGAATAGGGGGAGATCACACAAACTCCACTCACTCACTCTGTAGAACAGGGGGAGATCACACAAACTCCACTCACTCACTCTGTAGAACAGGGGGAGATCACACAAACTCCACTCACTCACTCTGTAGAACAGGGGGAGATCACACAAACTCCACTCACTCACTCTGTAGAACAGGGGGAGATCACACAAACTCCACTCACTCACTCTGTAGAACAGGGGGAGATTACACAGACTCCACTCACTCTGTAGAATAGGGGGAGATCACACAAACTCAACTCACTCACTCTGTAGAACGGGGGGAGATCATACAAACTCCACTCACTCACTCTGTAGAACAGGGGGAGATCACACAAACTCCACTCACTCTGTAGAACAGGGGAGATCACACAAACTCCACTCACTCACTCTGTAGAACAGGGGGAGATCACACAAACTCCACTCACTCTGTAGAACAGGGGGAGATCACACAAACTCCACTCACTCTGTAGAACAGGGGGAGATCACACAAACTCCACTCACTCATGCTGTAGAACAGGGGGAGATCACACAAACTCCACTCACTCTGTAGAACAGGGGGAGATCACACAAACTCCACTCACTCACTCTGTAGAACAGGGGGAGATTACACAAACTCCACTCACTCTGTAGAATAGGGGGAGATCACACAAACTCCACTCACTCACTCTGTTGAACGGGGGGAGATCATACAAACTCCACTCACTCACTCTGTAGAACAGGGGGAGATCACACAAACTCCACTCACTCTGTAGAACAGGGGAGACACACAAACTCCACTCACTCACTCTGTAGAACAGGGGGAGATCACACAAAATCCACTCACTCTGTAGAACAGGGGGAAATCACACAAACTCCACTCACTCTGTAGAACAGGGGGAGATCACACAAACTCCACTCACTCACTCTGTTGAACGGGGGGAGATCATACAAACTCCACTCACTCACTCTGTAGAACAGGGGGAGATCACACAAACTCCACTCACTCTGTAGAACAGGGGAGACACACAAACTCCACTCACTCACTCTGTAGAACAGGGGGAGATCACACAAAATCCACTCACTCTGTAGAACAGGGGGAAATCACACAAACTCCACTCACTCTGTAGAACAGGGGAGATCACACAAACTCCACTCACTCACTCTGTAGAACAGGGGGAGATCACACAAACTCCACTCACTCTGTAGAACAGGGGGAAATCACACAAACTCCACTCACTCTGTAGAACAGGGGGAGATCACACAAACTCCACTCACTCATGCTGTAGAACAGGGGGAGATCACACAAACTCCACTCACTCTGTAGAACAGGGGGAGATCACACAAACTCCACTCACTCACTCTGTAGAACAGGGGGAGATTACACAAACTCCACTCACTCTGTAGAATAGGGGGAGATCACACAAACTCCACTCACTCACTCTGTTGAACGGGGGGAGATCATACAAACTCCACTCACTCACTCTGTAGAACAGGGGGAGATCACACAAACTCCACTCACTCTGTAGAACAGGGGAGACACACAAACTCCACTCACTCACTCTGTAGAACAGGGGGAGATCACACAAAATCCACTCACTCTGTAGAACAGGGGGAAATCACACAAACTCCACTCACTCTGTAGAACAGGGGGAGATCACACAAACTCCACTCACTCACGCTGTAGAATAGGGGGAGATCACACAAACTCCACTCACTCTGTAGAACAGGGGGAGATCACACAAACTCCACTCACTCACTCTGTAGAACAGGGGGAGATCACACAAACTCCACTCACTCACTCTGTAGAAGAGGGGGAGATCACACAAACTCCACTCACTCTGTAGAACAGGGGGAGATCACACAAACTCCACTCACTCACTCTGTAGAACAGGGGGAGATCACACAAACTCCACTCACTCACTCTGTAGAAGAGGGGGAGATCACACAAACTCCACTCACTCTGTAGAACAGGGGGAGATCACACAAACTCCACTCACTCACTCTGTAGAACAGGGGGAGATCACACAAACTCCACTCACTCACTCTGTAGAACAGGGGGAGATCACACAAACTCCACTCACTCTGTAGAACAGGGGGAGATCACACAAACTCCACTCACTCACTCTGTAGAACAGGGGGAGATCACACAAACTCCACTCACTCTGTAGAACAGGGGGAGATCACACAAACTCCACTCACTCACTCTGTAGAACAGGGGGAGATCACACAAACTCCACTCACTCACTCTGTAGAACAGGGGAAGATCACACAAACCCACTCACTCACTCTGTAGAATAGGGGGAGATGACACAAACTCCACTCACTCACTCTGTAGAACAGGGGGAGATCACACAAACTCCACTCACTCACTCTGTAGAACAGGGGGAGATTACACAAACTCCACTCACTCTGTAGAATAGGGGGAGATCACACAAACTCCACTCACTCACTCTGTTGAACGGGGGGAGATCATACAAACTCCACTCACTCACTCTGTAGAACAGGGGGAGATCACACAAACTCCACTCACTCTGTAGAACAGGGGAGACACACAAACTCCACTCACTCACTCTGTAGAACAGGGGGAGATCACACAAAATCCACTCACTCTGTAGAACAGGGGGAAATCACACAAACTCCACTCACTCTGTAGAACAGGGGGAGATCACACAAACTCCACTCACTCACGCTGTAGAACAGGGGGAGATCACACAAACTCCACTCACTCTGTAGAACAGGGGGAGATCACACAAACTCCACTCACTCACTCTGTAGAACAGGGGGAGATCACACAAACTCCACTCACTCACTCTGTAGAAGAGGGGGAGATCACACAAACTCCACTCACTCTGTAGACCAGGGGGAGATCACACAAACTCCACTCACTCACTCTGTAGAACAGGGGGAGATCACACAAACTCCACTCACTCACTCTGTAGAAGAGGGGGAGATCACACAAACTCCACTCACTCTGTAGAACAGGGGGAGATCACACAAACTCCACTCACTCACTCTGTAGAACAGGGGGAGATCACACAAACTCCACTCACTCACTCTGTAGAACAGGGGGAGATCACACAAACTCCACTCACTCTGTAGAACAGGGGGAGATCACACAAACTCCACTCACTCACTCTGTAGAACAGGGGGAGATCACACAAACTCCACTCACTCTGTAGAACAGGGGGAGATCACACAAACTCCACTCACTCACTCTGTAGAACAGGGGGAGATCACACAAACTCCACTCACTCACTCTGTAGAACAGGGGAAGATCACACAAACCCACTCACTCACTCTGTAGAATAGGGGGAGATGACACAAACTCCACTCACTCACTCTGTAGAACAGGGGGAGATCACACAAACTCCACTCACTCACTCTGTAGAACAGGGGGAGATCACACAAACTCCACTCACTCACTCTGAAGAACAGGGGGAGATCACACAAACTCCACTCACTCACTCTGTAGAACAGGGGGAGATCACACAAACTCCACTCACTCACTCTGTAGAACAGGGGGAGATTACACAAACTCCACTCACTCTGTAGAATAGGGGGAGATCACACAAACTCCACTCACTCACTCTGTAGAACGGGGGGAGATCATACAAACTCCACTCACTCACTCTGTAGAACAGGGGGAGATCACACAAACTCCACTCACTCTGTAGAACAGGGGAGATCACACAAACTCCACTCACTCACTCTGTAGAACAGGGGGAGATCACACAAACTCCACTCACTCTGTAGAACAGGGGGAAATCACACAAACTCCACTCACTCTGTAGAACAGGGGGAGATCACACAAACTCCACTCACTCATGCTGTAGAACAGGGGGAGATCACACAAACTCCACTCACTCTGTAGAACAGGGGGAGATCACACAAACTCCACTCAATCACTCTGTAGAACAGGGGGAGATTACACAAACTCCACTCACTCTGTAGAATAGGGGGAGATCACACAAACTCCACTCACTCACTCTGTTGAACGGGGGGAGATCATACAAACTCCACTCACTCACTCTGTAGAACAGGGGGAGATCACACAAACTCCACTCACTCTGTAGAACAGGGGAGACACACAAACTCCACTCACTCACTCTGTAGAACAGGGGGAGATCACACAAAATCCACTCACTCTGTAGAACAGGGGGAAATCACACAAACTCCACTCACTCTGTAGAACAGGGGGAGATCACACAAACTCCACTCACTCACGCTGTAGAATAGGGGGAGATCACACAAACTCCACTCACTCTGTAGAACAGGGGGAGATCACACAAACTCCACTCACTCACTCTGTAGAACAGGGGGAGATCACACAAACTCCACTCACTCACTCTGTAGAAGAGGGGGAGATCACACAAACTCCACTCACTCTGTAGAACAGGGGGAGATCACACAAACTCCACTCACTCACTCTGTAGAACAGGGGGAGATCACACAAACTCCACTCACTCACTCTGTAGAAGAGGGGGAGATCACACAAACTCCACTCACTCTGTAGAACAGGGGGAGATCACACAAACTCCACTCACTCACTCTGTAGAACAGGGGGAGATCACACAAACTCCACTCACTCACTCTGTAGAACAGGGGGAGATCACACAAACTCCACTCACTCTGTAGAACAGGGGGAGATCACACAAACTCCACTCACTCACTCTGTAGAACAGGGGGAGATCACACAAACTCCACTCACTCTGTAGAACAGGGGGAGATCACACAAACTCCACTCACTCACTCTGTAGAACAGGGGGAGATCACACAAACTCCACTCACTCACTCTGTAGAACAGGGGAAGATCACACAAACCCACTCACTCACTCTGTAGAACAGGGGGAGATGACACAAACTCCACTCACTCACTCTGTAGAACAGGGGGAGATCACACAAACTCCACTCACTCACTCTGTAGAACAGGGGAAGATCACACAAACTCCACTCACTCACTCTGAAGAACAGGGGGAGATCACACAAACTCCACTCACTCACTCTGTAGAACAGGGGGAGATCACACAAACTCCACTCACTCACTCTGTAGAACAGGGGGAGATTACACAAACTCCACTCACTCTGTAGAATAGGGGGAGATCACACAAACTCCACTTACTCACTCTGTAGAACGGGGGGAGATCATACAAACTCCACTCACTCACTCTGTAGAACAGGGGGAGATCACACAAACTCCACTCACTCTGTAGAACAGGGGAGATCACACAAACTCCACTCACTCACTCTGTAGAACAGGGGGAGATCACACAAACTCCACTCACTCTGTAGAACAGGGGGAAATCACACAAACTCCACTCACTCTGTAGAACAGGGGGAGATCACACAAACTCCACTCACTCATGCTGTAGAACAGGGGGAGATCACACAAACTCCACTCACTCTGTAGAACAGGGGGAGATCACACAAACTCCACTCACTCACTCTGTAGAACAGGGGGAGATCACACAAACTCCACTCACTCACTCTGTAGAACAGGGGGAGATCACACAAACTCCACTCACTCACTCACTCTGTAGAACAGGGGGAGATCACACAAACTCCACTCACTCACTCTGTAGAACAAGAGGAGATCACACAAACTCCACTCACTTGCTCTGTAGAACAGGGGGAGATCACACAAACTCCAATCACTCACTCTGTAGAACAGGGGGAGATCACACAAACTCCACTCACTCTGTAGAACAGGGGGAGATCACACAAACTCCACTCACTCACGCTTCAGAACAAGGGGAGATCACATACACTCCACTCACTCTGTAGAACAGGGGGAAATCACACAAACTCCACTTACTCACTCTGTAGAACAGGGGGAGATCACACAAACTCCACTCACTCACTCTGTAGAACAGGGGGAGATCACACAAACTCCACTCACTCTGTAGAAGATGGGGAGATCATACAAACTCCACTCACTCACTCTATAGAACAGGGGGAGATCACACAAACTCCACTCACTCACTCTGTAGAACAGGGGGAGATCACACAAACTCCACTCACTCTGTAGAACAGGGGGAGATCACACAAATTCCACTCACTCACTCTGTAGAACAGGGGGAGATCACACAAACTCCACTCACTCACTCTGTAGAACAGGGGAAGATCACACAAACCCACTCACTCACTCTGTAGAACAGGGGGAGATCACACAAACTCCACTCACTCACTCTGTAGAACAGGGGGAGATCACACAAACTCCACTCACTCACTCTGTAGAACAGGGAGAGATCACACAAACTCCACTCACTCACTCTGAAGAACAGGGGGAGATCACTCAAACTCCACTCACTCACTCTGTAGAACAGGGGGAGATCACACAAACTCCACTCACTCTATCTCTAGAACAGGGGGAGATCACACAAAATCCTCTCACTCTGTAGAACAGGGGGAGATCATATAAACTCCACTCACTCTGTAGAACAGGAGGAGATCACACAAACTCCACTCACTGTGTAGAACAGGGGGAGATCACACAAACTCCACTCACTCACTCTGTAGAACAGGGGGAGATCATACAAACTCCACTCACTCTGTAGAACATGGGGAGATCATACAAACTCCACTCACTCACTCTGTAGAACAGGGGGAGATCACACAAACTCCACTCACTCACTCTGTAGAACAGGGGGAGATCACACAAACTCCACTCACTCTGTAGAACATGGGGAGATCATACAAACTCCACTCACTCACTCTGTAGAACAGGGGGAGATCACACAAACTCCACTCACTCACTCTGTAGAACAGTGGGCGATCACACAAACTCCACTCACTCTGTAGAACAAGAGGAGATCACACAAACTCCACTCACTCACTCTGTAGAACAGGGGAGATCACACAAACTCCACTCACTCACTCTGTAGAACAGGGGGAGATCACACAAACTACTCTCACTCACTCTGTAGAACAGGAGGAGATCATGTAAACTCCACTCACTCCGTCTATATAAAAGGGGGGGATCACACAAACTCCACTCACTCACTCTGTAGAACAGGGGGAGATCACACAAACTCCACTCACTCTGTAGAACAGGGGGAGATCACACAAACTCCACTCACTCACTCTGTAGAACAGGGGGAGATCACACAAACTCCACTCACTCACTCTGTAAAAAATGGAGAGATCATACAAACTCCACTCACTCACTCTGCAGACAGGGGGAGATCACACAAACTCCACTCACTCACTCTGTAAAACAGGGGGAGATCATAAAAACTCCACTCACTCACTCTGTAGAACAGGGGGAGATCACACAAACTCCACTCACTCACGCTTCAGAACAAGGGGAGATCACATACACTCCACTCACTCTGTAGAACAGGGGGAAATCACACAAACTCCACTTACTCACTCTGTAGAACAGGGGGAGATCACACAAACTCCACTCACTCACTCTGTAGAACAGGGGGAGATCACACAAACTCCACTCACTCTGTAGAAGATGGGGAGATCATACAAACTCCACTCACTCACTCTATAGAACAGGGGGAGATCACACAAACTCCACTCACTCACTCTGTAGAAGAGGGGGAGATCACACAAACTCCACTCACTCTGTAGAACAGGGGGAGATCACACAAACTCCACTCACTCAGTCTGTAGAACAGAGGGAGATCACACAAACTCCACTCACTCTGTAGAACAGGGGGAGATCACACAAACTCCACTCACTCTGTAGAACAGGGGGAGATCACACAAACACCACTCACTCTATAGAACAGGGGGAGATCACACAAACTCCACTCACTCACGCTGTAGAACAAGGGGAGATCACACACACTCCACTCACTCTGTAGAACAGGGGGGTTCACACAAAATCCACTCACTCACTCTGTAGAACAGGGGGAGATCACACAAACTCCACTCACTCACTCTGTCGAACTGGTTGAGATCACACAAACTCCACTCACTCTGTAGAACAGGGGGAGATCACACAAACTCCACTCACTCACTCTGTAGAACAAGAGGAGATCACACAAACTCCACTCACTCTGTAGAACAGTGGGAGATCACACAAATTCCACTCACTCTGTAGAACAGGGGGAGATCACACAAACTCCACTCACTCACTCTGTAGAACAGGGGGAGATCACACAAACTCCACTCACTCACTCTGTAGAACAAGAGGAGATCACACAAACTATACTCACTCTGTAGAACAGGGGGAGATCACACAAACTCCACTCACTCTGTAGAACAGGGGGAGATCACACAAACTCCACTCACTCACTCTGTAGAACAGGGGAGATCACACAAACTCCACTCACTCACAGAACAGGGGGAGATCACATAAACTCCACTCACTCGCTCTGTAGAATATACTCACTCTGTAGAACAGGGGGAGATCACACAAACTCCACTCACTCTGTAGAACAGGGGGAGATCACACAAACTCCACTCACTCACTCTGTAGAACAGGGGAGATCACACAAACTCCACTCACTCACAGAACAGGGGGAGATCACATAAACTCCACTCACTCGCTCTGTAGAACAGGGGGAGATCACACAAACTCCACTCACTTATTCTGTAGAACAAGAGGAGATCACACAAACTCCACTCACTTACTCTGTAGAACAGGGGGAGATCACACAAACTCCACTCATTCACTCTGTAGAACAGGGGAAGATCACACAAACTCCACTCACTCACTGTGTAGAAGAGGGGGAGATCACACAAACTCCACTCACTCTGTAGAACAGGGGGAGATCACACAAACTCCACTCACTCTGTAGAACAGGGGGAGATCACACAAACTCCACTCACTCACTCTGTAGAACAGGGGGAGATCACACAAACTCCACTCACTCTGTAGAACAGAGGGAGATCACACAAACTCCACTCACTCACTCTGTAGAACAGGGGGAGATCACACAAACTCCACTCACTCTGTAGAACAGGGGGAGATCACACAAACTCCACTCACTCTGTAGAACACGGGGAGATCACACAAACTCCACTCACTCACTCTGTAGAACAGGGGGAGATCACACAAACTCCACTCACTCTGTAGAACAGGGGGAGATCACACAAACTCCACTCACTCTGTAGAACAGGGGGAGATCACATAAACTCCACTCACTCACTCTGTAGAACAGGGGGAGATCACACAAACTCCACTCACTCTGTAGAACAGGGGGAGATCACACAAACTCCACTCACTCACTCTGTAGAACAGGGGGAGATCACACAAACTCCACTCACTCTGTAGAACAGGGGGAGATCACATAAACTCCACTCACTCACTCTGTAGAACAGGGGGAGATCACACAAACTCAACTCACTCTGTAGAGCAGGGGGAGATCACATAAACTCCACTCACTCACTCTGTAGAACAGGGGGAGATCACACAAACTCCACTCACTCACTCTGTAGAACAGGGGGAGATCACACAAACTCCACTCACTCACTCTGTAGAACAGGGGGAGATCACACAAACTCCACTCACACTCTGTAGAACAGGGGGAGATCACACAAACTCCACTCACTCTGTAGAACAGGGGGAGATCACATAAACTCCACTCACTCACTCTGTAGAACAGGGGGAGATCACACAAACTCCACTCACTCACTCACTCTGTAGAACAGGGGGAGATCACACAAACTCCACTCACTTATTCTGTAGAACAAGAGGAGATCACACAAACTCCACTCACTTACTTTGTAGAACAGGGGGAGATCACACAAACTCCACTCATTCACTCTGTAGAACAGGGGAAGATCACACAAACTCCACTCACTCACTGTGTAGTACAGGGGGAGATCATACAAACTCCACTCACTCTGTAGAACAGGGGGAGATCACACAAACTCCACTCACTCTGTAGAACAGGGGGAGATCACACAAACTGCACTCACTCACTCTGTAGAACAGGGGGAGATCACACAAACTCCACTCACTCTGTAGAACAGAGGGAGATCACACAAACTCCACTCACTCACTCTGTAGAACAGGGGGAGATCACACAAACTCCACTCACTCTGTAGAACAGGGGGAGATCACATAAACTCCACTCACTCTGTAGAACACGGGGAGATCACACAAACTCCACTCACTCACTCTGTAGAACAGGGGTAGATCACACAAACTCCACTCACTCTGTAGAACAGGGGGAGATCACACAAACTCCACTCACTCTGTAGAACAGGGGGAGATCACATAAACTCCACTCACTCACTCTGTAGAACAGTGGGAGATCACACAAACTCCACTCACTCTGTAGGACACGGGGAGATCCCACAAACTCCACTCACTCACTCTGTAGAACAGGGGGAGATCACACAAACTCCACTCACTCTGTAGAACAGGGGGAGATAACACAAACTCCACTCACTCTGTAGAACAGGAGGAGATCACACAAACTCTACTCACTCTGTAGAACAGGGGGAGATCACACAAACTCCACTCACTCTGTAGAACAGGGGGAGATCACACAAACTCCACTCACTCACTCTGTAGAACAGGGGGAGATCACACAAACTCCACTCACTCTGTAGAACAGGGGGAGATCACATAAACTCCACTCACTCACTCTGTAGAACAGGGGGAGATCACACAAACTCAACTCACTCTGTAGAGCAGGGGGAGATCACATAAACTCCACTCACTCACTCTGTAGAACAGGGGGAGATCACACAAACTCCACTCACTCACTCTGTAGAACAGGGGGAGATCACACAAACTCCACTCACTCACTCTGTAGAACCGGGGGAGATCACACAAACTCCACTCACACTCTGTAGAACAGGGGGAGATCACACAAACTCCACTCACTCTGTAGAACAGGAGGAGATCACACAAACTCTACTCACTCTGTAGAACAGGGGGAGATCACACAAACTCCACTCACTCTGTAGAACAGGGGGAGATCACACAAACTCCACTCACTCACTCTGTAGAACAGGGGGAGATCACACAAACTCCACTCACTCTGTAGAACAGGTGGAGATCAAACAAACTCCACTCACTCACTCTGTAGAACAGGGGGAGATCACACAAACTCAACTCACTCTGTAGAGCAGGGGGAGATCACATAAACTCCACTCACTCACTCTGTAGAACAGGGGGAGATCACACAAACTCCACTCACTCACTCTGTAGAACAGGGGGAGATCACACAAACTCCACTCACTCACTCTGTAGAACCGGGGGAGATCACACAAACTCCACTCACACTCTGTAGAACAGGGGGAGATCACACAAACTCCACTCACTCTGTAGAACAGGGGGAGATCACATAAACTCCACTCACTCACTCTGTAGAACAGGGGGAGATCACACAAACTCCACTCACTCGCTCACTCTGTAGAACAGGGGGAGATCACACAAACTCCACTCACTTATTCTGTAGTACAAGAGGAGATCACACAAACTCCACTCACTCTGTAGAACAGGGGGAGATCACACAAACTCCATTTTTCTCACTCTGTAGAACAGGGGGAGATCACACAAACTCCACTCACTCTGTAGAACAGGGGGAGATCACACAAACTGCACTCACTCACTCTGTAGAACAGGGGGAGATCACACAAACTCCACTCACTCTGTAGAACAGAGGGAGATCACACAAACTCCACTCACTCACTCTGTAGAACAGGGGGAGATCACACAAACTCCACTCACTCTGTAGAACAGGGGGAGATCACATTCACTCCACTCACTCACTCTGTAGAACAGGGGGAGATCACACAAACTCCACTCACTCACTCTGTAGAACAGGGGAGATCACACAAACTCCACTCACTTACTCTGTAGAACAAGAGGAGATCACACATACTCCACTCACTTACTCTGTAGAACAGGGGGAGATCACATAAACTCCACTCATTCACTCTGTAGAACAGGGGGAGATCATACAAACTCCACTCACTCTGTAGAACAGGGGGAGATCAAACAAACTCCACTCACTCCCCCTGTAGAACAGGGAGAGATCACACAATCTCCACTCACTCACTCTGAAGAACAGGGGGAGATCCAACAAACTCCGCTCACTCTGGAGAACAGGGGGAGATCACACAAACTCCACTCACTTACTCTGTAGAACAGGGGGAGATCACACAAACTCCACTCACTCACTCTGTAGAACTGGGGAAGATCAAACAAACTCCACTCACTCTGTAGAACAGGGCGAGATCACACAAACTCCACTCAGTCACTAGAACAGTGGGATATCACACAAACTCCACTCACTCACTCTGTAGAACAGGGGAGATCACACAAACTCCACTCACTCTGTAGAACAGGGGGAGATCACACAAACTCCACTCACTCACTCTGTAGAACATGGGGAGATCACACAAACTCCACTCACTCACTCTGTAGAACAGGGGGAGATCACACAAACTCCATTTTTCTCACTCTGTAGAACAGGGGGAGATCACACAAACTCCACTCACTCTGTAGAACAGGGGGAGATCACATAAACTCCACTCACTCACTCTGTAGAACAGGGGGAGATCACACAAACTCCACTCACTCACTCACTCTGTAGAACAGGGGGAGATCACACAAACTCCACTCACTCACTCTGTAGAACAGGGGGAGATCACACAAACTCCACTCACTCACTAGAACAGGGGGATATCACACAAACCCCACTCAATCACTCTGTAGAACAGGGGAGATCACCCAAACTCCACTCACTCTGTAGAACAGGGGGAGATCACACAAACTCCACTCACTCACTCTGTAGAACAGGGGGAGATCACACAAACTCCATTTTTCTCACTCTGTAGAACAGGGGGAGATCACACAAACTCCACTCACTCTGTAGAACAGGGGGAGATCACACAAACTCCACTCACTCTGTAGAACAGGGGGAGATCACATAAACTCCACTCACTCACTCTGTAGAACAGGGGGAGATCACACAAACTCCACTCACTCACTCTGTAGAACAAGAGGAGATCACACATACTCCACTCACTTACTCTGTAGAACAGGGGGAGATCACACAAACTCCACTCACTCACTGTATAGTACAGGGGGAGATCATACAAACTCCACTCACTCTGTAGAACAGGGGGAGATCAAACAAACTCCACTCACTCCCTCTGTAGAACAGGGGGAGATCACACAAACTCCACTCACTCACTCTGTAGAACAGGGGGAGATCCAACAAACTCCGCTCACTCTGTAGAACAGGGGGAGATCACACAAACTCCACTCACTCACTCTGTAGAACAGGGGGAGATCACACAAACTCCACTCACTCACTCTGTAGAACTGGGGGAGATCACACAAACTCCACTCACTCTGTAGAACAGGGGGAGATCACACAAATTCCACTCACTCACTAGAACAGGGGGATATCACACAAACTCCACTCACTCACTCTGTAGAACAGGGGAGATCACACAAACTCCACTCACTCTGTAGAACAGGGGGAGATCACACAAACTCCACTCACTCACTCTGTAGAACAGGGGGATATCACACAAACTCCACTCACTCACTCTGTAGAACAGGGGAGATCACACAAACTCCACTCACTCTGTAGAACAGGGGGAGATCACACAAACTCCACTCACTCTGTAGAACAGGGGGAGATCACACAAAATCCACTCACTCACTCTGTAGAACAGGGGGAGATCACACAAACTCCACTCACTCTGTAGAACAGGGGGAGATCACATAAACTCCACTCACTCACTCTGTAGAACAGGGGGAGATCACACAAACTCCACTCACTCACTCTGTAGAACAAGATGAGATCACACATACTCCACTCACTTACTCTGTAGAACAGGGGAAGATCACACAAACTCCACTCACTCACTGTATTGTACAGGGGGAGATCATACAAACTCCACTCACTCTGTAGAACAGGGGGAGATCACACAAACTCCACTCACTCCCTCTGTAGAACAGGGGGAGATCACACAAACTCCACTCACTCACTCCGTAGAACAGGGGGAGATCCAACAAACTCCGCTCACTCTGTAGAACAAGGGGAGATCACACAAACTCCACTCACTCACTCTGTAGAACAGGGGGAGATCACACAAACTCCACTCACTCACTCTGTAGAACTGGGGGAGATCACACAAACTCGACTCACTCTGTAGAACAGGGGGAGATCACACAAACTCCACTCACTCACTAGAACAGGGGGATATCACACAAACTCCACTCACTCACTCTGTAGAACAGGGGGAGATCACACAAACTCCACTCACTCACTCTGTAGTACAGGGGGAGATCATACAAACTCCACTCACTCTGTAGAACAGGGGCAGATCAAACAAACTCCACTCACTCCCTCTGTAGAACAGGGAGAGATCACACGAACTCCACTCACTCACTCTATAGAACAGGGGGAGATCACACAAACTCCACTCACTCACTAGAACAGGGGGATATCACACAAACCCCACTCAATCACTCTGTAGAACAGGGGAGATCACCCAAACTCCACTCACTCTGTAGAACAGGGGGAGATCACACAAACTCCACTCACTCACTCTGTAGAACAGGGGGAGATCACACAAACTCCATTTTTCTCACTCTGTAGAACAGGGGGAGATCACACAAACTCCACTCACTCTGTAGAACAGGGGGAGATCACACAAACTCCACTCACTCTGTAGAACAGGGGGAGATCACATAAACTCCACTCACTCACTCTGTAGAACAGGGGGAGATCACACAAACTCCACTCACTCACTCTGTAGAACAAGAGGAGATCACACATACTCCACTCACTTACTCTGTAGAACAGGGGGAGATCACATAAACTCCACTCATTCACTCTGTAGAACAGGGGAAGATCACACAAACTCCACTCACTCACTGTATAGTACAGGGGGAGATCATACAAACTCCACTCACTCACTAGAACAGGGGGAGATCAAACAAACTCCACTCACTCCCTCTGTAGAACAGGGGGAGATCACACAAACTCCACTCACTCACTCTGTAGAACAGGGGGAGATCCAACAAACTCCGCTCACTCTGTAGAACAGAGGGAGATCACACAAACTCCACTCACTCACTCTGTAGAACAGGGGGAGATCACACAAACTCCACTCACTCACTCTGTAGAACTGGGGGAGATCACACAAACTCGACTCACTCTGTAGAACAGGGGGAGATCACACAAATTCCACTCACTCACTTAGAACAGGGGGATATCACACAAACTCCACTCATTCATCTGTAGAACAGGGGAGATCACACAAACTCCACTCACTCTGTAGAACAGGGGGAGATCACACAAACTCCACTCACTCACTCTGTAGAACAGGGGGAGATCACACAAACTCCACTCACTCACTCTGTAGAACAGGGGAGATCACACAAACTCCACTCACTCTGTAGAACAGGGGGAGATCACACAAACTCCACTCACTCTGTAGAACAGAGGGAGATCACACAAAATCCACTCACTCACTCTGTAGAACAGGGGGAGATCACACAAACTCCACTCACTCTGTAGAACAGGGGGAGATCACATAAACTCCACTCACTCACTCTGTAGAACAGGGGGAGATCACACAAACTCCACTCACTCACTCTGTAGAACAAGATGAGATCACACATACTCCACTCACTTACTCTGTAGAACAGGGGAAGATCACACAAACTCCACTCACTCACTGTATTGTACAGGGGGAGATCATACAAACTCCACTCACTCTGTAGAACAGGGGGAGATCAAACAAACTCCACTCACTCCCTCTGTAGAACAGGGGGAGATCACACAAACTCCACTCACTCACTCCGTAGAACAGGGGGAGATCCAACAAACTCCGCTCACTCTGTAGAACAAGGGGAGATCACACAAACTCCACTCACTCACTCTGTAGAACAGGGGGAGATCACACAAACTCCACTCACTCACTCTGTAGAACAGGGGGAGATCACACAAACTCGACTCACTCTGTAGAACAGGGGGAGATCACACAAACTCCACTCACTCACTAGAACAGGGGGATATCACACAAACTCCACTCACTTACTCTGTAGAACAGGGGGAGATCACACAAACTCCACTCACTCACTGTGTAGTACAGGGGGAGATCATACAAACTCCACTCACTCTGTAGAACAGGGGCAGATCAAACAAACTCCACTCACTCCCTCTGTAGAACAGGGAGAGATCACACAAACTCCACTCACTCACTCTATAGAACAGGGGGAGATCACACAAACTCCACTCACTCACTAGAACAGGGGGATATCACACAAACCCCACTCAATCACTCTGTAGAACAGGGGAGATCACCCAAACTCCACTCACTCTGTAGAACAGGGGGAGATCACACAAACTCCACTCACTCACTCTGTAGAACAGGGGGAGATCACACAAACTCCATTTTTCTCACTCTGTAGAACAGGGGGAGATCACACAAACTCCACTCACTCTGTAGAACAGGGGGAGATCACACAAACTCCACTCACTCTGTAGAACAGGAGTAGATCACATAAACTCTACTCACTCACTCTGTAGAACAGGGGGAGATCACACAAACTCCACTCACTCACTCTGTAGAACAAGAGGAGATCACACATACTCCACTCACTTACTCTGTAGAACAGGGGGAGATCACATAAACTCCACTCATTCACTCTGTAGAACAGGGGAAGATCACACAAACTCCACTCACTCACTGTATAGTACAGGGGGAGATCATACAAACTCCACTCACTCTGTAGAACAGGGGGAGATCAAACAAACTCCACTCACTCCCTCTGTAGAACAGGGGGAGATCACACAAACTCCACTCACTCACTCTGTAGAACAGGGGGAGATCCAACAAACTCCGCTCACTCTGTAGAACAAGGGGAGATCACACAAACTCCACTCACTCACTCTGTAGAACAGGGGGAGATCACACAAACTCCACTCACTCACTCTGTAGAACTGGGGGAGATCACACAAACTCGACTCACTCTGTAGAACAGGGGGAGATCACACAAACTCCACTCACTCACTAGAACAGGGGGATATCACACAAACTCCACTCACTCACTCTGTAGAACAGGGGAGATCACACAAACTCCACTCACTCTGTAGAACAGGGGGAGATCACACAAACTCCACTCACTCCGTAGAACAGGGGGATATCACACAAACTCCACTCACTCACTCTGTAGAACAGGGGAGATCACACAAACTCCACTCACTCTGTAGAACAGGGGGAGATCACACAAACTCCAATCACTCACTCTGTAGAACAGGGGGATATCACACAAACTCCACTCACTCACTCTGTAGAACAGGGGAGATCACACAAACTCCACTCACTCTGTAGAACAGGGGGAGATCACACAAACTCCACTCACTCACTATGTAGAACAGGGGGAGATCACACAAACTCCACTCACTCACTCTGTAGAACAGGGGGAGATCACACAAACTCCACTCACTCACTCTGTAGAACAGGGGGAGATCACACAAACTCCACTCACTCTGTAGAACAGGGGGAGATCACACAAACTCCACTCACTTACTCTGTAGAACAAGAGGAGATCACACATACTCCACTCACTTACTCTGTAGAACAGGGGGAGATCACATAAACTCCACTCATTCACTCTGTAGAACAGGGGAAGATCACACAAACTCCACTCACTCTGTAGAACAGGGGGAGATCCAACAAACTCCGCTCACTCTGTAGAACAGGGGGAGATCACACAAACTCCACTCACTCACTCTGTAGAACAGGGGGAGTTCACACAAACTCCACTCACTCACTCTGTAGAACTGGGGGAGATCACACAAACTCGACTCACTCTGTAGAACAGGGGGAGATCACACAAACTCCACTCACTCACTAGAACAGGGGGATATCACACAAACTCCACTCACTCACTCTGTAGAACAGGGGAGATCACACAAACTCCACTAACTCTGTAGAACAGTGGTAGATCACACAAACTCCACTCACTCACTCTGTAGAACAGGGGGAGATCACACAAACTCCACTCTCTCACTCTGTAGAACAGGGGGAGATCACACAAACTCCACTTACTCACTCTGTAGAACAGGGGGAGATCACACAAACTCCACTCACTCTGTAGAACAGGGAGAGATCACACAAACTCCACTCACTCACTCTGTAGAACAGGGGAGATCACACAAACTCCACTAACTCTGTAGAACAGTGGTAGATCACACAAACTCCACTCACTCACTCTGTAGAACAGGGGGAGATCACACAAACTCCACTCACTCACTCTGTAGAACAGGGGGAGATCACACAAACTCCACTCACTCACTCTGTAGAAGAGGGGGAGATCACACAAACTCCACTCACTCTGTAGAACAGGGGGAGATCACACAAACTCCACTCACTCACTCTGTAGAACAGGGGGAGATCACACAAACTCCACTCACTCACTCTGTAGACCAGGGGGAGATCACACAAACTCCACTCACTCTGTAGAACAGGGAGAGATCACACAAACTCCACTCACTCACTCTGTAGAACAGGGGGAGATCACACAAACTCCACTCACTCACTCTGTAGAACAGGGGGAGATCACACAAACTCCACTCACTCTGTAGAACAGGGGGAGATCACACAAACTCCACTCACTCACTCTGTAGAACAGGGGGAGATCACACAAACTCCACTCACTCTGTAGAACAGGGGGAGATCACACAAACTCCACTCACTCACTCTGTAGAACAGGGGGAGATCATACAAACTCCACTCACTCACTCTGTAGAACAGGGGAAGATCACACAAACCCACTCACTCACTCTGTAGAATAGGGGGAGATGACACAAACTCCACTCACTCACTCTGTAGAACAGGGGGAGATCACACAAACTCCACTCACTCACTCTGTAGAACAGGGGGAGATCACACAAACTCCACTCACTCACTCTGAAGAACAGGGGGAGATCACACAAACTCCACTCACTCACTCTGTAGAACAGGGGGAGATCACACAAACTCCACTCACTCACTCTGTAGAACAGGGGGAGATTACACAAACTCCACTCACTCTGTAGAACAGGGGGAGATCACACAAACTCCACTCACTCACTCTGTAGAACGGGGGGAGATCATACAAACTCCACTCACTCACTCTGTAGAACAGGGGGAGATCACACAAACTCCACTCACTCTGTAGAACAGGGGAGATCACACAAACTCCACTCACTCACTCTGTAGAACAGGGGGAGATCACACAAACTCCACTCACTCTGTAGAACAGGGGGAAATCACACAAACTCCACTCACTCTGTAGAACAGGGGGAGATCACACAAACTCCACTCACTCACGCTGTAGAACAGGGGGAGATCACACAAACTCCACTCACTCTGTAGAACAGGGGGAGATCACACAAACTCCACTCACTCACTCTGTAGAACAGGGGGAGATTACACAAACTCCACTCACTCTGTAGAATAGGGGGAGATCACACAAACTCCACTCACTCACTCTGTTGAACGGGGGGAGATCATACAAACTCCACTCACTCACTCTGTAGAACAGGGGGAGATCACACAAACTCCACTCACTCTGTAGAACAGGGGAGACACACAAACTCCACTCACTCACTCTGTAGAACAGGGGGAGATCACACAAAATCCACTCACTCTGTAGAACAGGGGGAAATCACACAAACTCCACTCACTCTGTAGAACAGGGGGAGATCACACAAACTCCACTCACTCACGCTGTAGAATAGGGGGAGATCACACAAACTCCACTCACTCTGTAGAACAGGGGGAGATCACACAAACTCCACTCACTCACTCTGTAGAACAGGGGGAGATCACACAAACTCCACTCACTCACTCTGTAGAAGAGGGGGAGATCACACAAACTCCACTCACTCTGTAGAACAGGGGGAGATCACACAAACTCCACTCACTCACTCTGTAGAACAGGGGGAGATCACACAAACTCCACTCACTCACTCTGTAGAAGAGGGGGAGATCACACAAACTCCACTCACTCTGTAGAACAGGGGGAGATCACACAAACTCCACTCACTCACTCTGTAGAACAGGGGGAGATCACACAAACTCCACTCACTCACTCTGTAGAACAGGGGGAGATCACACAAACTCCACTCACTCTGTAGAACAGGGGAGATCACACAAACTCCACTCACTCACTCTGTAGAACAGGGGGAGATCACACAAACTCCACTCACTCTGTAGAACAGGGGGAGATCACACAAACTCCACTCACTCACTCTGTAGAACAGGGGGAGATCACACAAACTCCACTCACTCACTCTGTAGAACAGGGGAAGATCACACAAACCCACTCACTCACTCTGTAGAATAGGGGGAGATGACACAAACTCCACTCACTCACTCTGTAGAACAGGGGGAGATCACACAAACTCCACTCACTCACTCTGTAGAACAGGGGAAGATCACACAAACTCCACTCACTCACTCTGAAGAACAGGGGGAGATCACACAAACTCCACTCACTCACTCTGTAGAACAGGGGGAGATCACACAAACTCCACTCACTCACTCTGTAGAACAGGGGGAGATTACACAAACTCCACTCACTCTGTAGAATAGGGGGAGATCACACAAACTCCACTCACTCACTCTGTAGAACGGGGGGAGATCATACAAACTCCACTCACTCACTCTGTAGAACAGGGGGAGATCACACAAACTCCACTCACTCTGTAGAACAGGGGAGATCACACAAACTCCACTCACTCACTCTGTAGAACAGGGGGAGATCACACAAACTCCACTCACTCTGTAGAACAGGGGGAAATCACACAAACTCCACTCACTCTGTAGAACAGGGGGAGATCACACAAACTCCACTCACTCATGCTGTAGAACAGGGGGAGATCACACAAACTCCACTCACTCTGTAGAACAGGGGGAGATCACACAAACTCCACTCACTCACTCTGTAGAACAGGGGGAGATCACACAAACTCCACTCACTCACTCTGTAGAACAGGGGGAGATCACACAAACTCCACTCACTCACTCACTCACTCTGTAGAACAGGGGGAGATCACACAAACTCCACTCACTCACTCTGTAGAACAAGAGGAGATCACACAAACTCCACTCACTTGCTCTGTAGAACAGGGGGAGATCACACAAACTCCAATCACTCACTCTGTAGAACAGGGGGAGATCACACAAACTCCACTCACTCTGTAGAACAGGGGGAGATCACACAAACTCCACTCACTCACGCTTCAGAACAAGGGGAGATCACATACACTCCACTCACTCTGTAGAACAGGGGGAAATCACACAAACTCCACTTACTCACTCTGTAGAACAGGGGGAGATCACACAAACTCCACTCACTCACTCTGTAGAACAGGGGGAGATCACACAAACTCCACTCACTCTGTAGAAGATGGGGAGATCATACAAACTCCACTCACTCACTCTATAGAACAGGGGGAGATCACACAAACTCCACTCACTCACTCTGTAGAACAGGGGGAGATCACACAAACTCCACTCACTCTGTAGAACAGGGGGAGATCACACAAACTCCACTCACTCACTCTGTAGAACAGGGGGAGATCACACAAACTCCACTCACTCACTCTGTAGAACAGGGGAAGATCACACAAACCCACTCACTCACTCTGTAGAACAGGGGGAGATCACACAAACTCCACTCACTCACTCTGTAGAACAGGGGGAGATCACACAAACTCCACTCACTCACTCTGTAGAACAGGGAGAGATCACACAAACTCCACTCACTCACTCTGAAGAACAGGGGGAGATCACACAAACTCCACTCACTCACTCTGTAGAACAGGGGGAGATCACACAAACTCCACTCACTCTATCTCTAGAACAGGGGGAGATCACACAAAATCCTCTCACTCTGTAGAACAGGGGGAGATCATATAAACTCCACTCACTCTGTAGAACAGGAGGAGATCACACAAACTCCACTCACTGTGTAGAACAGGGGGAGATCACACAAACTCCACTCACTCACTCTGTAGAACAGGGGGAGATCATACAAACTCCACTCACTCTGTAGAACATGGGGAGATCATACAAACTCCACTCACTCACTCTGTAGAACAGGGGGAGATCACACAAACTCCACTCACTCACTCTGTAGAACAGGGGGAGATCACACAAACTCCACTCACTCTGTAGAACATGGGGAGATCATACAAACTCCACTCACTCACTCTGTAGAACAGGGGGAGATCACACAAACTCCACTCACTCACTCTGTAGAACAGTGGGCGATCACACAAACTCCACTCACTCTGTAGAACAAGAGGAGATCACACAAACTCCACTCACTCACTCTGTAGAACAGGGGAGATCACACAAACTCCACTCACTCACTCTGTAGAACAGGGGGAGATCACACAAACTACTCTCACTCACTCTGTAGAACAGGAGGAGATCATGTAAACTCCACTCACTCCGTCTATATAAAAGGGGGGGATCACACAAACTCCACTCACTCTGTAGAACAGGGGGAGATCATACAAACTCCACTCACTCTGTAGAACAGGGGGAGATCACACAAACTCCACTCACTCACTCTGTAGAACAGGGGGAGATCACACAAACTCCACTCACTCACTCTGTAAAAAATGGAGAGATCATACAAACTCCACTCACTCACTCTGCAGACAGGGGGAGATCACACAAACTCCACTCACTCACTCTGTAAAACAGGGGGAGATCATAAAAACTCCACTCACTCACTCTGTAGAACAGGGGGAGATCACACAAACTCCACTCACTCACGCTTCAGAACAAGGGGAGATCACATACACTCCACTCACTCTGTAGAACAGGGGGAAATCACACAAACTCCACTTACTCACTCTGTAGAACAGGGGGAGATCACACAAACTCCACTCACTCACTCTGTAGAACAGGGGGAGATCACACAAACTCCACTCACTCTGTAGAAGATGGGGAGATCATACAAACTCCACTCACTCACTCTATAGAACAGGGGGAGATCACACAAACTCCACTCACTCACTCTGTAGAAGAGGGGGAGATCACACAAACTCCACTCACTCTGTAGAACAGGGGGAGATCACACAAACTCCACTCACTCAGTCTGTAGAACAGAGGGAGATCACACAAACTCCACTCACTCTGTAGAACAGGGGGAGATCACACAAACTCCACTCACTCTGTAGAACAGGGGGAGATCACACAAACACCACTCACTCTATAGAACAGGGGGAGATCACACAAACTCCACTCACTCACGCTGTAGAACAAAGGGAGATCACACACACTCCACTCACTCTGTAGAACAGGGGGGTTCACACAAAATCCACTCACTCACTCTGTAGAACAGGGGGAGATCACACAAACTCCACTCACTCACTCTGTCGAACTGGTTGAGATCACACAAACTCCACTCACTCTGTAGAACAGGGGGAGATCACACAAACTCCACTCACTCACTCTGTAGAACAAGAGGAGATCACACAAACTCCACTCACTCTGTAGAACACTGGGAGATCACACAAATTCCACTCACTCTGTAGAACAGGGGGAGATCACACAAACTCCACTCACTCACTCTGTAGAACAGGGGGAGATCACACAAACTCCACTCACTCACTCTGTAGAACAAGAGGAGATCACACAAACTATACTCACTCTGTAGAACAGGGGGAGATCACACAAACTCCACTCACTCTGTAGAACAGGGGGAGATCACACAAACTCCACTCACTCACTCTGTAGAACAGGGGAGATCACACAAACTCCACTCACTCACAGAACAGGGGGAGATCACATAAACTCCACTCACTCGCTCTGTAGAATATACTCACTCTGTAGAACAGGGGGAGATCACACAAACTCCACTCACTCTGTAGAACAGGGGGAGATCACACAAACTCCACTCACTCACTCTGTAGAACAGGGGAGATCACACAAACTCCACTCACTCACAGAACAGGGGGAGATCACATAAACTCCACTCACTCGCTCTGTAGAACAGGGGGAGATCACACAAACTCCACTCACTTACTCTGTCGAACAAGAGGAGATCACACAAACTCCACTCACTTACTCTGTAGAACAGGGGGAGATCATACAAACTCCACTCATTCACTCTGTAGAACAGGGGAAGATCACACAAACTCCACTCACTCACTGTGTAGTACAGGGGGAGATCATACAAACTCCACTCACTCTGTAGAACAGGGGGAGATCACACAAACTCCACTCACTCTGTAGAACAGGGGGAGATCACACAAACTGCACTCACTCACTCTGTAGAACAGGGGGAGATCACACAAACTCCACTCACTCTGTAGAACAGGGGGAGATCACACAAACTCCACTCACTCACTCTGTAGAACAGGGGGAGATCACACAAACTCCACTCACTCTGTAGAACAGGGGGAGATCACATAAACTCCACTCACTCTGTAGAACACGGGGAGATCACACAAACTCCACTCACTCACTCAGAAGAACAGGGGTAGATCACACAAACTCCACTCACTCTGTAGAACAGGGGGAGATCACACAAACTCCACTCACTCTGTAGAACAGGGGGAGATCACATAAACTCCACTCACTCACTCTGTAGAACAGGGGGAGATCACACAAACTCCACTCACTCTGTAGAACAGGGGGAGATCACACAAACTCCACTCACTCACTCTGTAGAACAGGGGGAGATCACACAAACTCCACTCACTCTGTAGAACAGGGGGAGATCACATAAACTCCACTCACTCACTCTGTAGAACAGGGGGAGATCACACAAACTCAACTCACTCTGTAGAGCAGGGGGAGATCACATAAACTCCACTCACTCACTCTGTAGAACAGGGGGAGATCACACAAACTCCACTCACTCACTCTGTAGAACAGGGGGAGATCACACAAACTCCACTCACTCACTCTGTAGAACAGGGGGAGATCACACAAACTCCACTCACACTCTGTAGAACAGGGGGAGATCACACAAACTCCACTCACTCTGTAGAACAGGGGGAGATCACATAAACTCCACTCACTCACTCTGTAGAACAGGGGGAGATCACACAAACTCCACTCACTCGCTCACTCTGTAGAACAGGGGGAGATCACACAAACTCCACTCACTTATTCTGTCGAACAAGAGGAGATCACACAAACTCCACTCACTTACTCTGTAGAACAGGGGGAGATCACACAAACTCCACTCATTCACTCTGTAGAACAGGGGAAGATCACACAAACTCCACTCACTCACTGTGTAGTACAGGGGGAGATCATACAAACTCCACTCACTCTGTAGAACAGGGGGAGATCACACAAACTCCACTCACTCTGTAGAACAGGGGGAGATCACACAAACTCCACTCACTCACTCTGTAGAACAGGGGGAGATCACACAAACTCCACTCACTCTGTAGAACAGGGGGAGATCACACAAACTCCACTCACTCACTCTGTAGAACAGGGGGAGATCACACAAACTCCACTCACTCTGTAGAACAGGGGGAGATCACATAAACTCCACTCACTCTGTAGAACACGGGGAGATCACACAAACTCCACTCACTCACTCTGTAGAACAGGGGTAGATCACACAAACTCCACTCACTCTGTAGAACAGGGGGAGATCACACAAACTCCACTCACTCTGTAGAACAGGGGGAGATCACATAAACTCCACTCACTCACTCTGTAGAACAGTGGGAGATCACACAAACTCCACTCACTCTGTAGGACACGGGGAGATCCCACAAACTCCACTCACTCACTCTGTAGAACAGGGGGAGATCACACAAACTCCACTCACTCTGTAGAACAGGGGGAGATAACACAAACTCCACTCACTCTGTAGAACAGGAGGAGATCAC
The DNA here is from genome assembly GCF_010993605.1 of Petromyzon marinus. Taxonomy (NCBI): domain Eukaryota; kingdom Metazoa; phylum Chordata; class Hyperoartia; order Petromyzontiformes; family Petromyzontidae; genus Petromyzon; species Petromyzon marinus. The sequence goes on from NW_022638145.1 coordinate 242,371, forward strand.
ACAAACTCTACTCACTCTGTAGAACAGGGGGAGATCACACATACTCCACTCACTCTGTAGAACAGGGGGAGATCACACAAACTCCACTCACTCACTCTGTAGAACAGGGGGAGATCACACAAACTCCACTCACTCTGTAGAACAGGGGGAGATCACATAAACTCCACTCACTCACTCTGTAGAACAGGGGGAGATCACACAAACTCAACTCACTCTGTAGAGCAGGGGGAGATCACATAAACTCCACTCACTCACTCTGTAGAACAGGGGGAGATCACACAAACTCCACTCACTCACTCTGTAGAACAGGGGGAGATCACACAAACTCCACTCACTCACTCTGTAGAACCGGGGGAGATCACACAAACTCCACTCACACTCTGTAGAACAGGGGGAGATCACACAAACTCCACTCACTCTGTAGAACAGGAGGAGATCACACAAACTCTACTCACTCTGTAGAACAGGGGGAGATCACACAAACTCCACTCACTCTGTAGAACAGGGGGAGATCACACAAACTCCACTCACTCACTCTGTAGAACAGGGGGAGATCACACAAACTCCACTCACTCTGTAGAACAGGGGGAGATCACATAAACTCCACTCACTCACTCTGTAGAACAGGGGGAGATCACACAAACTCAACTCACTCTGTAGAGCAGGGGGAGATCACATAAACTCCACTCACTCACTCTGTAGAACAGGGGGAGATCACACAAACTCCACTCACTCACTCTGTAGAACAGGGGGAGATCACACAAACTCCACTCACTCACTCTGTAGAACCGGGGGAGATCACACAAACTCCACTCACACTCTGTAGAACAGGGGGAGATCACACAAACTCCACTCACTCTGTAGAACAGGGGGAGATCACATAAACTCCACTCACTCACTCTGTAGAACAGGGGGAGATCACACAAACTCCACTCACTCGCTCACTCTGTAGAACAGGGGGAGATCACACAAACTCCACTCACTTATTCTGTAGTACAAGAGGAGATCACACAAACTCCACTCACTCTGTAGAACAGGGGGAGATCACACAAACTCCATTTTTCTCACTCTGTAGAACAGGGGGAGATCACACAAACTCCACTCACTCTGTAGAACAGGGGGAGATCACACAAACTGCACTCACTCACTCTGTAGAACAGGGGGAGATCACACAAACTCCACTCACTCTGTAGAACAGAGGGAGATCACACAAACTCCACTCACTCACTCTGTAGAACAGGGGGAGATCACACAAACTCCACTCACTCTGTAGAACAGGGGGAGATCACATTCACTCCACTCACTCACTCTGTAGAACAGGGGGAGATCACACAAACTCCACTCACTCACTCTGTAGAACAGGGGAGATCACACAAACTCCACTCACTTACTCTGTAGAACAAGAGGAGATCACACATGCTCCACTCACTTACTCTGTAGAACAGGGGTAGATCACATAAACTCCACTCATTCACTCTGTAGAACAGGGGGAGATCATACAAACTCCACTCACTCTGTAGAACAGGGGGAGATCAAACAAACTCCACTCACTCCCCCTGTAGAACAGGGAGAGATCACACAATCTCCACTCACTCACTCTGTAGAACAGGGGGAGATCCAACAAACTCCGCTCACTCTGGAGAACAGGGGGAGATCACACAAACTCCACTCACTTACTCTGTAGAACAGGGGGAGATCACACAAACTCCACTCACTCACTCTGTAGAACTGGGGAAGATCAAACAAACTCCACTCACTCTGTAGAACAGGGCGAGATCACACAAACTCCACTCAGTCACTAGAACAGTGGGATATCACACAAACTCCACTCACTCACTCTGTAGAACAGGGGAGATCACACAAACTCCACTCACTCTGTAGAACAGGGGGAGATCACACAAACTCCACTCACTCACTCTGTAGAACATGGGGAGATCACACAAACTCCACTCACTCACTCTGTAGAACAGGGGGAGATCACACAAACTCCATTTTTCTCACTCTGTAGAACAGGGGGAGATCACACAAACTCCACTCACTCTGTAGAACAGGGGGAGATCACATAAACTCCACTCACTCACTCTGTAGAACAGGGGGAGATCACACAAACTCCACTCACTCACTCACTCTGTAGAACAGGGGGAGATCACACAAACTCCACTCACTCACTCTGTAGAACAGGGGGAGATCACACAAACTCCACTCACTCACTAGAACAGGGGGATATCACACAAACCCCACTCAATCACTCTGTAGAACAGGGGAGATCACCCAAACTCCACTCACTCTGTAGAACAGGGGGAGATCACACAAACTCCACTCACTCACTCTGTAGAACAGGGGGAGATCACACAAACTCCATTTTTCTCACTCTGTAGAACAGGGGGAGATCACACAAACTCCACTCACTCTGTAGAACAGGGGGAGATCACACAAACTCCACTCACTCTGTAGAACAGGGGGAGATCACATAAACTCCACTCACTCACTCTGTAGAACAGGGGGAGATCACACAAACTCCACTCACTCACTCTGTAGAACAGGGGGAGATCACACATACTCCACTCACTTACTCTGTAGAACAGGGGGAGATCACACAAACTCCACTCACTCACTGTATAGTACAGGGGGAGATCATACAAACTCCACTCACTCTGTAGAACAGGGGGAGATCAAACAAACTCCACTCACTCCCTCTGTAGAACAGGGGGAGATCACACAAACTCCACTCACTCACTCTGTAGAACAGGGGGAGATCCAACAAACTCCGCTCACTCTGTAGAACAAGGGGAGATCACACAAACTCCACTCACTCACTCTGTAGAACAGGGGGAGATCACACAAACTCCACTCACTCACTCTGTAGAACTGGGGGAGATCACACAAACTCGACTCACTCTGTAGAACAGGGGGAGATCACACAAATTCCACTCACTCACTAGAACAGGGGGATATCACACAAACTCCACTCACTCACTCTGTAGAACAGGGGAGATCACACAAACTCCACTCACTCTGTAGAACAGGGGGAGATCACACAAACTCCACTCACTCACTCTGTAGAACAGGGGGATGTCACACAAACTCCACTCACTCACTCTGTAGAACAGGGGAGATCACACAAACTCCACTCACTCTGTAGAACAGGGGGAGATCACACAAACTCCACTCACTCTGTAGAACAGAGGGAGATCACACAAAATCCACTCACTCACTCTGTAGAACAGGGGGAGATCACACAAACTCCACTCACTCTGTAGAACAGGGGGAGATCACATAAACTCCACTCACTCACTCTGTAGAACAGGGGGAGATCACACAAACTCCACTCACTCACTCTGTAGAACAAGATGAGATCACACATACTCCACTCACTTACTCTGTAGAACAGGGGAAGATCACACAAACTCCACTCACTCACTGTATTGTACAGGGGGAGATCATACAAACTCCACTCACTCTGTAGAACAGGGGGAGATCAAACAAACTCCACTCACTCCCTCTGTAGAACAGGGGGAGATCACACAAACTCCACTCACTCACTCCGTAGAACAGGGGGAGATCCAACAAACTCCGCTCACTCTGTAGAACAAGGGGAGATCACACAAACTCCACTCACTCACTCTGTAGAACAGGGGGAGATCACACAAACTCCACTCACTCACTCTGTAGAACTGGGGGAGATCACACAAACTCGACTCACTCTGTAGAACAGGGGGAGATCACACAAACTCCACTCACTCACTAGAACAGGGGGATATCACACAAACTCCACTCACTTACTCTGTAGAACAGGGGGAGATCACACAAACTCCACTCACTCACTGTGTAGTACAGGGGGAGATCATACAAACTCCACTCACTCTGTAGAACAGGGGCAGATCAAACAAACTCCACTCACTCCCTCTGTAGAACAGGGAGAGATCACACGAACTCCACTCACTCACTCTATAGAACAGGGGGAGATCACACAAACTCCACTCACTCACTAGAACAGGGGGATATCACACAAACCCCACTCAATCACTCTGTAGAACAGGGGAGATCACCCAAACTCCACTCACTCTGTAGAACAGGGGGAGATCACACAAACTCCACTCACTCACTCTGTAGAACAGGGGGAGATCACACAAACTCCATTTTTCTCACTCTGTAGAACAGGGGGAGATCACACAAACTCCACTCACTCTGTAGAACAGGGGGAGATCACACAAACTCCACTCACTCTGTAGAACAGGGGGAGATCACATAAACTCCACTCACTCACTCTGTAGAACAGGGGGAGATCACACAAACTCCACTCACTCACTCTGTAGAACAAGAGGAGATCACACATACTCCACTCACTTACTCTGTAGAACAGGGGGAGATCACATAAACTCCACTCATTCACTCTGTAGAACAGGGGAAGATCACACAAACTCCACTCACTCACTGTATAGTACAGGGGGAGATCATACAAACTCCACTCACTCACTAGAACAGGGGGAGATCACACAAACTCCACTCACTCACTCTGTAGAACAGGGGGAGATCACACAAACTCCACTCAATCTGTAGAACAGGGGGAGATCCAACAAACTCCGCTCACTCTGTAGAACAGAGGGAGATCACACAAACTCCACTCACTCACTCTGTAGAACAGGGGGAGATCACACAAACTCCACTCACTCACTCTGTAGAACTGGGGGAGATCACACAAACTCGACTCACTCTGTAGAACAGGGGGAGATCACACAAATTCCACTCACTCACTAGAACAGGGGGATATCACACAAACTCCACTCACTCACTCTGTAGAACAGGGGAGATCACACAAACTCCACTCACTCTGTAGAACAGGGGGAGATCACACAAACTCCACTCACTCACTCTGTAGAACAGGGGGATATCACACAAACTCCACTCACTCACTCTGTAGAACAGGGGAGATCACACAAACTCCACTCACTCTGTAGAACAGGGGGAGATCACACAAACTCCACTCACTCTGTAGAACAGAGGGAGATCACACAAAATCCACTCACTCACTCTGTAGAACAGGGGGAGATCACACAAACTCCACTCACTCTGTAGAACAGGGGGAGATCACATAAACTCCACTCACTCACTCTGTAGAACAGGGGGAGATCACACAAACTCCACTCACTCACTCTGTAGAACAAGATGAGATCACACATACTCCACTCACTTACTCTGTAGAACAGGGGAAGATCACACAAACTCCACTCACTCACTGTATTGTACAGGGGGAGATCATACAAACTCCACTCACTCTGTAGAACAGGGGGAGATCAAACAAACTCCACTCACTCCCTCTGTAGAACAGGGGGAGATCACACAAACTCCACTCACTCACTCCGTAGAACAGGGGGAGATCCAACAAACTCCGCTCACTCTGTAGAACAAGGGGAGATCACACAAACTCCACTCACTCACTCTGTAGAACAGGGGGAGATCACACAAACTCCACTCACTCACTCTGTAGAACTGGGGGAGATCACACAAACTCGACTCACTCTGTAGAACAGGGGGAGATCACACAAACTCCACTCACTCACTAGAACAGGGGGATATCACACAAACTCCACTCACTTACTCTGTAGAACAGGGGGAGATCACACAAACTCCACTCACTCACTGTGTAGTACAGGGGGAGATCATACAAACTCCACTCACTCTGTAGAACAGGGGCAGATCAAACAAACTCCACTCACTCCCTCTGTAGAACAGGGAGAGATCACACAAACTCCACTCACTCACTCTATAGAACAGGGGGAGATCACACAAACTCCACTCACTCACTAGAACAGGGGGATATCACACAAACCCCACTCAATCACTCTGTAGAACAGGGGAGATCACCCAAACTCCACTCACTCTGTAGAACAGGGGGAGATCACACAAACTCCACTCACTCACTCTGTAGAACAGGGGGAGATCACACAAACTCCATTTTTCTCACTCTGTAGAACAGGGGGAGATCACACAAACTCCACTCACTCTGTAGAACAGGGGGAGATCACACAAACTCCACTCACTCTGTAGAACAGGAGTAGATCACATAAACTCTACTCACTCACTCTGTAGAACAGGGGGAGATCACACAAACTCCACTCACTCACTCTGTAGAACAAGAGGAGATCACACATACTCCACTCACTTACTCTGTAGAACAGGGGGAGATCACATAAACTCCACTCATTCACTCTGTAGAACAGGGGAAGATCACACAAACTCCACTCACTCACTGTATAGTACAGGGGGAGATCATACAAACTCCACTCACTCTGTAGAACAGGGGGAGATCAAACAAACTCCACTCACTCCCTCTGTAGAACAGGGGGAGATCACACAAACTCCACTCACTCACTCTGTAGAACAGGGGGAGATCCAACAAACTCCGCTCACTCTGTAGAACAGGGGGAGATCACACAAACTCCACTCACTCACTCTGTAGAACAGGGGGAGATCACACAAACTCCACTCACTCACTCTGTAGAACTGGGGGAGATCACACAAACTCGACTCACTCTGTAGAACAGGGGGAGATCACACAAACTCCACTCACTCACTAGAACAGGGGGATATCACACAAACTCCACTCACTCACTCTGTAGAACAGGGGAGATCACACAAACTCCACTCACTCTGTAGAACAGGGGGAGATCACACAAACTCCACTCACTCCGTAGAACAGGGGGATATCACACAAACTCCACTCACTCACTCTGTAGAACAGGGGAGATCACACAAACTCCACTCACTCTGTAGAACAGGGGGAGATCACACAAACTCCAATCACTCACTCTGTAGAACAGGGGGATATCACACAAACTCCACTCACTCACTCTGTAGAACAGGGGAGATCACACAAACTCCACTCACTCTGTAGAACAGGGGGAGATCACACAAACTCCACTCACTCACTATGTAGAACAGGGGGAGATCACACAAACTCCACTCACTCACTCTGTAGAACAGGGGGAGATCACACAAACTCCACTTACTCACTCTGTAGAACAGGGGGAGATCACACAAACTCCACTCACTCTGTAGAACAGGGGGAGATCACACAAACTCCACTCACTTACTCTGTAGAACAAGAGGAGATCACACATACTCCACTCACTTACTCTGTAGAACAGGGGGAGATCACATAAACTCCACTCATTCACTCTGTAGAACAGGGGAAGATCACACAAACTCCACTCACTCTGTAGAACAGGGGGAGATCCAACAAACTCCGCTCACTCTGTAGAACAGGGGGAGATCACACAAACTCCACTCACTCACTCTGTAGAACAGGGGGAGTTCACACAAACTCCACTCACTCACTCTGTAGAACAGGGGGAGATCACACAAACTCGACTCACTCTGTAGAACAGGGGGAGATCACACAAACTCCACTCACTCACTAGAACAGGGGGATATCACACAAACTCCACTCACTCTGTAGAACAGGGGAGATCACACAAACTCCACTAACTCTGTAGAACAGTGGTAGATCACACAAACTCCACTCACTCACTCTGTAGAACAGGGGGAGATCACACAAACTCCACTCTCTCACTCTGTAGAACAGGGGGAGATCACACAAACTCCACTTACTCACTCTGTAGAACAGGGGGAGATCACACAAACTCCACTCACTCTGTAGAACAGGGAGAGATCACACAAACTCCACTCACTCACTCTGTAGAACTGGGGAAGATCAAACAAACTCCACTCACTCTGTAGAACAGGGGGAGATCACACAAACTCCACTCACTCACTAGAACAGGGGGATATCACACAAACTCCACTCACTCACTCTGTAGAACAGGGGAGATCACCCAAACTCCACTCACTCTGTAGAACAGGGAGAGATCACACAAACTCCACTCACTCACTCTGTAGAACAGGGGGAGATCACACAAACTCCACTCACTCACTCTGTAGAACAGGGGGAGATCACACAAACTCCACTCACTCACTCTGTAGAACAGGGGAGATCACACAAACTCCACTCACTCTGTAGAACAGGGGGAGATCACACAAACTCCACTCACTCACTCTGTAGAACAGGGGGAGATCACACAAACTCCACTCACTCACTCTGTAGAACAGGGGGAGATCACACAAACTCCACTTACTCACTCTGTAGAACAGGGGGAGATCACACAAACTCCACTCACTCTGTAGAACAGCGGGAGATCACACAAACTCCACTCACTTACTCTGTAGAACAAGAGGAGATCACACATACTCCACTCACTTACTCTGTAGAACAGGGGGAGATCACATAAACTCCACTCATTCACTCTGTAGAACAGGGGAAGATCACACAAACTCCACTCACTCTGTAGAACAGGGGGAGATCCAACAAACTCCGCTCACTCTGTAGAACAGGGGGAGATCACACAAACTCCACTCACTCACTCTGTAGAACAGGGGGAGTTCACACAAACTCCACTCACTCACTCTGTAGAACTGGGGGAGATCACACAAACTCGACTCACTCTGTAGAACAGGGGGAGATCACACAAACTCCACTCACTCACTAGAACAGGGGGATATCACACAAACTCCACTCACTCACTCTGTAGAACAGGGGAGATCACACAAACTCCACTAACTCTGTAGAACAGGGGGAGATCACACAAACTCCACTCACCCACTCTGTAGAACAGGGGGAGATCACACAAACTCCACTCACTCACTCTGTAGAACAGGGGGAGATCACACAAACTCCACTTACTCACTCTGTAGAACAGGGGGAGATCACACAAACTCCACTCACTCTGTAGAACAGGGAGAGATCACACAAACTCCACTCACTCACTCTGTAGAACAGGGGGAGATCACACAATCTCCACTCACTCTGTAGAACAGGTGGAGATCATACAAACTCCACTCACTCTCACGACAACAGCTGCTGATCGCCACTAAGTGGCGTTGCCGCCACACATGGTACTTTCTACAAACAAAATGAAGGTACGCCCATGGGTTCCCCTGTATCTCCAGTGATAGCGAATGTTTCCATGGAGAAATTTGAAACGGATGCCATCCAGACATGCACCGTACTTCCTTCCTTGTGGAAAAGATACGTAGATGACACTTTGGTCATTTGGCCACATGGCTTAATAGCATTGAACCAATTCCTCAACCACATCAATTCCATACACCCATCCATCAAATTCACCAAGGAAGTGCAGAAGGATGGTAAGCTACCATTCCTGGATGTTTTGTTTGATAAGAAGCCTGATGGCTCCTTAGGACATTCTGTCTACAGGAAAGCCACCCACACAGATTCCTATCTGGAACCTGAATCCCACCACCACCACCACCACCCGGCACAGAAGAATTCTCTCATCAAAACCTTGCACCATAGGGCCCACTGCATTTCTGAACCAACACCACTTGGCCAGTGAGCTGGAACACGTACGCCGAGCCCTCAAGATGAATGGATGCTCGGACCGTACTCTCCGCACTGCCGTCTCTCCAACCATGCAGAAACAGCCCCCTGAGACGCCGACTAAAACCATCACGTTACCATACGTAGCAGGCGTTACCAAAACGATTGCTAAAATCTTCAACAAACGCAAGATCCAGGTCCGGTTCTGTACAGTAGACAAAATCCGTGAACTAATCCCATCTGTGAAGGTTGTCATTCCTGACTTGCAATACCCTGGGGTCTGCAAACTAAGTTGCTCCTGTGGTGACTGTTACATTGGCGAAACGAAACGACACGCCTCTGACCGGATCCGCGAGCACCAGTCAGATCTGAAACACGGCAGAACCAATTCCTCAGCCGTCGCTGCTCATTGCTATAACGCCGTGGGCTCCCATGGTATTGTTGTCTCCGAGATCAAGGTGCTCTGCAAGCCGTCTGACTACCATCAAAGATTTGTTCATGAAGCCATCCAGATATACAAACATAGACGTAGCTTCAACCCAGGGGAAGGATGCAAACTGAGCAATCATTGGAAAGATGTTATTAACCAAGTAACATTTAGCCGTTCATAGTTGTTCGATCTTATTTACCGGGTTATTAGTCTATTTTACCGAGCTCATTGCATCCTTAGCGTTTAGCAGTGCGGCCTTAGATGTCATCATCTATCTTGGCAACAATCACGTTGCCTTACTCTTTGGTTCTGTTGGGTAAAGTCACGTAGGTAAAAAAGATAAAATAACAAAAAATCACGACGTTTCGGCCACAACACAAGCGGCCTTCATCAGGTGAAGGGACGAGACTGTCTGGAGGACAGCGCTGGAGTGAAAAAAAGCCACGCTCAGATCACGACCTTTAAGCTGTCCTTCAGACAGTCTCGTCCCTTCACCTGATGAAGGCCGCTTGTATTGTGGCCGAAACGTCGTGATTTTTTGTTATTTTATTTTTTTAACCTACGTGGCTTTACCCAATAGAACCAAAGAGTATGGATCCTTGCAGTCACGAAAGCTTCAAATCTAGAATCACGTTGCCCTTTTACTGTCAGCGTCTCTTTTGTACCTGCAGTTCACGCATCCTTCGCACCAATCACCCCCTCGCTCTCTCTGACTTATTTAACTGCCCTAACCCTGGTCTCTCTCCCACTAGAGTATACATTTCCTTGCTGTGGTTGTCACACCTGAAGACGATTGCGTGTGTTGCATTCGAAACGCCGCGATTTATTTATATTTTAAAATGTGTTATTTATTCATTATTTATTTCTTCGCGTACGCGAAAGAACCAAAGAGTTTGGATCCTTGCAGTCAAAATAGATGTTAAATAATGTGGGAGCCAGAGGAAATCCCTGTCGCACCCCAAGGTGTACAGGGAATGGCCCTGACTCCCGGCCACGTAGTTTTACCCGGGCCCACGCACCATCATGAAGGTCCTTAATGATCGTGAGCAGAGGGTCAGGGACTCCGAAAGCACGAAGAACAACCCAGAGCCCAGGCCTACTGATGGTATCATAGGCCTTGACCAGGTCAATAAAGCAGAGATGTAGGTCTTGCTGGAATTCCCTACACCTCTGATGTAGCAGACGGACAGAAAATATGGCATCTGTGCAGGACCGCCCTTTCCTGAAACCGCATTGGGGCTCCGCAAGCCTCTCCTCAGCGTGCCTGGCAAGGCAATGTTGAATAATCTTTGCCAGGACCTTTCCCGACACACTGAGGAGTGAGATGCCCCTGTAGTTGTTACAGTCTGTGCGGTCTCCTTTCTTAAAGAGGGGGACCACCAGGGCATCCTTCCAATCCTGCGGAACCCGTCCAGTGGTCCAGACTGTTGTTATGATGTCATGTAGGGCAGTCTGTGACACAAACGCCACCCTCCTTCAGCATTTCGCTTGAGAGATCATCTCTGCCCGGTGCCTTTCCTGGTCTCAGGATCTGGATCGCCTTCAGTACTTCCTCAACAAATGGCACCCCAGCCAATATTTAAGGCACCGCAGCCTCAACAGGGTCATCCCCACTTTGTGCCACGATGTTTTCCTGGCTGAGGGATATCCCCTCCCCCAGGACCTCACAGAAATGCTCAGCAAATCTGCAAACCTGTGCTTGGGGGTCGGAGATTGGATCACCGTTTTTTCCCCTAATGATGGTAATAGGTGTGGCGCTGCAGGTTACTTTTTTGATGGAGTTAAATAGAGATTTGTGATCACGAGCCACTGAGGCAGACTCCATCTCCTCAGCAACCCGCGACCACCACCCATCCTTGCAGCACCTCACGGCTCTCCGAACCTCCGAGCGAAGGCTGCGGTTAGCCTCCTCATTCTCTGACGTGGGATTTTGTAGCCAATGACAATGGGCCTGTCGCTTTTTCTCAACTACCCTGAACACCTCCTCTGTCAGCCAGGGTCTCTGGGGAGGTCTGGACCGCGTACCCAAAGCAACCATTGCAGCTGCATGAGTCACAGTCCTAAACCTCGCCCATTTACCCTCGACATCAGGAGGAGTGGGGGACGATGCCAACCCCAGCCGCAAGCGATGACGAAATTCTCGCTTGCAACTTTCATCAGATAACTGAGACCAGGCCACTTTAGTTTGGAATGGGGTCCTGGGTGTACACCCACCACCGGAGTGGAAGAATGGCAGGCGCATCTTACAGTGACTAGTCGATGGTCAGAGGGCAGATCAGCTCCACGGTAGGTCCTGGTGTCAAGGACATGGGCTCGCATCCGCTGGTCCGTCACTATGTAGTCCAGCAGATGTTCTTGCATGGACCCAGCATGCATCGATGATGTTGTGTGGATGCGCCGATGCCGGAACAGCGTGTTGGTAATTACAAGTCCATGGGCTGCACAAAAATCTAGCAGCTTCCTACCGTTGTTATTGAGCTGATCTGGACCATGCCTTCCAATCACTGCAGACCAGGTGCCAGCATCATGACCAACTCGGGCATTGAAGTCACCCAACAAGATGGCTCTATCCCGAGGGGCCACTTTAGCCAGCACCTGTGACAGGAGGTCATAGAAGGCATCAGACTCATCGGCTTGGCCTGCATCCATCCACGGATGTTCGTCTTCGGTGGGGGCATAAGTAACCACGACCACCACTCCTCGCCTCCGGTTGATGGGAAGGCGAGTCCCCAGTAGCCTGGGGCTTACAGCTTCCCACACCTCACCGCCACGCTCCCACGCCCCCTGCATTCTTTTGTTCAAAAGAAGAGCCACACCCTGTTGTTTGGCAGTCTGCTGCCCCGAGTAGAGGACTGTCCACCCCTCATTGTGGCAGGAGCCAGAACCAGTCCACCAGACCCCCTGAATGCCACAGAGATCCAGGCGGTACCGGTCCAGCTCCCGACAGAGGAGTGGCAGCCTCTCCTCCGCAGTGAGCGTTCGAACATTCCACGTGGCCACACGAAGTGGCTTTTAGTTGTTTCTGGAGTAACCCCGAGGGTAGGTATTCAATCTCCTGGCTCCGCCAATTGGGGTTTGGCCAGGAGACGCCATAGATGCTGTCCCCCCGGGGCCTCCGGCACAAGCTTATTAGTTAAATTTTGTATTCGTAGTTTCGTGGTCAAAATGTTGAAGGTGGAGGGGTTACCAGCGCCTCGCACCCGTCCAGAGCCCCCGTTTAGCCACTGTGGTGGTCACAGACGCCATGAGGGGAGGAGCCAATCGGAATTGGCCCTCCCCCCACAGCACCGTCCACGACAGAGTTGCCCGTCCGGAACCGCGAGGAGGTAGGGGGTTGTTTTGCCAGACACACACAGTGATACACACAGTTACACACACACAGTCACACACAACAACAACCACCATTCGCCACTAAGTAGCAGTGACGTCACCACGTCGTTTGTGCCAGGCCATGTGCACCTTGATGCCACGTGAATTGTCGAACGCCTGCTGACAGGAGGTCACGGAGCAGACCCAGGTGCCACAGGTCGACTGACTGAGATGACTGGCTGATGCACCACCTGTGCCCCCTACTGTGACAACCTGCTGTACTTTTGCCACCCGGCGCTCCGATCGTTGTTGTAAGCGTCGCTCCTCCGCCCTCCGTTGTTGTTGGAGGGCGACTGCCTCCAACTGCCCAGTAGCGTCCTTCACGAGCCTCCTCCACAGAGGCTGATCTTGACACCGCTGGTACCAGTCATCGGCAAGTCCACTCAGCTCCACGTCCTCTTGTACCACATCACTCCATCTCTTTTCTAGCCCGTGCCGCGCCCGTTTAGCCCCCTCGATCCGGTCGAACAAAAGCTGTTTCAGCATGCGGTGGCAGGGCATGCGGGCGACATGACCCAGCCAACGCAGCCTTGCATGCCGGAGGAGCTCACCGATGGGACCTTGCCCAGATCTTTCAAGGATTTTTGAGCTCACACTATCCAGCCAGGTTAAACCCAGGATGGATCGTAGGCAGGCCAGCCTAAATGTTTCTAACCGGCGAAGATGTTCCATTAGGGGGGTCCACGTTTCGCAAGCGTAGAGAAGGGAGGGAATGACCGTGGCCGAGAAGACCTGAAGCTTAGTGCCGAGCGACAGACCAGGTAGCTTCCACACAGCGTTACGCAACCGATGAAAAGATATTGCCGCTCGACTGATTCGGAGTGAGACCTCTGCTGTTAAACCTGAGCCAGTCATAAGCACACTGCCCAGGTATGGGAAACTCTCCACTCTCTCCACAACTGCCCCATCACCGATTGGGAGTTGTGGGGGTGGAGTGTCCGATGGTACAAAATACCCAGGCAGGTGCTTAGTTTTGGTGGGACTGATGGTAAGGCCTCACCTCTTAGTGGCACGCTCCAGTCTCAGCAGCAGCGTCTCCAACTCCTCCTCTGACTGAGCAGCTATTACCAAATCATCAGCATACATAACGTGGTTGAGCAATAGGGGGCCATCCCTTGACCGCACCCGGGCATCGATTAGCCTCCCATTATATCTGTACCATATGGTGATTCCCCCGGTAGAACTATTGAAGGCTTCACGAACTACGTGGTCAAAATAGATGTTACATAATGTGGGAGCCAGAGGACATCCCTGTCGCACATCAAGGTGTACAGGGAATGGCTCTGACTCCCGGCCACGTAGTTTTACCCGGGCCCGCTCACCATCATGAAGGTCCTTAATGATCGTGAGCAGAGGGTCAGGTACTCCAAAAGCACGAAGAACGACCCAGAGCCCAGGCCTACTGATGGTATCATAGGTCTTGACCAGGTCAATAAAGCAGAGATGTAGGTCTTGTTGGAATTCCCTACACCTCTGCTGTAGCAGACGGACAGAAAATATGGCATCTGTGCAGGACCGCCCTTTCCTGAAACCGCATTGGGGCTCCGCAAGCCTCTCCTCAGCGTGCCTGGCAAGGCGATGCTGAATAATCCTTGCCAGGACCTTTCCCGGCACACTGAGTGAGATGCCTTTGTAGTTGTTACAGTCTGTGCGGTCCCCTTTCTTAAAAAGGGGGACCACCAGGGCATCCTTCCAATCCTGCGGAACCCGTCCAGTGGTCCAGACTGTTGTTATGATGTCATATAGGGCATTCTGTGCACAAACGCCACCCTCCCTCAGCATTTCGCTTGGGAGATCATCTCTGCCCGCTGCCTTTCCTGGTCTCAGACTCCGGATCGCCTTCAATACTTCCTCAGCAGATGGCACCTCAGCCAGCCACTCACAGGGGGTGACTTCTTCCAATATTTGAGGCACCGCAGCCTCAGCAGGGTCATCCTCACTTTGTGCCACGATGTTTTCCTGGCTGAGGGATTTTCCGTCCCCCAGGACCTCACAGAAATGCTCAGCAAATCTGCGAACCTGTTCCTGGGGGTCGGAGAATGGATCACCGTTTTTTCCCCTAATGATGGTAATAGGTGTGGCGCTGCAGGTTACTTTTTTTATGGAGTTAAATAGAAATTTGTGATCACGGGCCACTGAGGCAGACTCCATCTTCTCAGCAACCCGCGACCACCACCCATCCTTGCAGCGCCTCACGGCTCTCCGAACCTCCGAGCGAAGGCTGCGGTAAGCCTCCTCATTCTCTGACGTGGGATTCTGTAGCCGATGACAGTGGGCCTGTCGCTTTTTCTCAACCATCCTGAACACTTCCTCTGTCAGCCAGGGTCTCTGGGGAGGTCTGGACCGCATTCCCAAAGCAGCCATTGCAGCTGCATGAGTCACAGTCCTAAACCTCGCCCATTTACCCTCGACATCAGGAGGAGTCGGGGACGATGCCAATCCCAGCCGCAAGCGATGATGAAATTCTCGCTTGCAACTTTCATCAGATAACTGAGACCAGGCCACTTTATGTTGGAATGGGGTCCTGGGTGTACACCCACCACTGGAGTGGAAGAATGGCAGGCGCATCTTACAGATGACTAGTCGATGGTCAGAGGGCAGATCAGCTCCACGGTAGGTCCTGGTGTCAAGGACATGGGCTCGCATTCGCTGGTCCGTCACTATGTAGTCCAGCAGATGTTCTTGCTTGAACCCGGCATGCATCCATGATGTTGTGTGGATGCGCCGATGCCGGAACAGCGTGTTGGTAATTACAAGCCCATGGGCTGCACAAAAATCTAGCAGCCTCCTACCGTTGTTATTGAGCTGATCTGGCCCATGCCCTCCAATCACTCCAGACCAGGTGCCAGTATCATGACCAACTCGGGCATTGAAGTCACCCAACATGATGACTCTATCCCGAGGGGCCACTTTAGCCAGCACCTGTGACAGGAGGTCATAGAAGGCATCTGACTCATCGGCTTTGCCTGCATCCCTCCACGGATGTTCATCTTCGGTGGGGGCATAAGTAACCACGACCACCATTCCTCGCCTCCGGTTGATGGGAAGGCGAGCCCAAAGTAGCCTGGGGCTTACAGCTTCCCACACCTCACCGCCACGCTCCCACGCCCCCTTCATTCTTTTGTTCAAAAGAAGACCCACACCCTGTTGTTTGGCAGTCTGCTGCCCCGAGTAGAGGACTGTCCACCCCTCATGGTGGCAGGAGCCAGAGCCGGTCCACCGGACCTCCTGAATGCCGCATAGATCCAGGCGGTACCGGTCCAGCTCCCGACAGAGGAGTGGCAGCCTCTCCTCTGCAGTGAGCGTTCGAACATTCCACGTGGCCACCCGTAGTGGCTTTTCGTTGTTTCTGGAGTAACCCCGAGGGTAGGTATTCAATCTCCTGGCTCCGCCAATTGGGGTTTGGCCAGGAGACGTCATAGACGCCTGGCCCCCCGGGGCCTCCGGCACAAGCTTATTAGTTACATATTTCAGTTTAACTCGTGGTTTCGTGGTAATTAATTGAAGGTGGAGGGGTTACCAGCCCCTCGCACCCGTCCAGAGCCCCCGTTTAGCCCCTGTGGTTGACACATATGCCATGAGGGAAGGAGCCAATCAAAATTGGATCTCCCCCCCACAGCGCTGTCCACGACTGAGTTGCCCGTCCGGCACCGCGAGGAGGTACGGGGTTGTTTTGCCGGACTCACACACACAGAGTCACACACACAGTACACACACACACATACACAGTCACACACACACAGTCACACACACACACACAGTCACACACACACACACAGTCACACACACACACAGTCACACACACAGACACACACACAGTCACACACACAGTCACACACAAACAAAAAACAAAGATCCCCCATATAGCCTTAACAGACTGTCGGGGCAAGTGCTGTTAGCGAGCACCTATGAAGGCCGGAACGGTACACGAGGGGGTGGGTGGCCAGCACCACGCCCGACCGCCTTTGTCTCCCTAGTGGCAATGTTTACACACCGCACCAGGTACTCATTTGAGGCTGAGTCGACCTAGGGGAGGCCCGGGACCGGTTCAGATAATCGTCACTGGTGTTGGCCGTGAGCGGGAATCGAACCCGGGTCGCCAGGTTCATAGCGCAGCGCGCTAACCGCTACACTATCGCTCCCCACTACAGTCACACACACACACACAGACACACACAGTCACACAGACACACACACACAGTCACACACACAGTCACACACACACACACAGTCACACACACACAGACAGTCACACACACACAGTCACACACACACACACAGTCACACACACACAGACACACACACACACACAGTCACACACACACACAGTCACACACAGTCACACACACACAGTCACACACACACACACAGTCACACACACACAGACACACACACAGTCACACACACACACAGACACACACACACAGTCACACACACACAGTCACACACACACAGTCACACACACACAGACACACACACAGACACACACACAGTCACACACACACACAGTCACACACACACAGTCACACACACACACAGACACACACACAGTCACACACACACACAGTCACACACACAGTCACATACACACATACAATCACACACACACAGTCTCACACACACACAGTCACACACACACAGTCACACACACACAGTCACACACACACACAGACACACACAGAGACTCACACACACACAGTCACACACACACAGTCACACACACACACACAGACACACACACACAGTCACACACACACACAGAGTCACACACACACAGTCACACACACAGTCACACACACACAGTCACACACACACAGTCACACACACAGTCACACACACACACAGTCACACACACACACACAGACACACACAGACTCACACACACACAGACACACACAGAGACTCACACACACAGACACACACAGAGACTCACACACACACACAGAGTCACACACACACACTCTCTGATGCCACTGCTCCCACCAGAGCACGTGACGTGCTGCTGCTGCTGCTGGGGATGGATCCCCCGGGAGGGCTGGAGCCGTGGAGACCGTCGCGAGGCAGCGGGGAGCCGGGGGGAGGGGCTAAGGAGGAGGGGCTAAGGAGGGGGGGAGGGGCTAAGGAGGGGGGGGGGGAAGGGGGGGAGGAGGAGGGGGGAGGAGGAGGGGGGAGGAGGTGAGGAGGAGGTGAGGAGGAGGAGGGGGGGGATGAGGAGGTGGAGGAGGTGGAGGTGGAGGAGGAGGAGGAGGAGGATGAGGAGGAGGAGGAGGGGGGGATGAGGGGGTGGAGGAGGGGGTGGAGGAGGTGGAGGAGGATGAGGAGGAGGAGGAGGAGGGGGGGATGAGGAGGAGGAGGAGGAGGGGGTGGAGGAGATGGAGGAGGAGGGGGTGGAGGTAGAGGAGGAGGAGGAGGCGGTGGAGGTGGAGGAGGAGGGGGTGGAGGTGGAGGTGGATGAGTAGGGGGTGGAGGAGGAGGGGTTGGAGGGGTTGGAGGAGGATGTGGAGGAGGAGATGGTGGTGGTGGTGGAGGAGGAGGAGGATGTAGATGAGGAGGAGGAGGATGTGGATGAGGAGGGGTTGTAGGAGGAGATAGAGGATGAGGGGGAGGGGTTGGATGAGGATGTGGATGAGGATGATGAGGAGGAGGAGGATGTGTTGGGGTGTTTCAGGAGAACTTTGTGCCGCTCTTTGCTGCCGGCGGAGTGAATCTGAGAGAGCGACGGCGTGCGGGAGACGCGGGGAAGGAGGGCGAGTGACAGGGTGCGTGTGTGTGCGTGTGTGTGTGAGTGTGTGTGAGTGTGTGAGTGAGTGTGAGTGACAGGGTGAGTGTGAGAGTGTGTGTGAGTGTGTGTGAGTGTGTGTGAGTGTGTGTGAGTGTGTGTGAGTGAGTGTGAGTGACAGGGTGAGTGTGAGAGTGAGTGTGAGAGTGTGTGAGTGTGTGAGAGTGTGTGAGTGTGTGTGTGAGTGTGAGAGTCTGTGAGTGTGAGTGAGAGTGTGTGAGAGTGTGTGAGTGTGAGTGAGTGTGTGTGAGTTAGTGTGTGTGAGTGTGTGTGAGTGTGAGAGTGTGTGAGTGTGTGTGAGTGTGAGAGTGTGTGTGAGTGTGTGTGAGTGTGAGAGTGAGTGTGTGTGTGAGTGTGTGTGAGAGTGTGTGAGTGTGAGAGTGAGTGTGAGAGTGAGTGTGTGTGTGAGTGTGTGTGTGAGTGTGTGTGTGAGTGTGTGTGAGTGTGTGTGTGAGTGTGAGAGTCAGTGTGTGTGTGAGTGTGTGTGTGAGTGTGTGTGTGAGTGTGAGAGTGAGTGTGAGAGTGTGTGTGAGAGTGTGTGTGAGTGTGAGAGTGTGTGAGTGTGTGAGTGACAGGGTGAGTGTGAGAGTGAGTGTGTGAGTGTGTGAGTGTGTGTGAGAGTGTGTGTGAGTGAGAGTGTGTGAGTGTGTGAGTGACAGGGTGAGTGTGAGAGTGAGTGTGTGAGTGTGTGTGTGTGAGAGTCTGTGAGTGTGTGTGAGAGTGTGTGAGTGTGAGTGAGTGTGAGAGTGTGTGACAGGGTGAGTGTGAGAGTGTGTGACAGGGTGAGTGTGAGTGTGTGTGAGTGAGTGTGAGAGTGAGGGTGAGAGTGAGGGTGAGTGTGAGGGTGAGTGTGAGAGTGAGTGAGTGTGTGTGAGTGTGTGTGTGAGTGTGTGTGAGTGTGTGTGTGAGTGTGTGTGTGTGAGTGTGTGTGTGTGTGAGTGTGTGTGTGAGTGTGTGTGTGTGAGAGAGTGTGAGTGTGTGTGAGTGTGTGAGAGTGAGTGTGTGTGTGTGACAGGGTGAGTGTGAGAATGAGTGAGTGTGAGAGTGAGTGTGTGTGTGAGTGTGTGTGTGAGTGTGTGTGAGAGAGAGTGAGTGTGTGTGAGTGTGTGTGTGAGTGTGAGAGTCTGTGAGTGTGTGTGACAGGGTGAGTGTGTG